>CM028355.1:51368905-51805882 GCA_016618105.1 Dendrobium huoshanense | reverse complement strand
AGGTTGACAGATGATGAGAAAGCTGACGGCGGCAAGATTGTGTCTGGAAGGGAGGCTTGGCATGGTATCAATGCGAGACAGGAGAGAGCCTATCAGGAACTGGAGAGAGTTCAAGGATTGTTTATTAGAACGTTTCCGAGCCGATGGGGGAGGAGACTTCTATGAACAATTCTTTGCTCTGACTCAGGAGGGGACCGTGGCCGACTACCGGGACAGATTCGAGTACTTGGCTAGCCGTCTGGATCACATCTCTGAATCTGCCCTGGAGGGGAATTTCATGAAGGGCTCAAACCGGAGATAAGAACAGCTGTCAGAGTGCTGTAGCCAAGGAACTTGGGCAAGGCCATGGAGCTTGCACAACTGGTGGAAGATCAGAAGAGATCAGAAAGAGGAGCTAGAGGCAACTACTCAGGAGGATCATACAAAATGACTACTGCTATATTACCCTCAAAAGGGTAGCCCCAGGGAACCAGAGGGAGGTGCCCAAGGAGAAATATGGTGGAGGAGAAATGGGGACAGTTCAAAAGGTTGACCGACAAAGAAATGCAGGACAAAAGAGCAAAAGGGTTGTGCTTCAGATGCGATGAAAGTACATGCCGGGGCACAAGTGCAAGGATCGATCTCTTCAGGTTCTCCTCGTTTGTGAAGATGAGGAAGACGAAGAGAGAGGTGGAAATGACCCCGAGGTGGAGGGGGATGAGAAGCTGCATCTGGATGTAGCAGAAGTCTCTCTGAACTCTGTAGTGGGATTCACTCCGAGTCACACTATGAAGGTGAGAGGAGAGATAGCTGACCGGGAGGTGGTGGTGTTGATCGATAGTGGGGCAACCCATAATTTCATTTCCACCCAGATAGTGGAGTCGCTAGGGATGGAGCTAGTGGACACAGGTGGCTATGGGGATGATGGGCACGGGAAAGGTGGAAATGGGTAGGGGAGTTTGTAGAGAGGTGGTGCTGAAGATTCAGGGAATCCAGGTGAAGGAAGATTTCCTTCCTTTGGAATTGGGGAGTACTGACGTCATCCTAGGGATGAAGTGGCTGCGTACATTGGGGGAGACGAAGATTAATTGGGGGACTTTGAGGATGGAACTTGTGATAGGGGAGAGAAGGAGAACGATTCAAGGAGACGCTGGGTTGACCAAGGCTGGGGTTTCTCTCAAATCCCTAATCCGAACCATTCAGCAGGAGGGAGGAGGCTACCTGGTGGAATTGCATAGTTTGGAGGGGCAGGAGTGGAGGAGGAAGGAGCTATACCCCTCTCCGTTCAGCCGTTGATTCAACAGTTCCAAGAGGTGTTTCAGCCGCCTCAGGGATTACCACCGCAGAGGGAGCATGAGCATGCTATTGTGTTGAGGGAGGGAGTATCACCCATCAGTGTACGTCCTTACCGCTACCCTCAGTTCCAGAAGGATGAAATTGAACGGTTGATCAGAGAGATGCTGGAGGCAGAGATCATCAGACCAAGCATCAGCCCTTTCTCTAGTCCCGTTCTGTTGGTGAAAAAGAAGGACGGCAGCTGGCGTTTTTGTGTAGATTACAGAGCACTCAACAAGGAGACTGTAGCTGATAAGTTTCCTATACCAGTCATCGATGAGCTCTTGGATGAATTAAGTGGGACCGTGATTTTCAGCAAGATAGATTTGAAATCGGGCTACCACCAGATTCGAATGAAGAAGGAAGATGTTTCCAAAACAGCTTTTAGAACTCATGAAGGACATTATGAGTTCTTGGTGATGCCCTTTGGCCTCACCAATGCACCTGCTACTTTCCAGGCCCTGATGAATAAGGTCTTCAAACCTTATCTCAGACGGTTTGTGTTAGTATTTTTTGATGACATCCTGATATACAGCAAATCAGAGGTCGAACATTGGGAACACTTGAAGAAAGTGTTAGAGGTATTGCAGGAGCACCAGTTGAGGGCAAATTTTAAAAAATGCTGCTTTGCACAAGCCAGTGTAGAGTACTTGGGTCATGTGGTGTCCAAGGAAGGGGTGGCAGCTGATCACTCCAAAATTGAGGCAATGCTAAAGTGGCTACTACCAAAGAATCTGAAGGCGCTGAGAGGATTTCTGGGATTGACAGGGTATTACAAAAGATTTGTAAAGGGATATAGCACCATAGCATGGCCACTTACGGAGCAATTGAAGAAGGATGGCTTCCTGTGGGGAGAAGCAGCCACATCCGCGTTCGAGAGCCTGAAGAAGGCAATGACTACAGTGCCGGTCCTAGCTTTGCCGGATTTTGCTCAGACTTTCATCGTGGAGACCGATGCATCGGGATATACGGATTGGGTGCAGTACTTATGCAGAATCGGAGACCCGTCGCTTATTTCAGCCATGTATTGACTGCTCGAGCAAGGATGAAATCAGTATATGAGAGGGAATTGATGGCCATCGTGTTGGCCATTCAGAAGTGGCGGCCTTACCTACTGGGAAGACACTTCGTTGTCAGGACTGATCAACGGAGCCTGAAATTTCTCTTAGAACAGCGGATGGTAACGGAAGAGCATCAGAGGTGGTTGTCCAAGTTACTGGGGTATGATTTTGAGATCCAGTACAGGCCGGGGGTGGAGAACAAGGCGGCCGATGCCCTATCCAGATGTATGGAGGAATTGCAGACAGTTGCTCTATCCGTGCCCTGGATGCTTGACTGGGAGGCCATCAGAGAAGAAAGCGCTAGAGATGAGAGTTTGGGAAAGATCAGGACAGAGTTACTGAAGGAACCCAGATAGCCACCCAGGATACTCCATGGAGGGAGACAAGCTGCTGTATCAGGGGAGGTTTGTGATGCCTCGGACGTCTATCCACATCCCAAACCTACTCCAGGAGTTTCATGGGAGTGCAATAGGGGGTCATTCAGGCGTACAAAAGACATACAGGAGGCTAGCTGGGGAGTTGTACTGGAAGGGGATGCATAAAGATGTAGAGGAGATGGTAGCCAGATGTGAGGTCTGTCAAAGGAGTAAGTACTTAGCCATGTCACCAGAAGGATTACTACAGCCTTTAGCTTTGCCGGGTAGAGTATGGGAGGAGATCTCTATGGATTTCATAGATGGGCTGCCCCGTTCAGAGGGATTCACAGTGATCTTAGTAGTGGTGGACAGGTTGAGCAAGTATGCCCATTTCATTCCCCTCCGACATCCCTACACCGCAGTAACAGTAGCATCAGCCTTTATCAGAGAAGTGATCAGATTACATGGGTGCCAGAGGCGATCGTATCAGATAGGGACAAGGTGTTCCTCAGTCATTTCTGGAAGGAGCTATTCCGATTGCAGGGAACAATGCTCAAGAGAAGTACAGCCTACCACCCACAGACGGATGGCCAGACGGAAGTAGTCAATAGGAGCTTGGAGACGTACCTCAGATGCTTTGTTTCAGAGACACCAAAGCTATGGGCGAAGTGGCTATCCTGGGCTGAATACTGGTACAACACATCATTTCACTCGGCTTCACAAATGACCCCATTCAAAGTGTTGTACGGACGGGATCCCCCTCACTTGGTACACTTTGGGAGCAGTAGTACTCCTGTTTCATCAGTAGAGGAGTACTTGGAGGAGAGGGACCGAGTGTTAGAGGAGTTAAAAAGGCACTTACTGAGGGCGCAGCAAATCATGAAGAAGCAAGCGGATGGGCATAGAAAAGATATCCATTTTGAGGCAGGGGATAAGGTGTTTTTGAAGCTCCGCCCATACAGGCAGAAGACAGTCGCCAACAGGAGAAATGAAAAGCTAGCTCCAAGGTACTTTGGTCCTTATGAAGTGATAGAAAAGATCGGAGCAGTAGTATATCGACTAAAATTACCCTCATCGGCAACTATACACCCGGTTTTTCACGTCTCACAGCTGAGAAGGGTCATTGGTGATCACATCGCCATTCTCGAGCTACCGCCGACACTTACAGAAGAGTTAAAGGTGATCCTGGAACCTTTGGAGCTGAGGGGTGTTCGCCAGAAATAAGAGGGAACAAAGGAAGTGTTGATCCAGTGGAAGAACCTTCCTAACAACAAGGCCACGTGGGAGCCATACGAGATGGCGAAATAGCAGTTTCCAGATTTTCACCTTGAGGACAAGGTGATTCTTTGGGAGGGCGGTAATGTTAGACCGGCCCATCCTGGGCCGGTTGGACCGGTCCAACAGGGACCGGTCCAATTCTATTCGAGGCGGAGACGGAAGGGGCGGGCGGAAGGCACGATCCGCGTGGGGGCTTGAGGGGGAAAGTTAGGAGGGAAATTTTGAACGTGTGAGGCTGTTTTAGGAAGTTTCTGATTGTCCTTTATTGTCTTTTATGATTAATTCTGTATAATTAGGAGTTGGGGGGGAAAATGAGGGGGGATCTTGAATTTGAATTTTCTCTTTGAGATCTAGGTTTGCTTTTGGCTCTTGGCTTCGCCGGAGACTTTGGAGAGTACGTTCTTCCTCTCGAATTGAAGAACAAATTGTATCTTTGCTATTTTCATTGTCTTCTAGTGAAATAGAAGTCTTTTCTCCTCATCTTCTACAGTTTTTCCCTCTTTTTCCACTGTTTTTGGCTGATTTCCTGCTGTGGACAGCAGTTTGCTTCGTGATTTGTTGCTAAAGCGATTAGGGAATACTTGAAATCAAGTATTTCCTATCAAAAACCCACACAAAAACAGGAAAATAGTAGATAATTTGTAATATTTGATGAAAGGGAAACGGAAAATAGCAAGATACAATTAATCTTCTATTCGAAAGGAGGATCGATCTCTCCCAAATCTCAAGACGCCACTAGAGCCCAAAGAGAACCTAAATCTAAAGGATCTCAAATTTCAGCCAAATTAAAGATGCCCAACCCTAAGACAACAAACTATTTAATGCATACAAATCAAAAGGAAATCCCTAAACAATCCCTATATTCAAATTTCCCTCTTAATCCCCCTAAAAAACCTTCCTATTCAGCTCCTGCAAGGCTTGCGGTGCGCGCGGCATCCGCAAGAGGAAAAGATTAGCTGTTTCGCCCGTAAGCCGGTCCCGCTTGGACCAACTGGACTGACCTATCTAACAATACTCCCCTTCCAAAGATCCACCATATCAGCAAGGTGGAAAGACGACGCCCTTCATTCCTTCTTCATCACAAACGATAAGAACCTCAAAAGTTCGGTCCTTACACCAGTGTCGCGATATATATCTCTCGTCACATCTGAAACAGAGCCCCTTCGCCCTCTTCTCCTGTAATTTTGTCTCTGTGAGCTTCTTGAAGTTGTCCCCAGGTCTTCCTCTTGTAGTCTTTTCCTTCGAAGTCCCCTGAAGAGTATCCGGTGTTGGCTCCCTGGATTTCAATAAGGTGGTGGTCATCCTGTACATGCCACATGAGTTGTCGCCCCCCGTCTCTCCCTCCATGTGCCTCTAATCTTCTACCAATTGAGCTAGCTCCATAGCCTCCATGTGCCTCTCGGATCTCTATTATCAATCCCTTCATGAAGTTTCCCTCTAGCACTGTCTCAGAAAGGCGGTCCAATCGGCTAGCAAGGTACTTGAATCTCTCCCGGTACTCCATTACTAAACCCTCCTTTGTCAAAGCAAAGAACTGCTCGTAGAAGTCTCCTCCTCTACCCGTTCGAAAACGTTCTACCAAACAATCCTTGAACTCTCTCCAACTCCGTATGGGTCGTCGCATATCTCTCCACTAATACCAAGACAGAGCATTCCCTTCTAAACATAGGCCCCCTGTCGTCAGTCTCTCCTCCTCTATCAGCCCATTGACGGCGAAATATCTTTCTACCTTGTAGATCCACCCGTGCGCATCCTCCCCCTCAAAGATTGACATCTTCACTTTCCTCACCCTCGAGTCACACCCATTTCCACTAAATCCTCCATAACCTCCCATCCCTCGAAGGGAAGTGCTCCCCAATTGTCACGATCTTCCCTCTGACGATCATACCCAAACCATTCATCAAAATCCCCTCTTCTTCTTTCAAAATCAGCACCCTGGCGATCGAAACATCCCCTCTCCTTACAAATTCAGCACCCCTTCTTGCGTAGCCAATGCTCATCTCATCCCTAAAAAGTGGTTCTATAAGAGGCATTCCGTCTTCTCCCTCCAGGATCTCCACTAATGGCTTTTCCCTTCCCCTAGGCGTGTTAGAGTTCCCATCTCTTTCATGGCCGCCGATAGTTTCCTTTACTTCCGATGTCACCGGTTTAATTTTGGCTTCAAGCAATTTCTTCAATATGTCTTCCACCATGGCGAACTTTTCCTCCATCTTTTCATTAATGGATGCAATCTGACTTTGAAAATCATCAATCTTTTCCTCAAAATCTGCTTTGAGTTGCCCAAGTTCTCCCTACAAAACTTCCACTTTCCTTCTGGCCATTGGTTCCCCTTCGATCGACGTGCTCTGATACCAATTTGATAAGAAACACTTGAAGATCTCAAGTATTTCCTATCAATCTTCGAATAACAACGAGAATTCTCCACAAAAATCCACACAAAAACAAGAAAACACTAGATAATTTGTAATATTTAATGAAATGGAAACAGAAAATACCAAGATACAATTGATCATCTATTCGAGAGGATGATCTTTCTCTCCCAAGTAGACGCCGCTAGAGCCCAAATGAAACCTAAAATCTAAGAGATCAAATTTCAGCCAAATTCAAGATGCTCTAACCCTAGGAAACAAACTATTTAATGCATACAAATCAAAAGGAACTCCCTAAACAGTCCCTACATTCAAATTTCCCTCTTAATCCCCCCAAAAAACCTTCCTATTCGGCTCCCACAAGGCTTGCAGCTCATGCGGCATCCGCAACAGGCGGAAAAGATCCAATGTTTCGCCCGTAAGCCGATCCCGCCTGGACCATCCAATTTAAATTCTGTTGATAATATCCCCATCTATTTCACCATCACTCTGAACAATAGATCCAAGATATCTAAAACGTGTACTCTTATTAATGATTTGATCGCCCAAAGTCACCATCCCCTCACTAGGTCTATTGCTACTAAAATTACACTCCATATATTTAGTTTTAGAACTACTCAAGCGAATTCATGTCATGATTATTCGACAAATTTTATGCTGGTTATCGACTGCTTAACGCAACCCTCCACTTTTTTCATCCAAGACTTGGGACCTAGTAATTGCAGTGTTAGGGTACTGATATTCTACCACTTTAAAAAAATCTCAATCATTCATTTAATAAAAACAATTTACTCTATCATTTGAAATTATACTTTAATATAAGCTTATATTTTTTATTCTTGCATATTACATAATATAACAACAACAATATCAAGCCTTTATCCTACTATATAGGGTCAGCTACATGAATACTTTTTCTCCATTATATCCTGTTAAGAGTCAAATTATCATTTAAATCTAATAAAAAATATAATTTCTAATATTTTCTAACCAAGTCTTCTTAGGTCAACCTCTACATTTCTTAATATAAGCCAAATCTTATAGATCTACTCTCCTAATCGGGTCCTCGTAAGGCCGCCGTTTTATGTGACCAGACCATCTAAGGCAACTCTTCATAATCTTATATGTCATTGGAGCTACTCCAACCTTTTCACGTATATGCTCGTTTCGTATCTTCTCCATAAGAGTTAAGCCACTCATCCACTTAAGCATCCTCATTTCTGCAACACTTAACATATTATATTATATTTCTTTTAATGACCAACATTCTGCGCTATAAAGCATTGCAAGTCTCACCAACATCTTATAGAATTTTTTCTTAAGTTTGAGGAGCACTTTTCTATTATATAACAAGCCCGATGCATTCCTCCACTTCAACTATCCAACTTGAATTCTACTAATAATATCCCCATCTATTTCACCATCACTCAAGACAATAGACCTAAGATATCTAAAACATTTACTCTTATTATTGACTTAATCGCGCAAAGTCACAATCCCCCACTAGATCTATTACTACTAAAATTACACTCCATGTATTCAGTTTTAGATCTACTCAAACGAAAGACTTTAGACTATAAGGTTGACCTCCATAATTCAAATTTACCTTCAACTCCCTCTATAGTTGTATCAACAAGAAAAATATCATCAGCAAAAAGCACACACCAGGGTACATCCTCTTGCAAATGTCTAGTAAGGACATCCATGACTAAAGCAAAAAGATATACGCTTAAAGATGATCATTGATGTAATCCAACTGAAACTGGAAAATACTTGGTCAAACCACTTTGTGTTTGAACACAAGTAATAGCTCCTACATTCCTTAATGACTTGAATATAAGCATTATTAATTCCTATATTTTCTAGAACTCTTCATAGCACTTCTCTTGAAATTTTATCATATACTTTCTCTGAATCAATAAAAATCATAGGTAGATCCTCCCTATTCTTTATATACTTCTCCATCAAACCTCTCAATAAATGTAAGCAAAAAAAAAAATCTAATTCCAACAATTTTATATTTAGGGGCTGTTTCGTTGGCTAAAAAATGAATGCAGTGTAAAGAAATACTTTGGACTTGTTTGGATGAGAGTAAAATAAATTCAGGTAAATATTTTTTTTGTTTAGTTTGATGTCAAATGAATATAGTGTAAAGTCTAATGATAGTGGCAACTGATGGGTGGCGATGGCGGCAGCTGCCAATGGTGGTTGGTGACGACGATGATGGTCGGCAGCAGTGATGACCAACAGTGGTGGCTAGCAAAGGTAGCGGTCGACGGTGGTGGCTAATGGAGGTGGTGGCCTGTGGCTACCAGCGACGGCTTACTGTGAGTGGTGGAAGAGCTATTTTGTACCAAACTCAGAGTTTGTCTTTGTAGACCCGGATGCACAAGTGATCCATATTTTAGAAAAAGTGCTACAATTATTGGCAATGTTTTGAAACCATATTGAACCGGTCTGTTCAACCATGAACTAGTCATACTACCGGTTCAGTCAACTTCAAAAACCACATTTGCATTAAACCGGCTCGAACCAATTTGAACCGCTGATTTAAATAAAAAAAATCGGCCGATTAAATAAAAAATTTATTTTACTTAAATTTTAAATACTATATTTTAGTTTATTAAATTTTTATATATTTTTATTAGATATGGAGACAAATTCAACCATGATATATGCATGTCATCTCACATACATGGTTCATTATAAGATGTGTGTACTTTACACTATATAAAGAGTTAAAGACAACTACCTTAAACTATCCTATGATGTGAAACTAAAAAAGTTGCATGAACACGATATGATTTAGAATATAAATTTGAGCTTGTTGGGCTAAGAATTTGGGTAGGTTAGGCTGCAAATTTTTTTAATGTGTATTATAAATTTGTTATAATGTATATTATTAAACTTAGTAATATAATTTTTAATATTATATATTTATATATTACATTAAATATTAATATTATTATAAATTATATTTATATTTCTATATTTTTAAAAATTAAAAAAAAAATTAATGCTCATGTATTTATATTTAAAATATATATATGTTTATGTTCATATTAATGGATAATCAAGCTTCTTACCACACTTTATATCTCTTTAATCGAGTTTGTTCAAATGTCTTAATTGAGATAATTATATATTCACTTTTAAAAATTTCATTTATTATATAATTTATATCATGATTGAATAATTTTAATATTTATTATGTCATCCGATTCAACCCCAATCGAACTAGCAAACATTAAAGTATTAAACCTCTCTTTCTTCTTGTTTTAAGTCCGGTCTAATTTTGACAACCTTGATGACAATCCTTTATATCTTCTCCTTGACATTTGTGAAGGATGCTTTACTTCATAAGGTCACAAGCAGATTGAGTTATGTGCATTGATTGCGGCAACAAAAGTAAAAGTGTGCATTATTTGGATAAAACCAAAATATTGAATCAAATTACTCTTACTTGGTTGGTTCGGGTCAGATATTAAATTAATAATTTGTTTATTAGTTTATTTTGATTGTCTTTGATTTTGTATTAATGGTCTAATTTTTTTTAAATGAACAAATAAAAAATTAATTTTACTAAATTCTTCAAATATTAAATCAATAATGCCTATGAACTATAAATAAACAAGTGACAACGATCAACATGAATAATGCCAAAATTATAAATTTTAGCAAAGATTATGTAGTATTTTTCTTAATGCATTCTATTTAAGCTAAATATAATTATATTTCATTTTGTCCAAGATTGAACCAAACTGACCAAAATAAAATTTGATTTAGTTTAGTTTGATTTTAAAAAAAAGTTTATTTATTTAATCTTCTATATATTATAACTAAAATTAATTGGTTTAGCTAATTCATAAACCAAACTAATAAAACTAACAAAATACACAACCTTGGAGATAAATACTCCATTTCACATATGTTGTCTTCAATCTCGATTGGAGACGCTTAAAGAGGAGTGCGAGCAAGGCACCTCAAATGTTGAGGCAACTTTTTTACTTTTTGAGGTATCACAAGTCTTCAAGCCCTTTCTTACTTCTTGGGATAAAATAATTTGTTATATTGATAACGCGAATTCTTAACCAACTTGACTCGATATTGGTGCACATTATTCTATTGATCGCGGGAATGTCTTCGGGAATCCCCACACAAGTGAACATTCTTGGAAGTTTAAGTCAATAAATTGTATTCCTCTGCATTGATGTAATTTTTAGTCATCTCCAATAGTCTAACAAACATCATCAGTTGTTACATCAAACACATAGTGAAAAGAATCTTCTCAATGGCCTTGAATAAACACAACGTGAGTGATAGTAGGTTTCAAATATAGTTAGTCCAACAGCTTATGCTGGATTAATTATTCTGTGCGGACGTCGAACACCATCCGGAAATCAATTAGAATGCACCATGCTACCCCTTCGCTCAATACCGCCACTCGGTACCGCTCATTACTGTTGCTCGGTAACGCTGACATGGTGCATTTTGGTTGGTCTCCGAACAGCGTTTTGCATCCAGTTTTCGTATAGAATAATTTCTCCTTAAGCTGACACTATATAATAAATAATGAAATGGCTCCCATCTCTTATTTCATGTTCAAGAGAACATGATAATTCTTCAACAACTTTTGAGCACTTTCTAAGCGAAAAATTATCGCTTGAAATCCGTGAAGGAGATGATGCTTCATGTAGCAATGGAGGAATAAGTGAGAGATAGTAGGGCTGCAAACGAACCGAGCCGAGCTGAGTATGTGAGTGTTCATATTTAAGTTCATTTATTATCAGCTTGTTCAAGTTTGGTTCGTGTCTGATTCGAGCTTTATTATTTGTGTTCATGTTTGTTTGGTTTAAATCAATAGTGTTCAAGTTTGGTTCACATTCGGTTCGTTTAGTGCTTATTGAGCTTTAAACAAACAAGCCTTAATGAGCTATAAACAAGCTCTACTTCTATATGTTCATTAACTTAGCAAACGAGCTTTATCGAGCCTCTTAACAAACAATTATATCGAGCATGTTCGTGAACATATTTAGCACTTTTTTTTAAACTAAGGCCAAATGACGAGGAAAAAATGACAAGGGAAGGTTTCGGCATTTGTTGTGCTGTTTTTGTCCTTCCTATTCAGTAAAAATTTTATTTTAGTTAGCATATATTATAATATTTAATTATTTTAAATTTTGATAATCAATAATAATTATATCAATATATTATAATAAATATAAATATTTATATTATGTATATTTATTAATTTTATAATCAAATATTAATTTAGTTTTTATCGAGCTTATTCACGAGTTCTGAATCGAATATGAATCGAGCTTAATGTCGAGCTTATTCACAAGCTTTAAATGATGTTGTTCACGAACATAAATGAGCTGAACACATTAGTGTTCAAGTTTGTTTATTTAAGGATTGAGTATTTAAAATATTGTTCAAGTTTGTTTGTTTAGTTAATTAAATGATCACAAACAAACTTTAATCGAACCGAGCATCGAGTAGCTCGTCGAAAGTTTGGTTCGCTTGCAGCCCTAAGAGGCACCCCAATGATGCCTCCATGGAAGCAGTAAAGCAGAAGGCATTCCATAATTTCTCCCACCAATAACAAAAACAACAACAACATCAAACCTTTGTCCCACTGTGGGGTCGGCTGAATCTATAATTTCTCCCACATGAATACATAATTCATTGTCTTGAAGCAAGCAATGTGGTCAACAAAGTCAAAGTTCCCCCTGTAAAAAAAGCACGGTCATCTTAAACTTCAACGGTGGTTGAGCCTTCATGATCAACATAGAAAAAGTGTTTGTCGACTTAGCCTAATTTTTGTAGAAGAACAAGGGAGAATAGTCTTAGTAATACTCTCCATGGGAAAACAAGGATAGTCATCTTAAGATAAAGCTGGAACATCAACACATAGAGTCAAGCGATGTTAGCACCTAAGAGAAACATCAAATTCTCATTCTTGGGGAAGGAGTAGTAGCAAGCAAAAAAAAATGCTCAAATATGCCTTAGAACATGTCAAAAGATCCTTCAAATTTTTAGTTGTCATTGGGTGATATAGACATTAGGTTCCTCAAAGTGCAAAGTTCTCTCACAAGTTTTAGGGCTATTCATATTTTGGTTCTAGACTTTAGCATGATACACAATCACTGCACCAAAGAGGATGTTAGATCAAATAATGTCTACATAAAAACACCTGGACCTTACTAGAGTAACAAATCAAGCCAAAACAAAGCGAACCAGGGGGGGGGAGACAGAGGCTAGGGCCACTAAATCATTTACACAATTGGATTACAACAAACTT
Organism: Dendrobium huoshanense; assembly: GCA_016618105.1. Lineage (NCBI taxonomy): Eukaryota > Viridiplantae > Streptophyta > Magnoliopsida > Asparagales > Orchidaceae > Dendrobium > Dendrobium huoshanense. Next base: position 51,793,200 of record CM028355.1, on the reverse strand, counting down.
GATCGAACCCCTTTAAGCAGAGAAAGGAGACCAAATCACGCATAAAAAAATAATTTAGATAGAACAAGATTTTGTAGAAAATTTTAATGAAATTTTATACGATTTCATCATGTGATTTTCTTGATAAATTTTTCATTCTCGTGCTAAGCCAACAACAAACCCTTATTTACAAGAAAGGATCAAGTAGACATTACAAAATTGCTACATAGCATAATTAAATAGAGTGTATAGAGGAAGAGCAAGAGCTACAATCAATTAGTAGTTAGGGGAATTTCAAGCGAATTCTGAATTGAGGGGGTCTTGTACTGCTCTTTGGATGATAAACCATAATAACCTAGCACTCTAGGATAGTTGATGAGTACTTTTGGGAAAATAACCTTGACTAATGACTAATGAGTGACTTCGTTAGTCATTTGATTGGTTTCAATGACTTATTATCAAGGCACAAGTTTAACAATTTAATATTAGAGGTAAAATTAGAGTCAACTTCTAGCCAACTAGTTCTATATTCAGTTTTGGGTGAATTGAAGTTTTGTTCCAAATTGTATTGGTTAAGTCAGCTCTCAGTTAAGGACTTCCTGAATCCAGTTCAACTTGTTTAAGATAAATATGGGTGTAATTGTTTGGAAATAACCACCCGGGTCAAGTAGGGTTTAGTAAATCTACTAAATCCAAATTTAATAAATCCGGAGGCTATTAAATCCTAAGAATTGTTTGGCATGATAGAGGTTTAATCCTATTAAATCTTGATGAATCGTTTGGCAAGTGGCAACTTATTTCAAGATTTAAGGTGATTAGATGATTGAAAATTTTAATTATTTATTACACTATTAATTATGTGATCACTTATTTAAATTTCACTTTAATAACTAAGTATCTAAATATTTAATTACAAGTTAAAGTAATATTTATCTAAGCAATTATTTAAGTGTTACTTAATATTTAATAACTAAGAATTTAATTACTAATTATAATATTATTTATCTAATTAATTATTTGGTTGTTATTTAATAAACAATATTAATTAATAAGTAATAACTATTGATATGCCATCAAGAAATTATATTGATCGGCACAAATCTCGAGGCAAAGTCAAGTTGGAAACTTCAAAAATTAGATTCGGGATCATCTGAACTCCGATTTCAGCAAACTTATAGTCAAACTGAGCGTCTCGGAGATACAAACCCAACGACAGCAAATTCGACTCAATCCGAGCCCAAATGAGTCCATATCAAGGACCCGAAGAGCTGTTGGAAAGTTCGTACCACAATTTGAGTTACCAAACGGTCTCCGAATTTAACGAGCTTATAGTCAAATCGAGCAGCTCGACGAGACGAATCCAACGAGCCCAAGATCGCCGAATTCTGACATCATTGAGACCTTCAAATGTCTAACGAACGGTCCATGATCGAATGATTCAATATCGGTCGTTCATCTGAACCACTCCATATTTGCCCCTGATCTCTCATCTATTTACGGGTCATGCCACTCCAGAAAATCTACCCGAGGCAAAAGGAAGGAGGAGAAGAAGAAGAGAAGAATAGGAGGGAAGAGACTCCTCCTCCACCACCGCCGGAATTCAGCCCGACTTCTACAGGACGCCAAAATTCTACCCAACTTCCACGGGATGCTGAAATTCTTCCCAATTAACGACAGAGTTCCCTCCTGACGCCGAAACTCCGCCCAAGTGATATCGGAGTTCTCCTCGGCCACCAACGAACGTTGGACTTCTACCCGACGTCGGACCTTCACTCTTCGTCAAGTTTCTACCCGACGTCGGACTTCTACCGGTTATCGGACTTTCGTTGGACGTATATCCGAAGATGGATTTATTCAAGGTTTTAAAAGGCGAAATCGGGAATCGAGGCGTTTTTTCTAAACGAGGCGAGGCGTAAGCCTCGAGGCGGATCGAGGCGTAGCAAATCTTGTAACAGCAGGTCTAATAATTTCCTTGTCAGTGAATTTTCTCATCAAGCCGAGTATCCAAGAATGATTGTATATAAACTTACTAACGAATTTGGCCTTAAATATGGCTGATTTATGTTGAGGCAACTGTCCCAACCTCTCAAGCATCAAGTCAATACAATGTGCAGCACAAGGAGTCCAGTAAATGTGAGGCCTCTTCTCCATTAACATTCTTCCTGCAGCTTTGTATGCACTTGCATTATCAGTAACAACCTGTACTACTAAAGCATCTCCCACTTCCTCCACAACTTCATCCAACATTTCAAACAATAATTGTGCATCCTTTACAAAGCTTGAAGCATCTACTGATTTGAGAAAAACTGTTCCATATGAATTGTTGACCAAAAAATTAATAATACTTCTATGTCGAATATCTGACCAACCATCTGACATTATTGTCACCCCTGGCTCAATCCAAGTCTTCTTAACATCATCCACCATTTTTGAAATTGTCTTGACCTCCTCATTCAGCATCCAAGTTCTCAGCTCATACATGCTTGGAAGTTGTAATCCTCTTCCATAGCTTCCAACAGATCGTAACATATTGATCCACGACGGACTCCTAACAACATTAAATGGAATCCCATTTTCATAGATGAATCTGGCGATATCCAAACAAACTCTATTCCTGAGTTCTTTTGTAGCTGTAGGAGGCTGAATATCATGAGTATTTATGTTTTCGTCGTTATCAATATTTAACATAAATCTATCCATGGGCCCCCGACTGCCTCGGTCAGAAGAAACTAAATGGCTTCCAGTACTGGAACCTTCATGCTGTGATCCATAGTAAGAAGAGTTTCCTATCATCTCTTCCATATTTCTTTGTGTGACCTCCTTTGTGGTGGCAAACTTCTTTAAATAATTTATACATTCCTTCTTTACCTCATCAGGAACTTTTGCACATGGTCCCACATTGACATGAGTGCAAGCTAGATGATCCTTCAATCTCTTGACGCCACCAGTTATGCGCTTCTCACAGAAATTACATTTCATGTAAACATATCCCTTCTTTGCACCTTCGCCTGACACTTCAACTTGAGTTCCATATTTCCATGCAGGATCTTTCCTTCTTGTGCCACTAGTCATGCTAACAATAGGATAATTTTTAATAATTATTTGTACTACCAAATACCAATAATAAAACAACATGAATACAAAAATATACCAGTCTGCCGGGGGTCCAAGGGGGCGCTGCCCCCTGGCGGGGTTCGACCTGACCGGTCAGCTCGCAGGGTCAAGGGGCAGCGCCCCTGCGGGGGTTTTCTGGGGGCAGCGCCCCCGGAACAAAATTATATTATAAGAGTAATTTTGAAATTCTGCTCAATACCGAGCGTGTACCGAGCATGTACCGCTCAGTATCGAGCGTGTACCGAGCATGTACTACTCGGTACCGAGCATGTACTACTTGGTACCGAGCATGTACCGAGCGTGTACTCATGTACCGCTCAGTACCGAGCGTGTACCGAGCATGTACTGCTCAGTACCGAGCGTGTGCCGAGCATGTACTACTCGGTACCGAGCATGTACCGAGCGTGTACCGAGCATGTACTGCTCAGTACCGAGTGTGTACCGAGCATGTACTGCTCAGTACCGAGCATGTACCGCTCAGTACCGAGCATGTACACCTCGGTACCGAGCATGTACTGAGCGGTACCGAGCATGTACAATCTGATGAAGCGAGACATGAAGCAAATAACGGGAAGAAAGATCGTTACCTAGCCGTGAAAAAAGAACCTTCGATTACAGGAAGCTGGAGAAGAAGAAGCGAGACATGAAGCAAATGACCGGAAGATTACAGGAAGAAAGAGAAGAAATAATTTGTTACCTTCGATCGCCTCCAGTTATGTTCGAACTCGACCGAACTGTGGTCGTCGAAGTCGACGGAGTTCGCCTTTTAGTTCTCACTCGAAGCAGAAGCAGGTATGTTACCCTAATACTCGACTCTTATACGACTCTCACCGCTCGGTCTATATATTGACAAATCGAAGCGGTGCCTCGTTTCGCTTCGAGGCGTTACGAACCGAAGCCTACGCCCTGTGCGAAATAAGCGCACGCTCCGCCGAATCCAACGAGGCGTAAGCCTCAACGCGCAAATGCTTCGCCTCGCCTTGAGTCGCGTATCAGTGCGTACGCCTCTTCCGCCTTTTTAATCGTTGGATTTATTTCCATTGTTGGACTTCTACTTGACGTCGTCCTTCTGACCTTCATCGTCAGACATAGTCCTTCCATCCTCCGTCGCAAGACAACGGTCCTTCCGACCTCCGTCGCCAGACTATGGTCCTCCCGACCAAACGAACACATCAAGAGTGACTTTTTGTATTTTCAACATGTAATGTACTTCATATAATGTACATCAAGCCTAGGCCTACCCCCAAGGAAGGGCCTCATTTGTAATCGACTACAATACTAGTGGATTCATTCGAACTGGGCTAGGCCCCGTGGTTTTTCCCCCTTTTTTCAGGGGTTTCCACGTAAAAATCTTGGTGTCTCTAATGGATTACACACCCTCTGTTTTTATCTAATTGCGTGCCGGATTTTCGTACAACGCTAAGACGTTAAACTTTATATTTCTATACCACCGCGAATACTCCTGGATGCAACAACTATATTATTCTTTGCTTAATTAAGTTTTTAAGTGTTGTTTAAATGACTAATTATTTGTTTTTCGTCCTTGCCATTTACCAAGTGCTGCAGTGTCGCGGGAAGTCGAGCTATAGGCTTCAGCAACTACTTCGAGGAGAACGAAATGCTTAAAATCGAGCGTTGTGTTAAGTTCTGTCAGCTTTTGCTCCTTCCGTCTCGAGGAGAACGAATTCAACATCTCGTGGCAATAGTGCTAGCCTTCGGACGACAGCATGTCAAGTTTAAGCAGACGGAAAATCAGTATTTCTACGCCCTTTCTCCGTAGTCTGCCGAACTCCCAGATTTAGTAAATCCGGGATTTAATGGAAAAAAGCATAGGCGGAGGGAAGGGGGGGTAAGGAGGGGAACGTGCCCCCCCTAAAAAAATTGTTTTTTTTTTCTAGAAATAAAATCAAGTTGGAAACTTCAAAAATTAAATTGGAGACCATTAGAACTCCGATTTCAACAAACTTACAATCGAACTGAACATCTCGAAAATGCGAACCCAATGGCACCAAATTCGACTCAATCTTAACCCAAATGACTCCAAATCAAAGACTCAAAGTGTATTTGGAAGGTTTAAACCATAATTTGGATTACCAAATGGTTTCCAAACATGACATGCTTATAGTCGAATTGAGCAGCTAGATGAGACGAATCCAACGAGCCCAAGATCGCCGAATTTTGATATCACTAAGAAATTTAAATGCCCAATAAATGGTCCACGATCAAAAGATTTAACATCGGCCGTCCATTCAAATCACTCCCAATTTAATTTCCTATTCATTTACATTTTTTTTCTTGGTTGATATTAGCTTAATCGTGTATTGATTCGATCTTAAAGAGATTTTATGATTTGTTTTTGTGCAATGAGATTTTTAATATTACATATTTAGTTAATATATTGAACCCGTTCTAGCAGTAATCAAGTGATTTTATGATTGTAAGTCATTTTGTGAAGGAAAAAAATAAACTAATTCGCTATCAAATTTTTATTCTTTTTAAAACTGACTATATTATTTTCCAAGTTCAGATGTAAAAAGTTGAAGAAAAATTAAAAAAAAAAATTTAGGCCCCACCTAGATACATTTTCTGGCTCGGCCACTGGAAAAAAAGTATAAAAAAAAAACAGACGATTTAATTGTCGTCAGATTTAACTTTTTTTTTTTTTTTTTTGCATTTGGCGAAATTTAGGTTAAATCCTGCTACCAAACAGCACCTATATATAAGAACAATGGCTTGGAAAACAGATAGGCAAGCCCAAACAGAGGGGAAAAAAAAAAAAAACCAACTCAGCAATTAACAACCATCCAAAGTTCCATATAATATCAAACATCTAAAGAAACCCCCAAATTATAAAGAATATAAAGATGAAACTGACGCCATCGAGAACGAACCTTGCAGGGTCTACCCTTGATGACGATGTATCCATTCTTCCGGATCGTTCCAGCCTGCTGTGGATAAGTCTTCGAAGCGCCGGCATCGGCCTTCGATTCGAAGTGATGCTCCTCGTCCGACATGACCTCTTCGTTCTACACATCAGCAAAGAAACAGTAATCTTCCCGGATGAAACCATTAGAAATCAATAAAATAAATACCTAATTAAAGCGTAAAAGGTCCGCACCAACGGATAACGAGAACGGAAGCTGCCGGCGATGAGGCGAGCGGCGGCGGACGAGGAATTGGATCAAAATTAGAAATTATCTTTTGGCTTCGGCGTTAAGGACGGAAAAGATCATAAAAATCCAGGAGGTACGATGTTCCGCAGGTTCTGTTTAATTCACTTCAGTTTTTCACCAAAATTCGTAATACTACACGTGGTATATTGCGTATGCAAACACGTGGCTTTTCTATTATCCAAGGGATTAAGCTGTACCAGCAAGAGTGGGGCCCAGTTTGGGATGAAATAGCTTGGAAGCAACGCACCGATGGATTCGAGCCTTATCCTATCCCAGCGCCAGATTCGAATTCTCTCCAAATAGGGCTGTTTAGCGTGGTGAGTCAACTCAGTTCGGGCTCGACTCTATAAATAACTTGTAAGGTGAGCTTACTAAACTAACAAGACAAATTTAAGTATAAAGTCATATTTCATATTCTTTTATTATGTGATTATTTATTATTTATCTATAATTTATTTATTTTGAATTATTTTATTATAATAATTACTTAATCCCTTAATTTAAAGGTATCTAATTGGGTAAAATGCTATATAAGTATGATATATTTTACAATTGACCTCATAAATTTAGGTAACTCATGGGTGCTAATTATAAATTTGATTATAATAAATTTTGCATTATATTATTTATGAATTTAATAAATATTTTAGCAAGTAATTTAATACAATAAAAATCATTGTGAAATTTAAGCTTTTGTTTTTTAATTTAAAAATATATGTAATTATGAAAAAAAATATGCTTTTAATTTTAAATTATATACAAATTTGTGTAGAACTGACAATTTAATGCTATGAAAATTGTTAAGAAAATAATTGTTAAATATCATATTAAGGCTTCGTTTGGGACGGCTTTTTTACTATTTTCTAAAACGGAGTTTTAGTACAAAATTTTTTATTTTTGTACTAAAACTCCGTTTTAGAAAGCAATAAAAAAGCCGTCCCAAACGAAGCCTAAGATTTCATTTGGAATAGCATTCTTATTGCATTATTTTTTGGATCAGAATCATATTTATATTTGATCATTGCTTTTTCACTATTTTAAGAACTTTTTTTATTGGAAATTTGCTTAGGCTTCATTTGTGACGGCTTTCTTATTGTTTCTTAAAATATATTTTTAGTACAAAATTAATATTTTTATAGTAGAAAGCTGATTTAAGAAGCAATAAGAAAGTCGTCCCAAACGAAGTCTTAAAAAAAATGCTTTCCTCACAACAGCTTTACAATCAACTGTACAAGATTACTTATAAATAACTGATAGCTGATCATATATTATATACTCCTTAATAATCTCAAGTATCTCGAGTACAGAAACATATATTTTCATGAGATTAATTAAATTATAAAAATGCGAACTTCATCGAGTTTCCCCAACTCGTTATAAACTGACCTCTTGATCAAAACTCGACCATTGATTAGGTCGCCGGTTTTAAGATTACGAAATATTTTATCATGTTGAATAACTTTAAGAGCATCTGACATCTTATAAAAATCATAATAGCATTCATAAATCTTAAAATGTACTCAAATAGATATTTCATTTGGCAATAATGTTTGGTCGAGCACTTGATCGCCAACTGCCTTAACTAAAAATCAACCATCGGATTGCTCGCATAAAAGGGAATTGTTAACCAAAAAAAACATTTATCATTTAAAATATTGCACCAAATCAAAATTCGAAGATCATACTTTTTTCAGTAAACAGACTTTGCTTTTAATTGGAGCTGCTCTTAACTCTTTGGAGTCTTGACAAATTTTGGTTTAACCTAAAATAGAAATTTAAATTTAAATTTCTTAAATTTTAAATATATATGACGAAAACTAATATGAAAAATCTATTTAATGTTATAATTAGATCTCCTAATCATTGCCATAATTAGAGACCTAATTAATGATGCAATTAAAAGTCTTTCTTTCATTGTCATAATGCCATAATTAGATCTCCTAATCATTGCCATAATCTGGCCGCCGATGCCATTGTTGGCTTCAGGAAAGCCTTTCTTTCCTTCTTTTTTGTGGTTTTCTGTGTTTTGCGGTGGGTTTTTCCCACTTCGTCCACCTCCGGTCGTGCACGACCGGAATGGCAGTGAATCGTATATTGGATCCTGATTTTTTGAATTAGATGCCCTCTCTGGTTCTTCTAATGTTTGCTTTCCTGAGCTTAAAATGTCAACCTTTCGCGGTTTACCCTCGTTGTGGATCTCCGAAGAGGAGATCCTTGAGCTTGTGGCTCCTTTCAAGTTTTTGTTGGTTAATTTTTTTTCCTTCCTGCCATCCTAGCTTGGATTTTATTAGTACGTTTTTTTTAACCTGTAACTGATTACCAATTTTTCGGTAACGATGCTAAACCTGGTGCATGTTTTGATTAAATTGATGAATGATCTAGATTATAGCAGAGTGTTCTGCCACAGATCTTACTTTGTGAATAGTTGTTACATGAAGTTAACTAAATGATCTCTCTATCTTGGTATTGGTGTTTAGTCTCTTGTGATTCCCATCTGGATCTCTTTTCCAAACTTAAGGCTGCATCTCTTCTCCCCCGTATTCCTCATGCTTTGGGTGTATTGTTTGGTCGTCTGTTAAAAGTTGACAATGCCAGCTCCACTAGCTCTCGACCTTTTCTTGCTCGTGTTTTGGTTGAGCTTGACATTACCAAAAAGTATTCGGACAAAGTGTTGCTTGGTTCAGATAAGTGTGGTTACATTCAGCTTGTTCAGATGGAGGCTTTCCCTCCATTTTGTGGTCATTTTAAATCTATTGGGCATGTGTGGGGGGAGAGTCGGTCTTCTACCCCTTTCATTGTTTCTACTCAGAATGTTATTGGAATTGTGGAAAATGTTGTTAATGGTATTGTTGATGTTATTATTCCTAACCTTGAATGGGATAACTGCGAGGTTTATGATCTTCTGCATCCTGAAACTTTTCCTATTGTCGTGCCTAGTGCTCCTCGTGATTTTGTCATAAGGGATGTGGTTATTTCTACTATGGATGTTGTTGTTTCTCTTATTTCTCTTTTGTGTATGGCGTCTTCTTTGGGTGTCAATGTGCATGTTGATGTGGTTATGGAAATTGGTGTTAATGTGGATGTTGATATGGTTATGGAAACTGATCCTTGTATGACTAATTTTATAGCATCCAGTTCTTTGTAAAATAGTGAAGATTTTTGTTTGTGGCCTCTTTTGCTTCTTCATATTTTTGTTTGTTCTTTTGTAGGTGGCCTCTTCTTGCTTGCTATGTTGTCATTTGTTTGCTAGTGGACTCCTTTTGCTTGCTATAGTGTCGTATGTGTATTGTGCTGGTTGTTGGTTCTACTCTTCTAGCTAGTTGCCCCTTTTGGGCCTTTTCTGATTGTCTTTTAATTTTGTTATATTGTAATAGGTAGGACAACTATCTCGTAGGTTTTGCTTCAGAGACTATATTTTAGAGAGCTTTAAGATTCTTTAAGGGCTTTTTTTTATTGAATGCGTAGGCCCCTCTATGAGTTTTTCAAAAAAAAAAATTTGATGTAATTAAAGCCAATAAAAACTTTTATAACCAATGTTGAATTAGATATGAAAAGGTTTCCATAACAATCTTCACATCATCTTTCACTTCAATAAGTGAAAGATGACAAAACAAACTCCAATATCAAAATGACTATAACATGATGGTTGCCTACATAACACCCCCCCCCCCCCTTCTTAAAAGGGATGAAGCCAGTAGCAGTTCTTAAGAAATACATGAATAATCAGTCATGAGCCTGAATGTTCACCAAACTCATATATTAGGTGAACTTCTAAATTGGTAGAACCTTTGTGAGTATTTATATTGGATTATCCTTCTTATTCATCTTCTTCAACTGGACATTAAATTCGTTAATCAAGTTCATAACAAAATGGCGCTTTACATTAATGAGCTTAGTATGAGCATGATAAATCAAATTTGTGGCCAAGAATATCGCATTCTGACTATCACATGATACCATTAGAGACTCTTGACCAACTCCCAAGGCATCTAGTAGGCCATGCATCCATATTGCTTCCTTCATCACCTCCGTAACTGCCAAGTAATTAGCCTTCATATTAAACAAAGCAACAATAGACTAAAGAACTGATCTCCAACTGATTTGACCTCTTGCTAGTGTGAATAAATAACCAGTTGTAGACCTATGCCTATCAATATCATTGGTGTAATCTGAGCCAGTGTAGCCCACACAAATCAATAATAGATGTTTGTCTCTCAAAAGCCAAGCCTATAACGATTGTATCATTTAAATACCTCATAATACTCTTCACAACGTTCTAATGACTCCTTCCCAGATCATGCATGAACCTGCTCACAACAGTAACTGCTTGTGCAATGTCTAGTCCAATACAAACCATAATATATATTAGACTGCCAATTACACTAGCAAAAGGAATCGATCACATATCTTTCCTCTCATGGTCATCTTTAGGACACTGATCTAAGCTCAACTAGAAATGAGATGTAATGGGTAGACTCACAGCTTTGCTTAAGTCATTAATCTCATACTTTTTCAGCACATTCTGAACATAAACTCTTTGTGAGAGCCAAACCTAGAGCCGCAAATGAATCGAACGTTTGACGAACTGCTCGTGGCTCGGCTCGATAAAGGCTCATTCATGTTCGTTCGATAAGGTAAACAAACGAGTTTGAACACTCTTGATAAATACTCGATAGCTAAATGAACGAGCTTGAACAGTGTGTCGTTCAGTTCATTTATGTTCAGGAACAATCTCACTTAAAAGCTCCTGAACAAGCTTGCTTAGAAGTTCAATTAGAGCTCGAAGCTCTATTAGTATTTTAAAAATAAACACTATTAAATCTACTAATTTAATAATTTTCTTTTACTAATTTGATTTTTTTAACTTTAATCATTTTTATTAAATATATTTTTTACTTTTGTTTTACTAATCTAACTAATTAAAATTATTTTATTAAATCTTCTACTAAAAAATTTACTAAACTCCCGCCTCAATTTATAATTTTTTTATTAAACTCTCTCTCTCTCTCTCTCTAATGAACTTTTATTTGGTCAGGTGAACGTACGTAGAGCTACGTTCGGCCGGCATTAAGATCGCAGGCACAAAACGAGAAATACCGAGCAAATAGCGAGCAATACCAACAATAATGAGAAATACCATTATGTGAAGACAAAATACCGAGCAATACCGAGCAATCCTAAAAAATACTGAGTTTTTTCTAGAAAAACTCGGTATTGCTCGGTATTACTCGGTATTGATCTTCACAGAGCGGTATTCATCGTTATTACCAAAGAATACCGAGCAATACCGACCAAATACCGAGCAAAAATCGAGTAACAATCCTCTGACCGAACGTAGAGCTACGTCCAGTCAGAGGATGTAATAAAAGTTCCTCTATAATATTCTCCCACCTCAAATGCCTGCCCTCTCTCTCTCTCTCTAATATATATATTTTTTTAAATTCCCGCCTCTCTCTCTCTCTCTCCTCTGTGGCATCAAAAAATAAAAAAAAAATGTAGGCTCTTTAGTCCCACACCGCCTGGAATTAAATAGTTATGCTATATAAAATCAAATTTATCTCTTGCCGTGACGAAAAGCGGGCAGTTGGGGGCATGTTACTTTTGGGTAGAAAACTTGGAGAGCTACTCGGTTGGTTGGATTACTAGTCGCACGAACTAAACACAAACCGAGAAGCTCGATGAGCTTTGAGCTAGCTAGAAACTCAATTTTGACAGACGAGTCTGAACTCGAACAGGCCAAAGCTCCGCTCGATTCGTTTGCAGTCATGGCCCAAACCTTCCTAGTTGTCTTGTCCCTAAGAATCCCCATGCCAAAAATTATATTTTGACAGTTTATTCTTCAACCTATGAGACATATGTAATAAACATGTCATCATGTCATCAACATAAGGAAGAAGGTAGATGAACTCATCTTTGATAATTTTTTTAAAATATGCTCCTTGTGCAGCAGCCCGCCTTCGCACATGCTCGCTATGCATGTGCAACCCATAACGCAATCAAACCGCGACACCTTCTCGCACGCTCAACTTTCAATCATGTGCCCTGTTCCTGTGCGGCCTCCGTGCTCGTACACGAACTTTGCACCCACTCGCACACGTCTAACTGCAAACCTGCTCGTCTCCGCTTGACCCAGAAAACCAAAGATATCAAACTTACTGAAAAATCATATCAAAATCCTGCTCTGATATCAATTGTTGTGCAAATAAACAACATAAAATAGAAAATCACCAAACAAACTCAATGAACATGATGTGATTTACAAGGTTCGATGAAGAATTGTTTGCATCCATAGGGAGAGAATGATATCACTATTGTGGATAAACATGATTACAATTGCACACAAAGAAGAGCCCACAAATCACCATATATAAATTTGAAATATAAACAAATATGAAAAATCTAATCTATACTATAATTAGATCTCCTAATCAATGTCACAATTAGATCCCTAACAAATGTTGTAATTCAAGCCAATCAAAGCTTTCATAATAAATGTTGAATTAGATATGAAGATATTTCCATGATGAAGAGTGGGTGGACAAAATTACCCAAAGAGTCATTATTATTAATTAAAATTACTATTTGAGATTGGACAATTGCCCACCCTCAACCTTTCATTATTTGAGAATAGCTAGCATACTCTCTCACTATTAAGGGTATGCATTATATTCTTAGAAGTTAGAATTAAAAAAGTGAACTGAATCACTTTCACAAATTATAAAGAATGAAACACAAGTTTGACTTCATGTGAATGTGATGATGAATGTTGGAGATACACTGAAAAGTAATGATGATCATCAGGTGCTTAAATAATAGCGCTCTAGTGCTAGTAGTCGAGCAATAATGTTAGCTATCAGATGATAATGGTTGAGATAGGACAATTGGACGACAAAATGAGCTATGTTTGTAAATAAATGGTGGTTAGACATTGACGGTTATGTTTGAACAGTAATTGAGATTGAGCAACAATGGTTGTGGCGATTACGCCAATATTAGAATTTGGCAAGGCTTTGGAGTTCTTTACATCTCTAAGCTTTCTGCCAATTCAGGCCTTTTTCATGTGAACAATACATGTGTGTTTATAATTTTCTAGGAGAGACATTTTGATAAATTAAGCCGAAATTTCAAAGCACTCTATCAAACAACCTATATTGAGTCTTTTGATCGTAAGCCATTCATTATAAATTTAATTATCTTAATGATTAAAAACATGAGTGATCATAGGCTTGTTAGATTCCTCTTGTCGAGATACTCATTTTGTATGTATGCACTCAAAATTCATAGATCATTTTATCCATCTATTAATATCATAAAAATTTTCAACTGTACTTAAAATGCTTGATTTGAGCACATTTTGACTCAAACTGAAATACTTTTGGCATTGTTATGCTCGTATCATCGAGCATTCAATTCAATCATAAATTTATTGAAATAAGAATTTAGACTCTCTTAAAAAAAATTAAATTAACTACAATTTAGATGCTACATCAAGATTCATGCTTGCTCATCTGATCAAATTAATATTAAATATGAATAATTTTTTTTAGCTTTAAAAAACTTAAGCTTAACTAAATTATGACTTTATAATAAATCAAATTGCAATAAAATCTCAACACATTTACATTGACTTATTTACTACTTCAAATTCAGGCAATATATCTATAGTTCAACCCAACATCATGTTTCATGTGAACTAAAAAAATACCGAAATAAAGAATTGTCTACATCCATAGGGAGAGAATGATATCACTATTGTGGATAAACATGATTACAATTGCACACAAAGAAGTGCCCACAAATCACCATATATAAATTTGAAATATAAACAAATATGAAAAATCTAATCAATACTATAATTAGATCTTCTAATCAATGTCACAATTAGATCCCTAACAAATGTTGTAATTCAAGCCAATCAAAGCTTTCATAATAAATGTTGAATTAGATAGGAAGATATTTCCATGATGAAGAGTGGGTGGACAAAATTACCCAAAGAGTCATTATTATTAATTAAAATTACTATTTGAGATTGGACAATTGCCCACCCTCAACCTTTCATTATTTGATTATAGCTAGCATACTCTCTCACTATTAAGGGTATGCATTATATTCTTAGAAGTTAGAATTAAAAAAGTGAACCGAATCACTTTCACAAATTATAAAGAATGAAACACAAGCTTGACTTCATGTGAATGTGATGATGAATGTTGGAGATACACTGAAAAGTAATGATGATCATCAGGTGCTTAAATAATAGCGCTCTAGTGCTAGTAGTCGAGAAATAATGTTAGCTGTCAGATGATAATGGTTGAGATAGGACAATTGGACGACAAACTGCTTTTTGAAAAAGCTGTTTTAGTATAAAAATTAAAATTTTTGTACTAGAAAGTTGCTTCAAAAAGCAGTAAAAAAGCCGTCCCAAACGAAGCCTTAGGCATATTTGATATTAATTTATAATATATTACTTAATTGCTAAATATATTTAAAATTAAGATTTTAATCAAAACTAAAATAAATCCTTAGATATAATTTGATTATTTAGTGAAATTTAAATATTAAATAACTTTGATAATGCATTCATATATATATGCTACTAATAATTTATATAATATTTAAAATATATAACATATAAAATAATGATTAGAATCATATAAAATAATTTATTAAACAAATATTCTTTAAAGTTGTTAATGAGCAAATTATTAAACAATAAATAAATTTATTTAAGAATATATATGACAAATGAGTTAGTATTCAAATTTAATCATTTATATAATGAATATTTAAAATTTTATTGAGATATATTGAATTATATAAATAAAAAATATAACTGAGTTTTATATGTTCTTTTTATTCACTTACAGTAACAGCCCTATGCATGGGGACAATGGGTAAATCAGCATTTAAGCTTCTTTTGGCCTCAAAGAGGAAAAAAAAAAAAAAAAAGATATCATAAAATAAAGTCCTCTACCTCTTGAATTGGAACCTTCTAGATGACCTTACAAAGGTAAGGAATATTGAAATACATAGAAGTAAGTAGACTCCATTTTTCATTATTTATATACAACAACAACAACTACCAAAAAATAAGGTTTTCGCAGCACAATTTTTCACCTTTCCCGGCGGTTCTAACCGCTACTATTTTCTTTGCAGCAGTTTTAGAACCGCTACATTACCGCTGTGTTTGCAATGCGCTGCAACGACCTTCCGCAGCGGTTCTAGGACCGACGGGGAAGCTATTTACGCATGCGTATTTTTGCAGCGATTATAACCGCTGCAATATTTCGAAAATGCAGCGGTCATAACCGCGACATTATTAAGCGAAATTGACCTGATTCTAAATTTGCGGCGATTTTCTGGAGTATAGTGGCAGTTATAAGCGCCATACAATTAAGCGAAAATCAAATTGCGGCGGTTTTCTGAAGTATAGCGGCGGTTTTAACCGCCACTATATTAAGCGAAATTCAATTTGCGGCGGTTTTCTGGGATTTAGTGGCGGTTATAACCGCCACTAAATCCCAGAATTTTATTTTTTAAAATTCTGAAACCTTGCGGTTCACCCTAGAGCTAAGTTTGTTGGTTAGCCATGTTGAAGTCACTACACCTGCAAAAACACAAGCAAGCTATAGCAGATACAATAAAACGATGAGAAGAGTTTCCATGAATGTTTTCTCTATTGCCTTTGCTCTGTTACAGTGATTAATTCACTTATAACAAGAGAAATAGAGTAAGTAAAATACTAAACAACCCTTTAGTAGTTACATAGCAGAGATGTCAAGTTAGTGGAGAACGAAGACAGCAGTGAGTAAATGAGAATATTTCAACAATAAGAAATTACTAAATGCCAAGTCAAACTCAAGAAAGATTACTAAGGAACACTATTTCTTATATATAACAAGAAAATGAGCCCAAAATAACAATCTTACATTTCAAAATCAAAACAACAAAAGTTTGAAATTACATAAGATATCCACATAATCAAAAGCATCACATCTAATACTAGTGCTCATCAGTAGACTGTCAGGCATCAGATGAATTCTCATTTCCACCCTAAAAATAATATAAATATAATGAGATAATAATAATCAAGCAATGATGATTCATTTGAATTTCTGATCCTCCATGGGGTGGATGATTCATTTGAATTTCTTGCACAAACTGTCTCATCTCATCTCGAAATGAGCTAAATTCTCTCGCCTGATTATCACGAAATGATCTAAACTCCTCTCTAAGACTAGCTATGTGTCCAAAACTGCTGCCACTACCACTACCTTCTTCATTTTTGCTTTGAGGGAAGTATCTAGTCAGTGTGACACCAAATCCCTGGGTACGAACTCGACCAGAATGTTCTGGTCCCATAACTATAGCAAAAACTCTCTCATTTGCTTCAATATTTCCTTATTCAGGTGTAAGTCCTTCTTCAGCAAGAAGATTGCATGCCTGCGTCTACAGTACAAAGACATATAGTTAAATATATTGAAGAATGACTTATAAAAAAATTTGTAATAACTATATACAGTACAAAGAAAAGTGAAAAGGAAGCATAAGTCGATTTATAGTGGTCATACTATCTTACATCCACAGCTCGAATCCTCTTATTGAGATTCACAATAATAACTCTTAAAAATGCGACGAGAAACCTCCCTACTTAACGGTAATGAAAAAATCCTATATCCGCTTCAACTCTAGATGAGAAGACCATTAATCTAGCCCACCATCTATTCAATGAAAACAACGAGCCATTTTAGATCTCAAGGATCCCTTACAACACAGTACAAACACTCTCAATAAGTCATAAAAAATATGGCAGATATGTATGAATTCTATCCATTAGATGAAGAAATTTCTGCCTCAAGCCTTAGTACCTATTATCCATTTTTTGTTCATATTTCCATTACACCTTTAAGTTTGTTAGGCTTTGTATAGTCTCTAATAGTTACACATATAAATATATAGAAATGTAACAGTTCACCATTGATGCATGAATATTAAGAACATATTAGTTCCTCCTTTTTCCTTGTTCGTTTACTGTTCACTGTGAGGTTGCTTTCTCCTTCAAGGCGAAGGATAGTGATTAACCTAAAACCTAAGGAATGCACAAGAAGAAAAACAATGAGAAGAAAAAGAGAAGGAGAGGATGAAGGGGAAGAGACTCACAGTGATGAGGATCGAAGGAAGTCGGCCGGGATTCACAAGCGGAGGAGATTTTCACCGCAGCTTTGCTCCCGTCGTCCTAATCGCGCGAAACAGATCGAAGGGGGAAATTAGGGCTTCGGGTCACTTAAATCCACTGATAGGCTTTGCCGACGGTTTTAACCGGTGCAATTTGCATCGGTTAAGGTTTTAACCGTTGCAATAGCTTTAAAATTTCTGATGCAAATTTGGTTTTCGCAGCGGTTTTCAAAACCGGTGCAAAGAACCGCTGCGAAAACTCTCATTTTTTGGTATTGATATTAAGCCTATATTCCACTATGGCACTATGTGAGGCAGACAACATGAATACTATGTTAAGGGGCGGTTTGGTAGCACCTAGAATTTGGTTTAAGTAGGATTTCATATATCTGCTAAATCCAGATTTCGGAAATCCTAATGGGCCTAAATCCTAAAAACTGTTTGGTAACATTCATGATAAATCCTATTAAATTTCATGTGACTGTTTGGCTATAGAAGGAATTTAACGAGCAGACTCTTCTTCTCGAGTCAACAGATTTCATAAATACAACAAAAAGCAGGATTTTAGAAATTCGGGATTTAGCACAAAAAGACGGAATTTCCCGTCTACCACAACTTTCATTTGCGTTGAGATTTGGTTTTGCATTTTAGGATGTTTTATTGGATTTTGCTCAAATCCACCTCAAATCCAATCTAAATCATGCTACCAAATAGCCCCTAGGAGTTAATTCTCATTTAAATCTAATAAAGAAATGTCATTTTTAGTATTTTATAGTCAAGCCTTTTTAGATCTATCTCTACCTTTTTTAACATAAGTCAAATCTAATACATCTATTTTACTAACTAGGTCATCAGAAAACAACCGTCTTATATGACCAAATATCACCTCAGGAGACTCTCTAATATTATCTTCCACTGCAGCAACTCCAACATTTTAATCTTATTTTTCATTATTTATATATTATACTAATTTTAAAATATATTTAAATATTTAAAAATTTATCATAGTCATTTTTTTAATAGCACATGCTGAATTTCTTTTGTCATAAGCGCATGATAAGCGTGCAATAGAATTGGAACATAAAAAACATGGAGATGACAAAGGGCGGTTGAGGTGGTCAATGAAAGTGGAAGCCGGGTAGGCTAGCCACCTTATTTTATAAAGAAGAGATTATTACGTACAGATTTTAAATAAAAAGATTTGTTCGGTTTTGTGATTAGGAATAGTAAAAGCACGATGAACATTTTTATAGTTCATTGATGCACTTTTACTATTCACAATAATCACAAAACTGAATGATTTTATGTGTCCGGACTCTGTCATAATAATCTCTCTATTTAAAGACCCTCTACGGTTTCAGTTTGCACAAAAAGATCAAAAAATGGCTCTTCCTACGAATCACTCGCTCCTTCTTCCAGCACTGCTCAAAGGATCTAAGACCTCCATCAATCATTCCTTCACTATCTCTCCTAAGTCTCCTCTGACCATCTCAGAGACCTTCTCCAGGTTGAAGAAACAAAGAAAAGTACTCTCTCTCTCTCTCTCTCTCTCTCTCTCTCTCTCTCTCTCTCTCTCTCTATATATATATATATACATGGAAAAAATTATATTAAAATGATATATTTGAACGTAAATTTCAATGTTTTTGATTAGGTTGGATTCATGCCTTACATCACTGCTGGAGATCCGGATTTATGTACGACAGAGAAAGCATTGAGATTGTTGAGCTCCTGCGGTGCAGATCTCATTGAAGTGGGCTTGCCTTACTCTGATCCCATCTTAGATGGTCCGGTGATTCAGGTACTTGATCATACAATCATACTGTAATATGTTCCTCCCTCAGTTGATTGGAGTCTTACCATTTTGGATGAAAAAAAGAAATATTAGCAGCGGTAGGGTATTTTAGAATTAATTATTGGTTAATACATCTACTGTTTTTCTTACTAACTTTTTGGTAGTGTCAACGTTGGACCCGACCCGAAAACCCGACTTGAACCCGACCCAAAAATTTTGGGTTTACGTTGACCCAAACCCGAAACGGGTCGGGTTCGGGTTCAATAATTCGATCTGCTTTAAAAATCGGGTTAGGTTCGGGTTGACCCGTCAACCCGAAATTGACCCCAAAAATGACCAGTTTTGACCCGAAACCCCATTTTTGACCCGGGAATCCGAGATTCACCAATTTTGACCCTTGACCCAAAAAGCAGAGTTTGATCGATTTTTTGACCTGGAAACTAGCATTTTTTTGTCCGAATCGGGTCATTCGGGTCAGGTCGGGTTGACCCGGACCGGCAGCGGGTCGGGTTCGGATTCGGAAAAATGACCCGTTTACAGAAACGGGTCGGGTTCAGGTTGACCCGAATAGTACCGGGTCAGTTTCTGGTTCGACCCGAACCCGACCTGTGACCCAAAATTGACACCCCTACTTTTTAGCATAGATGAGCAAAATTAAGGCTTCGTTTGGGACGGCTTTCTTTCTGCTTCTTAAAGCAGATTTCTAGTACAAAATTAAAAAAATTTGTACTATAAAACTGCTTTAAGAAACAGAAAAAAGCCATCCCAGTCTTCGTTTGGGATGTTTTTCTTACTACTTTAAGAAGCAGTAAGAAAGCCATTCCAAGGCTTCATTTGAGACGGCTTTCTCATTACTTTTTAGTAAAAAAATTAAAATTTTTGTATTAAAAAATTACTTTGAAAAACAGCAAGAAAGCCGTCAAGCCTAAAAGTCCGATCAACATAATTGCAATTATTTTGTAACATTTTGATTGAATTAAAAAAAAAATCATGTAAACTAAACAGACAAACTTTGATTAATTTTCTAATTTTTAGGCTTCTGCAATCCGGGCATTGACCAATGGGGTTAATTTTCAGGCCATTATTTCAATGCTAGCAAAGGTACTCTCCACTCAACTATTAGCTCTATTAGTGCTAATCTAATGATTTTGAAAGGACAATGAACAAAAATTATTAAGGTTTCGTTTGGGACGGCTTTTATTCTGCTTTCTTAAAGCAGCTTCTTAGTACAAAATTTTTTATTTTTTTACTAAAAAATTGTTTTAAGAAGCAATAAAAAAGCCGTCCCAAAAGAAACCTAAATCTCTGCCATTACCTTTCTGTAAGTAAATACATCAAATTCAAATAAGGATTAGCTATTATGGATTTGATAACACTGAATACTCAAAAGGGGCATGCTTGTAATTTTGCGTTAATGAATGCTCAATACTAATCTTGCGTTAATTAAACACATAAAAATTAGTTTAAATCAATACTAATAAGTTTTTTTTTTTTTTTTTTAATCTCGTTTGCAGGTAGTTCCTCAGCTATCATGTCCAATCATATTGTTTTCCTATTATAATCAGATATTGAAGATTAATCAAGAAAGTTTCATGTCTTCTTTGAATTATGGAGGCATTCAAGGTAATCTTTTTTTTTTTTTTTTAATAAGATTACCTTCCAATCTTGATAGGTTTTTTTATTTTCACCACATTAAATTTAGGTAGGGTTTTCAAATGGAATGATCTATTCAGAAAATTTATGAAGTTCAGCAACTTTCTTCTTGATTTTTTTTTTCTTTCTTAAAATAACTTTTAAGTACAAAAATTAAAATTTTTGTACTAAAAAGCTGCTCTAAGAAGTAGTAAGAAAGCCGTTCCAAATAGGGGTGTCAATTCGGGTCAACGGGTCGGGTTCGGGTCGAACCCGAAACTGACCCGGCACTATTCGGGTCAACCCGAACCCCACCCGTTTTTAAAAACGGGTCAGGTTTCCAGACTCGAACCCGACCCGACACGGAATCGACCCAAAATTGCTTGTTTTCGGATAAAAAATCGTGTCAATATTCGTTTTTCGGGTCAAAATCGGGTCAAAAACGGGTCAAACTCGGATTTTTAGGTCAAATATGAGTTTTCGTGTCACTTTCGGGTCACTTTCGGGTCAATTTCATGTTTCCGTGTCAACCCGAACCCGACTCGATTTTTAAAACGGGTTGATTTCTTCAACCCGAACCCGACCAGTTTCGGGTTTGGGTTGACCCGAACCCGGATTTTTTCGGGTCGTGTTCGGGTCGTGTTTCGTGTCGTGTCAAAAATTGACACCCCTAGTTCCAAACAAAGCCTAAGATGATGCCTTAGTTTGTATATTTGTTTATTGAATTTGTAAGATCCATCTTGTTGTAATGAAGCACTCTTTTTTTTTTTGTTAATCAATATTCACAATTGGCAAATACCCTCATAGTTGTATGGATTTACATCCATACCCCTATGAGGGTCTTGGATTCTCTTGAGTCCAAATACCACTGGATAGGGCAAATTGAATTTGAGATCTATTCACTATTATTGTAATAGAAAAGAAATTGAATTTTTTATTTTATCAGGACTTATCGTGCCAGACCTTCCTTTTGAGGACATCGGGAGTTTAAAGAAGACAGCTAATAAGAAGAATATTGATTTGGTATGCCTTTGATATTTCTAATTTTTTTTAATATTTCAAATGATGTATTTTTATTTATACCAAATAATTCATTTTATTCTTCAACAATTTTCTATCTTCCAATCCTCAAATCAAATTGATTCTCCAATATAAGCGTACTTTTTCTCATTACTTATCTATGACCCTCTCATAAACTTAGGCTTCGTTTGGAACAGCTTTTTAACTGCTTCTTAAAGCAGCTTTATAGTACAAAATTAAGACTTCGTTTGGGACGACTTTCTTTTCGCTTCTTAAAGCAGCTTCATAGTACAAAAATTTTAATTTTGATTCTAAGAAGTTGATTTAAGAAGCAACAAGAAAGCCGTCCCAAACGAAGCCTAAGGCTTCGTTTGGGACGGCTTTTTTATTGCTTTCTAAAACGGAGTTTTAATACAATTTTTTTTATTTTTGTACTAAAACTCCGTTTTAGAAAGCAATGAAAAAGCAGTCCCAAACGAAGCCTAAGTTACTAGAAAGCCGCTTTAAAAAGCAATAAGAAACCCTTCTCAAACGAAGCCTTAATTGATAAATCAAAGTTTTATACAAGATTTTATTGCATAAAGAACAAAATAAATAAATAAATAAATATTTGGAACCAAGAAAAATTACTAAATAATAGAAATGTTAAAAGAAAGGTGAAGTTAAAATAATAGTTAATAGTTTCTATCAAAACAAAAACTGAAGTAAGAATTAATGGGTGCATAAAATAAATTTCCTTCCTAAAATAACACAAACTGCAACATTAAAATTTTATGAATAAGTGGATATGGGCTATTTCTTAAACACTAATTCTTTAGTATGGCATATTTTTAATTATGTTGAAGCATTAAATTCTATTGATACAGGTCCTATTAGCTGCACCAACTACTTCAAATTATCGACTGAAAGCCATTGTTGATGCTACTGATGGTTTTCTCTACCTTGTAAGTCCATTTGATGGCATTCAAACGTAATCTCCATATGCAGCTTACATTTCACATCCCACTTAAACAGTTAAATATAATGTCTAACAATGAATCATTATTATAATATCATAAAAAATGCTATTATTTTTAGCAGTTCAGATAATTTAGATCAAAGGTCAGATATCTAGCACCTTAAATTTCAGCAATTTTCAAATGAAGTAGTTAACCATCTAAGTTAGGGGTGCAAACGAGTTGAGTCGAGCTCGAACCAGGGGGTGTTCGAGTAGAGCTCGACAGCCAAATATCGAGCTTGAAAGATGAGCTCGAGCTCAACTCATCTCACGAAACGAGTCGAACCGAGCGGCTCGTCGAGCTCCTTCCCGACCTGTGTCGTTCGCGAATCTCGCTCGTCATCCCAAGCTACATCAACCGTCATCCCGTCGTCAAAGCTGCAAGCTCGTCCTCCCAAGCTAAGCCACGAGCTCCGTCGAAGCCTGCTCCCGCCTGTGAATCCCGCTCCCTCCCGACTATGAAATCTGATTCCCGAAACCTGCTCCTACCTGCGTCGTCTTCTCTTACGCGAGCTACTCGACGAGCTCTCGAGTCAAGCAACAGTGTTTGAACTCGGGCTCGTTAAGCATTCGAGCTCAAAATTTTGTTCGAGCTCGACTCGTCGAGCCCAAGCCAGCTCGCGAGCAGGCTTGACTCGGTTGCACCCCTAATCTAGGTAAAATAGCAACAAAATAAAGATAAATTAACTAGGTCATTTAATTTCTTTGTACAGAGGGATATTGCATGGTTTTTCATGAATACTGGTTGAATATTAATTTCATGTCTAAATAGGTTAGCACAACTGGAGTTACAGGTGCTCGTTCAAATTTGAATTCACAAGTACAATTTCGACTGGAAGAACTTAAAAAGGTAAATACAATAATGCTTTGGTTTTTTTTTTTCTAACGTTCATCATTTACTTTCCAAAACAAAGCAATCAATGTCAAATAATTTTACTATTCATATTTCTTCAAGGGGCACTTAACATACAATAAGACTTCTAATTACCATAACCTTGTTGGGTTGACAGTTTCTGATATTATTGAAATGATACATGTTCAAATTGATACTCAGGCTTCGTTTGAGATAACTTTTTTATAGTTTTCTTAAGCAACTTTTCAGTACAAAAATTTGTTGAACTAAAAATTTGTATACTCGAAAGCGGTTTTAGAAAGAAGCAAGAAAGTTCTCCCAAACAAAGCCACAAATTGTTTTAAAATTAAGGCTTCGTTTGGGACAGCTTTCTTCCTGCTTCTTAAAGAGTATTCGTTTGGGACAGCTTTCTTACTGCTTCTTAAAGCAATTTTTCAGTACAAAAGTTCTAATTTTTATACTTGAAAGATGCTTTAAGAAGCCAAAAAAAAGCCATCTCAAACGAAGCCTAAGTCAACTTTAAAATGGATACTAGTATGGGTTTCAAGCTCTAGAATGTCACATATTAAGTTAAGAATGTAATGGAGAATAGAAGATCTAACGTTCCATACACACATCTCAGGAAACCTCAAAACCCATAGCAGTTGGATTTGGAATATCAAAACCAGAACATGTAAAGCAGGTATGCATATGTAATATCTCGTTTCCTTACTGTTCCTCTCTGATTTGGATTTTCCTCCCAGGATCGTCCAGGACGATGTTGAGATCGTCCAGGCCGATCAGTGCATGGAAAACAGCTGATTTCTGGAGCCATTTCTGGACAGAATCGTCCAGGACGATATTGAGATCGTCCAGGACGATCTGCACTGTTCCTAAAAATCGTCCTGATCATCGCCCTGGAGTATCGGCCAGGACGACCAGAATTGGTCTGATCGTCCAGGACGATCGAGACGATCGGCCAGGCCGATCCATGTATGATATAAGGAAATGAGCTCGTTTTGAAGAGAGAGAAATTCATTTTAAAATATCAGATATTTTGAGGAGAGAGAAAGAGAAAGGGAAAAAGAGGGAAAGCTTGGTTTTGGAGGCCGCGGAGCGCTTTTCGTCCGACGCTGCTGTTGGAGAAAGTGTAGATCTCGTGGTAAGGACTCCGAACCTTACTTCTGTTTTCGAAGATATTGTGTTTTGACCGAGATGTGATCTGTTTTGTGTTTTCGTAGTCGACTTTTCGACATGGTTTTGATTTGACACAACTTTCACCGCACAACTTTTAGTATGTTATAGATATGATTATTGTACACGATTTGACTGTATTCTACGAAGATTTTACCGGTCGGAATTGATTCTACGCGCTTTTAATTGAATAGGAAATTATCAGGACTTGATTTGATTTGGATTCTATAGATTGATAGTCTTGCATTGATGCCGTGGTTATTCTGTTGTAATTTGGTGAAATTCAGAATTTGTCTTTTTGCAGGCTTTTTGTGTAATTTCGATAGACTACCGTTACTCTGCCCGATTTTCGTATGATTTCTGATTTTCCCGGAATTGATAGATTGAATTGATCTGCCTTTGACTATTGATGTGATCGTTCTCGATTTCTTTAATATTGCTTATTGCATCGATTATTGCATTGATTGATTGATTGCTGAAAGACAAGTGGAAACCTAGTTGAACGTTGGTTATAGAAACCAACGTGTATTGAACGAACTACAACAGCACTATTGATATAGATTGACCACTACAACAGCATCATTGATCATTGAACGAACTACAACAGCATCATTGAACGAACTACAACAGCATCATTGAACGAACTACAACAGCATCATGGATCATTGATAATAGCTAGTGTTTGTGCTTGTCGAGTAAGACCATTGTATGAAATTGCATTGTATCTGATATTGCATCGCATTAGGTTTCCTGATTTGTATTGATTTATTGATTTCGGATCGGTTTATTGATATTGATTGGATTTATCGAATTGATTTACTATTGTACGGATTTCTTTGATTTCATCGATTGACTACTGAGCATTGAGTCTACTGAGCATTGATATAGAAATGGATGGATATAGATATTGCATTGATAGCATGGACATCGACTACTGCTTATAGATTCATCGTATTGCTGCCTATAGACTTATAGAATCACTGTCGCTACTGTTCTTCACTGTATTGACTGTTTTATAGATTCCTTGTCTCGTATCGCTTTTCTCATTGACTTCATTGATTAGATTGTACTGATTTGTTCCGTATCGATTTGATTGACGACATTGATTGATTGAATTGATTTATCGATCTGCCTGCCGCTGCATTGACTGGTTTTATTGACTATTGATTTCCGCTGCATTGACTCATTGACCATTGACTGATTCGGATTGAATAGATTGACATGCATATTGATAGCATCACCGTGCTTTGATTTCAGTTGTAGGCTTTGGTGACCTGCTGGGCTTTGTAAGCTCATTATATGTGGTTGAAATTTTCAGGTCCGAGCAAGGCAACTGGAATGGAGTTCGATCAGAATGTCAGACGAATCCTTTTCGCTACACGGATCTCGGGGCGTTACAAATTGGTATCAGAGCGAGTGTAGTGAAAGGATTTGATTGATAGTTTGATTGAATGAATTCATTCTGCATACATAGTGATTGACATGTGATTGATTGCGTTGTGTGTTTTGTATGGCTTTCGACGAGTTTTGATTTGGTTTTCGATCGATTTGTTTTGCGTTGTTTTTGCTTCGTACCTTTAGGGAAATGTCGGGACGACATTTTTCTAAGGTGGGGAGATTGTAATATCTCGTTTCCTTACTGTTCCTCTCTGATTTGGATTTTCCTCCCAGGATCGTCCAGGACGATGTTGAGATCGTCCAGGCCGATCAGTGCATGGAAAACAGCTGATTTCTGGAGCCATTTCTGGACAGAATCGTCCAGGACGATATTGAGATCGTCCAGGACGATCTGCACTGTTCCTAAAAATCGTCCTGATCATCGCCCTGGAGTATCGGCCAGGACGACCAGAATTGGTCTGATCGTCCAGGACGATCGAGACGATCGGCCAGGCCGATCCATGTATGATATAAGGAAATGAGCTCGTTTTGAAGAGAGAGAAATTCATTTTAAAATATCAGATATTTTGAGGAGAGAGAAAGAGAAAGGGAAAAAGAGGGAAAGCTTGGTTTTGGAGGCCGCGGAGCGCTTTTTCGTCCGACGCTGCTGTTGGAGAAAGTGTAGATCTCGTGGTAAGGACTCCGAACCTTACTTCTGTTTTCGAAGATATTGTGTTTTGACCGAGATGTGATCTGTTTTGTGTTTTCGTAGTCGACTTTTCGACATGGTTTTGATTTGACACAACTTTCACCGCACAACTTTTAGTATGTTATAGATATGATTATTGTACACGATTTGACTGTATTCTACGAAGATTTTACCGGTCGGAATTGATTCTACGCGCTTTTAATTGAATAGGAAATTATCAGGACTTGATTTGATTTGGATTCTATAGATTGATAGTCTTGCATTGATGCCGTGGTTATTCTGTTGTAATTTGGTGAAATTCAGAATTTGTCTTTTTGCAGACTTTTTGTGTAATTTCGATAGACTACCGTTACTCTGCCCGATTTTCGTATGATTTCTGATTTTCCCGGAATTGATAGATTGAATTGATCTGCCTTTGACTATTGATGTGATCGTTCTCGATTTCTTTAATATTGCTTATTGCATCGATTATTGCATTGATTGATTGATTGCTGAAAGACAAGTGGAAACCTAGTTGAACGTTGGTTATAGAAACCAACGTGTATTGAACGAACTACAACAGCACTATTGATATAGATTGACCACTACAACAGCATCATTGATCATTGAACGAACTACAACAGCATCATTGAACGAACTACAACAGCATCATTGAACGAACTACAACAGCATCATGGATCATTGATAATAGCTAGTGTTTGTGCTTGTCGAGTAAGACCATTGTATGAAATTGCATTGTATCTGATATTGCATCGCATTAGGTTTCCTGATTTGTATTGATTTATTGATTTCGGATCGGTTTATTGATATTGATTGGATTTATCGAATTGATTTACTATTGTACGGATTTCTTTGATTTCATCGATTGACTACTGAGCATTGAGTCTACTGAGCATTGATATAGAAATGGATGGATATAGATATTGCATTGATAGCATGGACATCGACTACTGCTTATAGATTCATCGTATTGCTGCCTATAGACTTATAGAATCACTGTCGCTACTGTTCTTCACTGTATTGACTGTTTTATAGATTCCTTGTCTCGTATCGCTTTTCTCATTGACTTCATTGATTAGATTGTACTGATTTGTTCCGTATCGATTTGATTGACGACATTGATTGATTGAATTGATTTATCGATCTGCCTGCCGCTGCATTGACTGGTTTTATTGACTATTGATTTCCGCTGCATTGACTCATTGACCATTGACTGATTCGGATTGAATAGATTGACATGCATATTGATAGCATCACCGTGCTTTGATTTCAGTTGTAGGCTTTGGTGACCTGCTGGGCTTTGTAAGCTCATTATATGTGGTTGAAATTTTCAGGTCCGAGCAAGGCAACTGGAATGGAGTTCGATCAGAATGTCAGACGAATCCTTTTCGCTACACGGATCTCGGGGCGTTACAGCATATGCTACTGAATGAAATAATTGTGCTTTTCATATTTCAAACCTTAGCTTTCGTCTTAGGTTTAATAAATTTTGCAGCTATCAATATGGGGAGCAAATGGTGTGATTGTGGGCAGTGCTATTGTCAAGCTATTAGGAGAAAGCAAATCCTCTGAAGAAGGATTAAGACTTGTGGAGACGTTTACAAAATCCTTAACTTCTGCACTACCTTGAAATCCAATTTAATCAAATTATATTCTATTTTTAGTTTTTTTTGCTAATAAATCGTTTGTAAGAAAAAGTATTTATCAAATAAATCATGATTTTTCAAATGCTTCTGATTCTTCAATGCAATTTCATTAGCTATTTGCATTGCTGCAACAAGTCTAAATTATGTATTTTAAATTGTAATCCTAAAATTTCTACTTTGTAGAAGCATTTGCTCATATCTACAATCATAATCCTTATTAGAAATAGGAACTCTGTAAAAAATGGTCAGCAGTTATTAAGAAAATTTAATAGTCGGCCTCTTGAATTGAAGTCTTTAACCAAAAAACTTTTGGTAACAATGTACAATAAATATTTCAATATTAAGGGGTTTTTTTTTTGGGGTAGTTGCAGCTATCTCTAAAAGTAGTTATAGAACTGTGGTGAAAAAGTATAATTTTTTAAAGTTTTTGTTGGTATTATATATAGGGTCTGTTTGGTAGCACCCAAGATTTGATTTTAGTAGGATTTCATAAATTCTCTAAATATGGATTTCATAAATCCTGAAAACTGCTCGGTAACTTTCATGATAAATCCTATCAAATCTTATGTGACTGTTTGGCTATAGAGCGGATTTAATGAGCGGACTCTTCCTCTTGAGCCAATGGATTTCGTAAATCCGGCAAAAAACAGGATTTCAGAAATTTGGGATTTAGCATGAAAAGGCAGAATTTTCCGTCTACGGCGGCTTTCATTTGCCATGAGATTTGGTTTTGCAGTTTAGGCTGAAAGTTATAGGTAAAAAAAAAGTGATAGATATCTGAAAAGCAAAGCTATGAAAATGTTGCCCCAAATGGATCATAAATATGTGAATTAAAAATGGGAGAAAGGGGCTTCCAACAACAGGTCATCACCTAGGAATGATGAATGTATAAAACAAGATAATTCCTTTCTATTAATGTCACAAGCATCTAATCCTAAGAGGTGATTCATATTAGACTCCAGAAATCCCACTAAAATAGCTTTTCACATGAAGTCCAAGTTATTAAGCTATGCATCCAAACATCCATATGAGGAAATAATTACGCTGTTATCCAGCAGTTTTCAAGCTTTCAGAACCCTAAACCCTAAACCTAAACCATATTTATATTGCCAAATCTACATTTACCGTTGCCCACGCATACGCTTACAATTGCTCAGAGTTTGTCCCAAAAACAATTACTCACAGTTAAGCCAGCAAAAATCCGAACCCCTATAGCATAAATCATTATATATAAATATGAGAAGTTTAAAAAGGGCTGACGGAGCTCAAAGCCAATATTGAGTTCTAACTCGGGAGATACCTCAACAAAGCTCCGTGAACTCCCCCTTGCCGGCGGTGGCAGTGTTCTTTGGTTGCAATAGTTGATCACTTGATTGATTGAGAGAGAGAGAGAGAGAGAGTCCACCGCGAAATCAGAATTGCCTCTCCGGTCTCATCCATGCCGTTCGGCAACAACGGAGGCGGCGTTTCATGCCTCTTAACCAAAACTACTTGGAGTTCCGAATTTATAGGCCTCACAATACCGTAATTTAAAAAATATGCAGGTTTTGTTTCTTAAGAAAAATAGTTGAAATTTATTTTCTAATAAAAACATCACTATTTTAATCTCGGGTTATTTATTTAAAATTCATGACAAATTATATAAATTTATGCAAAATTTGAACATGTTTCACATGAGATTTAAATATGTTGTAATTTGGTGCAGTTTATATTAGATTGTTTCTTAGGTCATGATATTTCTAATGATTTTATTCCTCTATAAATAAAGAGGTTGTAATTTGATAGAAGATTAAGCCACTTGAATTTTATTTTATTTTTGCTATGATTGGGGGTGTCAAAATAGGTATGAAGGTCGAGTTCGGGTCGAACCTGGAACTGACCTGGGTTCAAACAGGTTGACCCTAACCTTACCCGATTTTGTAAGCGGGTCAAAACTTCATACCCAAACCTGAATTGACATGAAAACCCGGATTTTCCCAGGTCGAGTGAGAACGTGCGGTTCTTCGGGTGCAGATGCGTCCCGCGAGATGAGTGTAAGAGTGGTGAAATGGTCGTGGGGGAGCAAGCAAGCTAGGGTGTGGGAGCAGTGGAGCAGACAAGAGGGAGTGGGCTTGATGCGGGCGCAGTCCAGCTACAGACGTGTCACATGACTAACACGAGACGACGGAAAGGCGAGTGTTGCCAGTTTCCTGCGCGGGACGGCGAGAGAGTCCAGGTGCGGACCCGAGTGCAGGATGGCAGGGTCTCGTGAGCACAAGCTCGGCCATTGGCTTGCGCGGTCACGTGCGCAAGAATGGCGGATCCGGGTTACAAGCGTGGAGCAGGAGGTCGGATTTGGGTCAATCCGGGTCACTTTCGGGATTTCGTGTCAACCCGACCCAATTTTTGAAACAAGTCGGTTTGTTGAACCCAAACCCACCCGTATGACAAACGAGTTGACTCTAACATGAAATTTTCGGATCAGGTTCGTGTCAGATTTTTCAGGCCATGTTAAATATTGACAACCCTTGCTCTGATATACACTCTTCCTTTCTTCCCTCCCTCCCTCTCTCTCTCTCTCTCATTCAAGAACTCAAGAAAACCCAACAAAATAAAATTTGAACTAGGTTCAAATACGTTGTGAATAAGATTTGGCACAAAATTTTCTACAAATTTTTCATGAATGATAGGGTTGGATGCAGAGGCGGATCTAGGCGGGGTCCCGAGGGGGCACGTGCCCCCTCCGAAAAAAAAAAAAAACGTATTACCTGAGCACGGAACGGGCATTTTGGGCGGTGCAACTTTCACCGACATTAATAGTTTGGCTGTTCGCAGAGGCGGATCTAGGCGGGGTCCCGAGGGGGCACGTGCCCCCTCCGAAAAAAAAAAAAAACGTATTACCTGAGCACGGAACGGGCATTTTGGGCGGTGCAACTTTCACCGACATTAATAGTTTGGCTGTTCGCCTGTTCGGTTTCACCGCAGTGGAGGGCTCGTCTATCGAGTTCATCTTTCTCAAGGTTCTTCTGCTATGTTCCGATCTCTACTAATCCTAACTCCGGAAACCAGACTATACGGTAACTATTTCTTCTACTTTTTTTTTTTATCCATGATTGATTGATTTCTTTGAGCATTTTTCTTCCTGAGTTTGTAGTCGATTTTCTGTTTCTTTGGGTAGGAGCTAGGAAGGCGATCTGATTTGAACGGTCTTGGTGCCTCTCTTTGGCTTTGAGACAAGTCGGGATTGGCATGATTAGCTTTTAGATGAGAGCTACTTGGCTTCTTCCATCTTCGATCAGCTTCTTCCATCTTGGCGCCTGAACTGTGAAGGTAAGTATTTATTTTAGTTTTCTTATTTTTCTTTATTAGATTTGTTTTGCCTTTTATTTTAGATTTAGTTTTACTTTTCTTAGTTTTTAAATTAGATTTTGTTCATTGTTTATAGTTTTGTATTTTTCTGTTTAGGATAAAAAAATTGTAGTTTGCTGCATGATTAATTTTGAGTTTTTTTTGTTTTATAAATTAGATTTTGTTCATTGTTTATAGTTTTGTATTTCTATTTAGGATAAAAAAATCAATAGTTTGTTGCATCTTTAATTTTTAATTTTCTTATTTTCTAAATTAGATTTTGTTCACTGTTTTTAGGTTTATATAATTATATTTAGTTTGTTGTTTTATGTTTTATGTAGTTTGAATTTGCCCAAAAATTATAGAGAAATATTTTATGAAGAGTAGAGCGTATAAGTTGTAAGTGTATTTCATCTTATATTTAATAGTTTATTTGTCAATAATTTTTTTTTAAAACTATAAATATTGGTTCAAAGCCGGGTTGAAAAAAGTTGTAGGGATTCTTAAAAAAAAGTGCCCCCTCTACGAAAATTTTCTGGCTCCGCCACTGGTTGGATGGTTACACGCCAAAATTTTTCAGGAGTTGTGTTCCTATTGTAGCTAATGTTTGATATTTTACTTACATTGAGAATCTTGAAACAATATTTTATTTCTTTGATTTCCACGATATTAATGAATCTCCCATGATCATAGAATTCAGTGATGGATCTTCTTGTGTGAGAGCATGCTTCCCAATCAACATCCCAAAAGCTTTAAGATGCAAAAGAGATTTAGCTGAGAAAAAATAGTCTTTTATCCCTATATGAAATTTTAAGCATGGGCGAAACTACATTGATTTGAGAGCGGCAATTGCACATCCTCAAAATTGTGTTTTACTTATAAGGAATGACAATTTAAAAACTTTATCACTCCTAAAAAAATGTTTTTGCACAATCTTGAAGAGTTTTTTTCCATCCGATCCGATTCACACAGGTCCAACCACTCATTATTTCTCGTCAACCCGTGGCAATTGGCAAATCACCGCTTGCCCGCCGCTGCCCCGCTTGCCCGCCGCTGCCCCGTTAGCCCGTGGCAAATCCCACTCCTGCCCGGCTGCCCCACTTGCCCTCGTGTTTGCATCATGCCATCATGCCCATCACGTGAAAATAGGCAGGGCAGCAGGCTGCATATCCCGAGGACCCGAGCTCATGTCCAGGCCCGCGTGAGGGCTTGCCGGCTGCCACGTCCAGGCAAGCGCCCGTGTGAGGGCTTGCCGGCTGTCGCATCCAGGCCAGCGCCCGTGTCCAGGACCTCCAGGAGTTTGGCAGCTGCTTTCGGGTCGTGTCAGGTTGACCCGAACCCGAAGCGGGTCGGTTCGGGATGACCCAAACTGTATCGGGTCAGTTCCGGGTTCGATCCGACCCGTGACAGAAAATTGACACCCCTAGTGCTTACGATTGAGCCAATAATTGGCTCAACATATGAAAAACTAATGTGTGAAGGAATGTGGTGGGGTCCTTAACTGTCACATTGAACCAAATAAAAAAACTAGTTTTGGCACCATTTTTTTCTTAGTCAACGAAGAAACATGAGAAAGTTAATTTTTAGTTAAATCATTTTATATCGAAGTGTAACATATCCTCAGTTCTTCTTGAGGACTTTTACTAAAGAGTTAGGAAGAAGTGATCCTTTTCATTACCATCTCTTGCTTGTTCATTTAAAATCTGATTGACGATGGCTGATTGGTTTAAGGAAAGTATCCATAGAGTCTGTGGCACTTCTCTCCTATGCCTAGAAAGATATTGTCACAACCTTATAATTCAACCCGAAAAATTCGAGTTGACCCGCTTAACAAACGGGTTGGATTCGGATTATAATATTTGACTGGTTTGAAAAATCGGATCGGATTCGGGTCAGCTTGCTATCGCGACTTTTACCCGCTCATCTCTATCTGCCGATTTTACTTAATAGCCCGCCTCAGTAATTTTATGCTCTACCTCGCACACCACCACGAGATCCCATGGAGCATTTGATCCCTCCTAGGGGTGTAAGTGAGCTGAGCTGGCTCGTGAGCCGACACGAGCTCAACTTGTTTATGGGCTCGTGAGGCAAGCTTATCGAGCTCACGAGTCGTGCTCAAGCTCGAGCTCATTTAGTAAACAAACTCGAGTTCGAGCTTAAGTCAGCTCCAATAAATATTAATATTTTTTAAATAATTTTATTTTATTTATTAAATTAAATATTAAAAAAAATAATATCACATAAGTTTTATTTAAATGTTAAACATTTCATATTTTTTCTAAATTTTGACTAAGTTTTAAAAATCTCACTTTAGTTTTAAAAATCAAGCCTAAATTTAAAAATTCCCGCCCATGGCTCGTGAGCCGTCTCAATCGCTCGACCTCGAGTTCGAGCTCGCTTTCCAACTAACTAGCCGAGCTCGATAAGGGCCAAAATTCGACTCGACCCGACTCATTGGGAAGAAAGCTTTTTGCATCTTCCGTATCCAATTCCTAGCTCCAGTTCCAGAGTTTTCATCCGACAAGGACTTGCCAGCATTGTGTGTCGCCAAAAACCACCCATTCTGCCATTCAGAAGAGATCATATCTGGAAATCTCAGTTACCTCATCGGGCTATCCATCGGAACTCAGCCAACACGAGAAGCAACCTCGTGTGGATACCGCGTCAGGCTTCAGTCGGACGGAGACTTGGATGTGAAGGGGGTCTCGTTCGCTGAACAGGGTTGAGAAACGGGTATCGCAGAGTTGCTGGGACTGTGCGGGATTGGAGATGGCCATTGCAATCCCCATCGCCTGATTCCAATTATTGTAATCATCACCAGTGAAGGCTTATGAGAGGAGCAGAATCCCAAGACAAGGAGAATGATGGATGTAAAAGAGGCTGAGATGATCATCAACCCGCAAGCTCGAGGGGTCCAAGCTCACAGGTGCCATGGTTTTCTGTTGTAAGCCTAAAATTAAAATACCTTACTAACCTTACTAAATCAGGCCTTCTCCAACCGAACTCCAAATGCATGAATGGCGTCTCTCGCGAGCTCCAGCCGAACGGCAAAGCCACCGGTATTTGGATGTGGGTGAACAATGCAACCCCAATATTGACTCCGCATTATTCACAAGCATTATTTTTTTGTTTCTACTGGATTTTTCAAAGAAACACGCGAAGGGGAAAGATTGTTACCTGGGTGCAAAATGAAGTTTGATTGGAGATGAATCAAACTATTTTTTAGTTTCATGCATTTTGGAGTGAAAAATAAGATTTTAGGTTGAAAATGCCCTAAATTTAATAGGGGATCAACACCCATTGTACAGTAAAAAATATAGTGTGATTCTTAACAAGAGAAAGAACATGAGCAATAATCATATGAAAGAATGTCAATAGGAAGATTCTCGTAATGATGGAAATCATCAACAGGTAGCTTGTGACTTAGAAGAAGATGATGAAATTTCTTTAATGCCCTTTACTTGCAAATTTTATAAATTGCATAAAAAGTAATAATAATGCTCAATGCGTTATATGAATCTAGATTAAAACTGCATAATGGAGCTATAATGTGGATGTTCTTATTCAATTAAAGAATAAAATAATAATATTAGATCACATAATAGTATAGAAGAAATTAATAAATACAGATTTCATTAACACATTCTTACCATCAGTTTTACCAAATAGTTTGCAAATCTCATATGATCAAAGTTCATAAACACTTCATAAATCTCAACAACAAAATATTTACATATGATTTCCTGAACGCACAAACCTATAAACAAACACGGCTAAAAGACACAACAACCATGAGTTTTCCACCTATGAACCTCAATGAAATCCTAAAGATGACAAGCTAAATTGAGTTGTCAGTCTCAACTTCATAAAAACTGATTTAGCATTTATTCTAGAAATGTACAGGCTGTTTGTAAACTAAAACGCAACTCAATAGTGAATATTGACCAAGAAAACTTGTAAAACTCCATCAGAATTACACTGTAGAAAACTGAACAGACTCAATTTTCCCTCCCTTTACAGAAATGAGAACTATAGAAATCAATCTCTACCTCTCAAGTTAAAGCTGCAGTGACACTTAGTGGAGGATGGCTTCTCTGTCTCCGGCACCTCCTCGTTGTCCTCCCCAGCCAAGCATACCTGGTCTGTCAACTTCAAACTCAAGGTTATTAGCATTCTTACTAAATAAAAACAATGTCTTTTGAGGCCTGTTATGCTCCTTTGTAATGGCAATGGAAGTTTTTCTTGGCACTTGTCTTCTTTTCGACTTAGCAGGCATGCCATTTCGACTGCCGTTACGTCGTCCTGTACTCACTTCCCAATGACATCCAGATGCTTTCAGTAGTCCCCAATCAACTTAAGGTCTTCAACCATTTCTTTCCTTGATAGTGTGGCAAGACCAGGGAGTGTGTCCTTCTGAAAGTCTCTTCTTTGCCTCCTCTTTCTAGCTTGCCCTCTTCGAGGCTTTTTAAAGAACAGCAAGGCCCTACTCTTCTCATCATCCTTTGCATTTTCGGTTTCCTGAGGAGTACACCATGCCTCCTCTGGTTTCATCTCTTCAAGCTGTAGTGTCATCAGCTCAAAAAGATCCATTTCTAAATCTGAATTTATCATGTGTGCGTTTAGCAAGGCCACATCAGCAAACAAATGCAACTTATTGCATGGTGGTTCAGTGGATAAGCAGCTCTGGTCGTCATCCAAGCGCTTGAATTTATCAATTGACAGCGTGATCATGTTTTCTGCTGCTTCTTTGATGAGCATATCATCAGAGAATCCATTTTGTTGCGAGTCATTTCTTATGCTACATGGAGTGGCTTCTATCTCATTGGTCTTATTGTCTTCTAGTGGCATGGCAGGTGCACCCATGTCTATCAAGGGGAAGGCTTTGGAAGAAGATGAAGTATCTGATGTTGGTGATGGGACACCAACTGGACTTTTATCCGACATTTTTGAGACATTTGGTTCATCTACGAATGTTACCTCGCAGTTCAAATCAATATGATTCCTAAAGCTCTTACTGTTTTCTGCAGATAACTCCTTTTTAAGTGGATTTATGTCTCTTAACACACTATCATGCTGCAACTCATCTACTTGCTGATGCTTTTCATTCAAAAAATTTAGATTTGGCTGAATCTGATCGAAAATAGGGAATCCATTACTCTTTTCTCTTGAACAACTGGGTACCTCATTTCTTAGTGTTTTCTCCTCAATGCATTGCATATTTTCTGGTAAGTCTTCCAATTTACATGAAGGAATCGATGTTTTTATTTCTAATTCCCCCTCATTTCCTAGAATTGATGAGCTAAAACACAAATCTTGTCCGGAGGACAACCAGCCTAGATTCAGAAACTCATTACAATTGGGCTTTTTCTTGAGACAAGGGAGTTCTGGTGACAGTTCTTCAAAGTCGCCATCCCTTTCACTCGTTGCCTCATTCTTCGCAGCAGTTACTGCATTTCGAATATCAAAAGAATAACTTTCTTTCAAGTTGAGGTCCAGATTACCATATGAAATGCTTAGCTGTGACACCGAATGAGAATCTTGATGGAAACCATGGTTAAATCCATTTTGATGTGAGAATTTTCCATTTTCAAGATGGTTTGACCTTAAATCGCTACAGAACTGCAATCTGTCACAAAAACCAATTGGGTCCTCAGTAGCGGTGTCCAACATCATGACATTATTCATTGTTGTTGATTTGTGGAAGCTTGATATTGTTTGAAGTGGAGCAGATGACTGCTTCTCACCACCTGATGGCTTCATCCATGTTGGAAACAAAGAAGCTGAGACAGCACAGTCTGAGCCTTCTCTAGGGATTTCCAAAAAATTAGGTTTTTTCTGACCAAGAACTGTCTCAGGTTTGTTAAGATCATCTAAGAGAATGCCATTGGCCTTGATTGGGCTCATCTGTATTGGTTCTAAGGACATCGAGTATTTCTCTTTACCAGAATCTATGTTCAGATCGAATTTAGATTTCCCTGCAAAATACAGCCAAGCAGAGTTGGAAGACATTTCATTGGAAGGATTTGGGAAATAAGAACTTCTAAAATGTCTGTTAGAATCAGTCAATGATAAAGTAAAATTCTAACAAAACTATCTTGTTTAAAATTCCAGAAGTTGGACGCCATAAAATTTTTTAAACTAGGGGGAATTTAGGGCATGAAACAAAAAAAGTAAACATAAGTCACACGTCCATTAGACCATGTCTACACTACCATTAAATAGGAAAGTTAAGAGGACCATTGTAATTAGCTTGAAGCATTGCAATGAATTGTTACTTTTAGGTGAAGATTAGAAAAGGTTGTCCATGATTGTTCATTACTATCCCCAGCCACAAACTAACTAATGGAGTTGGCTAATCTTTATAGAAGATGATCCTATGCAAACATGGCAAGCAAACCTGGGACCATACTACGAAAAAATTCAGTTTGATTCATGCTTGTAAAAAACTGGCCTTTGTCTAGCCAACATATCTATGAGAAATTATTCAGTGCGGAGACCGGATGCAAAACGTCATCTGTAAACCAACCAGAATGCACCACATCAGCGGTACCGAGCCGCAATATCAAGCGAATGGGTGACGTGGCGCATTCTGATTGATCTCAAGACAATGTTCGGCGTCTGCATAGAATAATTAATTTGTATCTATAAGACACTAAATATTTTATATATCCTTAGATGGACCCGAATGGTCAACAGGTCAGCTACTGGTGGAAAATTAGGTAGTTGACTCAGAATTGGACCAGCCGACTGTTAGATTAGCTACTATTGAATGATTTCAAAATTCACAGATTTTATGTTAAGTTTAATTAACAATAAGTAAGTAATAAGAGACAGCATGGTGGATTCTCCATATTGATTTCAATCTTACCTGTTTCAACAATAAAATGAGAGCATACTTGGCTTGGTTCTTTCTTTATTTCAGGTAAGGAACCACTTTCATCAAAATCCTGATTTTTGGAAGATGAAATCTGCAGCCATAAATTGGTCGATCTCAATGAACCATTTGGCCTGTGATTCTCATCCAGTTGTGTTTCTACGCCAAGATGTTGAGAGGAAAATGAATAAGCTGTTCCCACCAAGGATGCATCTTCAATAGGTTCATTTAGATCAGCCAAGCAATGGAAAAGGCTTTTCTTTCTATGAGACTCATATTTGTGAGCACCTCCATTAGCACTGCTAACATTTGCTAAAGTAAGCTTTACTTCCTTCTCAGGACCTCCATTGCATTTCCTCGAATAAGGTGTTGCAGTTAGTGATGAAAAATCAATAATCTCTTCCTTCTCTGATCTTTCGGAGCCTTCAGCCTCGATATATACATCAGCTGGGGCTTGCAGATCAAACATCCTATTAGTAGACGCTCTAAATCTGGCATTTGCTTCGCCATCTCTTCCCATAGGTCCATTTTCTAGTGTACCAAAACAAGACTGAAGAGTACTAATGGGAGAAACATTTGTATTAGTGACTGTAGTTGTTTCCCTACTCTGGCTACTGCTCAAGGCAGGCTGTTGATAAATTTGCCACATCCTTCCTGTAACTTGAGATTGAGCCTCTGATGAAGATAAACTAGTCTTTGACTTGACTGACCATGAGGAAAATCTGTATAAGCCATTTTTCTGGAACTCCTCCATCAGGTCCTTCTGAATTCTATAAAGGCGATGAAGCTCATAGACCTGGGTCACAAGAAGAAATAATAATGTTAGCCAAGTGGTAAAAAAAAAAAAAAAAAAATTAAGCAAATATGAAATCTGATAGGAAATACTTGAGTTCGCAGGCAATCCTAATGGATTTACTTGAGTTCTCAAACAACCCTAGCAATAATTGGTTCAAAACAGCGAGAAAAAACAAGAAACTTGAACAAATCAATCTAGAAACGATAGATTGCGATAGTGGAAACAAAGCAAAGCAAAACTCAAAGAAAAATACAATTGATCCTCAATTCGAGAGGAGGATCATCTCTCCAAATCTCTAGATTGTAGATCTAGGGCCCAAGCACCAAGGAAATCTCCAAAAGAACGACCCAAATTATGCATGTCCTAACCCTAGTGATGGGGACATCAGAGTATGGAAAGTACAGCAAAGGCGTGACCGTCGATCTACAACCTCGATCGATCCGATATAGCTTTGAGTCATTTCATGTATTCGCCTTTTATTATGTTATTTGTCTTTTATTATTTATGTTGTAATTGTTTTTCTGTTTTTACCCCTTACTTAAAGGTAGGTCGTATGTAAGCCATGAGGGCATTGTTGTCTTTTATTTTGAGTCTTATGTATGAGGCTATTTATAACCCCTATGTTCTTTTTGGAAATTAATGAATGATTAATTAAAAATTTCTTCCTTCCATGAGTTCTTGAGAGTTTGATTGGTGAATCCCTAGGAGAGGGAACTCGGATCACCCACCAACCTTGGAGACGGCCGGGTTCGTGGTTCTTATTTTCTATCTCTTTCTTTCCCTCCTCCCATCACCACCTTCCGGCCATACTACCTCCCTCCCTAACCTAGCCGTCGACCATTCTTGTTTTTCCCACCCGACGTTTAAATCCGGCCACCCCACCACCCACGGCCCCTCCACTTGCCGCCGGCCCTTCTTTGGCCTCCCTCCCAACTCCCCTTTGCTATTAAACCTTTCCTAATTTAGTTTTCATAATTTAGGTAATGCAATTAAAGACAAATTCAAATTTATTTGAATTTGAAATTATTGCCTAAATTAGAAATCCTAATTTTGGAAACTTTCCAAATCATAGCTTTTGAATTTTAAATTAATTTGGGATGAAATCTTTCTTCCCAAATTTAATTTATTAATTTAAGGAAGCCTTGATTGCCTCATTAAAGTCCACCTCCTCTCCCTATTGCCGCCAGCCCCAATAGTTTCCCCTTG
This sequence comes from Dendrobium huoshanense, assembly GCA_016618105.1. Classification (NCBI taxonomy): domain Eukaryota; kingdom Viridiplantae; phylum Streptophyta; class Magnoliopsida; order Asparagales; family Orchidaceae; genus Dendrobium; species Dendrobium huoshanense. The sequence goes on along the minus strand of CM028355.1, from coordinate 51,752,357 downwards.
GGGATTTCTTTCCAAAACCCCATTGGCTCTTTTGGAAATAATTCAAACACCTCCTCATCTCCTTTGGCCGAATTTTGCTAAAGCTCATACTCCTAATTTATTTCCCAAAATCAAATAATTTATTTAGGAAATAAATCCCCACCTCCTCTCTCAAGTTGCCGCCGCCCCCCTCCTCCCTTCTCTCTAAACATTCTCTCTCTCTCTCTCTCTCTCTCTCTCTCTCTCTCTCTCTCTCTCTCTCTCTCTCTCACATTAACTCTCCTCACCCAATTTAGGGAGATTAATTCCTCCTAATTTTCGACCCCCTTACTTTCATGTGGGCTCCGAAAATTCGGCCCCGGCCTCCGCTCGCTTTTCTTTATTCGGCGAGGGAGTTTTAACGAACTAAGTTCCGGGGTAAATTTTGGAAGGCAGATGGGTTTGTAGATAAGACACTACCCAGAGATTTCGCCCTCATTTTGTGAGGACTTTATGATCTGAGTTCTGGTTTCCTATAGGCGCAAGCCCCTATAGTTAATTACCCCTCCCGATAACGAGAGAGAACTTTCGATTAAGGCTAGTCGTCAATCAGATACGTAGAGTGTACGTGTTATCTGGCATATAGTAGCAGCAATGGATTTTGATATTGGTAGAAATTGGATTTGGAAATTTTGATGTTTGGGTTGAAATGGTTTGATATTTAAAATTAGAAATTTCACCATCTTGCACTTAAAGCGGATGGTGGGGGAATGAATGATGGGCCCGATCAAGATCCCATGGTTCCGTCGTCCCGGGCCATCGTGGTCCCTGGTCTACTTAGTCAGAGGAGGTAGTCGACCCAACCTGACAGAAGGATCCTTGTCGGCAGCCATGGGTTGCTTCGTCCAAGGGAACCTTGTAGACCGGGGTTGAATGTTTGTCTAAGGGGACAAATTTAAATCCACCTCAGCTGACAGAGGGCTTTGTGCCCTATCAATCATATCCTATTTATTCATATCTCAAGGATTTAACGCCATTAAGGAGCGTATTGGCTCTGGCCATAACCGCTATCTGTGGTGCCATTTGGCGGCAAAACCACTCGGTTCAGAGGGCCCCGGGTCATAACCGTTTACCTGCAGTGCCATTTGGCGGCGAAACTGCCGGTTAGAGGACACGTACCACGTCCTTACTGGCAAAAGATTATTTGAGAATGGATCCTAGTGATATTTTCGACTAGGCATTTCGCTCTTTGTGAGCTGAAGTTGATTTTAATTTGTCCACCTTGACAAACTGTTGCGGAGGGTGGATGAATTTTGCTTTAAGTGTGGATGGTTGGATTTCATATTTTAAATATTTTTGGATTTTAGGATTTCGAGATTTTTGTGGAGTTTTTTTGGTTTTCGGATTTTTTTTGGATTTTGGGTGGAATTTTGGATTTTGATAGGTATTTGGATATTTAGGAGACATTTAAAAAAAATATTTGTGAACCCCTCCGGTTGAGATAAACATTCAACACGGCCATCATCGGGGTGTTTGGGGTCATTTCCTTTTTGTTGATTGAACCTTGTCAACTCGAGCAAGTTGTTGCTCGAGGATCGGGCTTCATGGGCTTCATGCCTTTGATTTAGTGAATTCTCTTGATTGTAGGCCTGTAATGCCTAATACGAATGTATTAAAACAAATACATTGATCCCCACAATAATGTATTTATTTGAAGGTTCGAACCCTGTCGACTTCTATTGATCCGTATAGAAGGATCGGGTTCGAATTTGAATTCACTTGTTTCCCTGCGCAGCATCCCTAGACGTCACGTGTGTACCAATAACACGCTCGCCGGGGCCCATGCGGGTTTTATAATTATTTTTACCCCTTTTAGTGTACCTACGTGTATACAATTTATAGTGCACGTGCAGGGGTACTTTGAAATAATTGTAGACGCCTTCTGTCTGCTTGTACGAATGTTACAGCTCCGGTGGCGTGGCGTAGCAGCTTCTAGATAGAATTATTCGCTGCTTCGTACAGGTAGACTATCGTGCACTATTTGTTGATTTTTGTAGGCGGATCACAGTGCACTAACTAATCTCCTGCCTTGGGCTCACAGATGTTGATATCTGTTATAGTCCTTTTGTATTCACTTGTAGACTGTATGTATAATAGGTCTCCTACGGTAGCTCGTAGAAGCTCGCCATTATTATGGTCCTCCAGCCTTTGTTATGACCTTCAACATTTATTTGTAACTTGATATTAGTTGTTGGTTGAACCACATTCTTCGGCGATCTCTTCATGTGTTTTGATTTGCAAGTCGTTACATGTCGTTTGTCATTGCTTGTAGTCGAAAGACATTTGATGTTGGTTGTAAGGAGATTACTGCTTTTGCATCTCATCCACCATTATTATGTACAAGTAGACTAGTGTGCTTGGTACAAACCTTCGTTAATGCTTACAAGTAGATGTAGTAGGGGTCACTACATCTGCTACATTCGTCGCATGTCTTTTCTTATATTATTCATGAATATCCCCCCTCCTTGAAGTTATTTCTACTTTGCAAATATGATAGGGATGAATATTATTCATGAGTACATTGGAGATCTCATGCCACTATTCGTAGTAGAATTGGGTTCTTGACTTGATTGTTGCTAGTGGATGAAAGAATTTTCTTTATCCAATATATGTCATTGTGTGATTGTAATCAAGTGGTATGCAAGAATTTTTTTATCACTGTTCATTTGATCATTGCATATAATTAGGTCATGTTGACTGTTGTAAGTCTCTCATTGTCACAAAAGGATGACCCAAATCTTGTATTATGAGTTTGCTCCTCCTCAAATTAAACTCATCTTGAATTCAAATTTCTTATAATTTGTTCACCTTGATTATACTCAAATTCAAATTGAGTTTGTATTTATTGTAATTCAAATTTAGATTTGAATTCAAGTTCAATATGTGTTCAAGTCTTTGTAGTTATAATGTACCACTTGCAAGTTCAAGCCTCAAACACTTGCAAGATTAATTCACGTTCTATTCTTATCCACCATGCTTGACTCCAAGCATGTCCAAACTTATAAGTCTTCCTCATTTGATTCAAATTTAGGTTCAATTTGATTAAGCCTTTTGTAGTTCAACTCATATTCAAGTTCCAAAATAAATTCAATCTTGAATTCCAAGGTCTAGCATAAGTTTGAGTAGAAATATAGTTCAAGCTCAAGATGAGCTTCTTCCATTTGTTCGAGTCCACTATTGTTCGAATTATGTTCAGTTGAGTTTCAAATGTTCAGATTCACATTTAAGTCCTCTTGTAGTCTGTTTCGATTCAAGTTCTTCGCACCAAGCTCTTTGTCATTTGAGTTCAAAACATGTTCGAGTGTAATCCTCACTTGGTTCAAACCAAGTTCGAGTTCAAGTTCATTTATTGAGCTAAAGTCCTTTGCATTATTCAAATTAGTGTCCAAATATTGTTCAAAGTCCTTGGATATTCGATCCAAAATTCGGCAGCCTCCCGGCGTCTCCCCCGTTTAGGGGAAAAACCAAGAGGCAACCTTTCCCCTCGACGCTACGTGAGCGCTTCAGGTAGGTGTCAAAAATGACACCGCGGTCGCATATAAATTTTTTTTATCCCCGCCTGCTACGTGAGCATTTAAGGGTTTTTTGGTTTGTTGATTATAAGAAGAAAACAGGTTAGAAATAAGCAGGATTTCCCCCCTCTACACCACGTGGGCGTTCGGGGGTACTTATGTAAACATAAAGAAAACACATACATTTTTTCTTTATATCCCCTTCGCCGCAAGCGTCGCACCGGTTTCCCGCCCTAAACGCTACTTGAGCGCCTCGGGGGTTTGCCGACTCGTTGCAAGCTTTGAAGAGGGATCCTTAAATCGTCGCAAGCACCGCACCGGTTTCCCGCCCTAAACGCTACTTGAGTGCCTCGGGGGTTTACCGGTTCGTTGCAAGCGTCGAGAAAAGAATCATCTTATTATTATTATTATTATTTTAGATTAATTATAATTAAAATAATTAATTATTATTAATGATAATTAATTATCATTAATTACAATTAATAAAGATTTAATTATAATTAACCATATATTATAATTAATTATAAATACCTTTTAATAAATAATTATAATTGAAATTAATTAATTATGATTAAGATAATTAGTTATAATTAACAATAATTAATTATAGTTAGTTAACTATAATTAATTAGAATTAATATAACTAATTATAAAAATTATAACTAATTTAAAACTGATTATAATTATTTTATAAATTAATTATAATTAAAAATAATTAATAATAATAATAATAAATTATAATGTTATTATTATTAATTGTAATAATATTACCATTAATAGAAATATTAATATAAATATTATTGTTAACAATAATATTAATATTAATAATTTACTAATGTTAATATTAACACCCTAATAATAATAATATTACTAATAATATAATTATATATAAAAAAATAAACCTACAGCTAAGAGGGAGATCGGGCAAGAGCAGGAGGAGGCGGCTGCTTGGGATCGGGCAAGGTGGGGTTCGGCCAGGTAAGAGGAGCTCGGTACTCTCCCTCCCTCTCTCTCTCTCTCTCTCTCTCTCTCTCTCACGGCTTGGGATCGGCACAGAGGGTCGGTGAGGAGAAGAGGCCGACGGGAGTTTGGGGTTTCTGCGTGTGCGGAGCGAATGGGAGAGAGTCGGAGGTGCTTCGGCTGCGGGAGGAGAGTTGGAAGAGGTCGGAGGCTTCAGAGATCTTCCGTGAGTTCGGAAGCAGTGACGGGAGAGATAGGGAGCTCGGGGAGGAGTTCTGGTGTGCGTGGGAGAGAAGTGGGGAATCGAAGGAGATCGCGTGTGTGGAAGAGCCTCTATGGATCGGGTATTTAACGACGGTCATGGGAGCGAGATCGAGGCCTGCGCACGATCTCTGCGTATCCTGCTCTGAGATGGCGCCGTTTGCAGGAGATGGGCGACTGTAGCAACGGCGGGATCTCAACTGGATTTACGGCATGGGCAACGACAGGTAATCATTTTAGCAATTGTTTATTATCTTTTTTTTTTTATCTTAATGCAGAGGTCAACAAATGCCCCCCAACAAATGTGGTTCGCGTTTAGAGCGAATTACGTTTGTTGTAAGCTGTTTGGCCTTGTGGATCTCTAGATATTGTTTCTAGATGTCACACTAGGGTTTCATTTAGTGGATCTCCAAAATTCTTATTTGGATGTCACACTAAAATTCTCTTTTAGTGGATCTCCAAAAATTTGTTTGGATGTCACACTAGGATTTTCTATTTAGTGGATCTCCAAAAAAAAATTTGTTTGGATGTCACACTAGGATTTTCTTCCTCCATAGATCTCTTGGATGTATCAATAGATGGTTGAGATGTTGATTTCTTTTGTCATGTGCTTTATACTGTGGACATTGTTGGAGAATTATCTGATTTGTCTCTATTGACTTGTCAGGTGATTTTTGTACCTTCAGCCCTATACTTTCTTACTTTGGCGGGCTTGTTGAAGGAGTAGATGCCGGTGACCTAAACCCTTAGGTTTGTATTAGGTCGGTGGCGAAAAGTCATCGGTCCAGAGCTTTGTGCATAACGGACTTGTTGATGACGAAATCCTCTTAGTTCAGCCCTAGGCTTTTCACGAACTTTGGGATGATTTTCTTCGGTCCTTTGCTTTGTGCTTTGGCGGACTTGTTGAAGAAAAATTCCTTCGATCCTCGCTTTGTGCTTTACGGATTTGTTGAAGGATTTGCAGGTTTTGGATTCAGTTAATAATATCGAATATAGGTAGTATCTTGATCCTTAACCACTTGAGAAGACTTTAATCTGAATCACTTGAGTTTATCAGATCGGGAGAGCTGGTATTTGATGGCTCTTTGTCCTCCGGTTGCTGAGATGGGGGTTCCTCTACTGCGGCCTTTCTTATGGCTTGTTGAGTAGATGGAGCTGCCAGCGATCCGGCCATATTTGGGCTTGTTGGATCCGACCTCTTACACCCATTCAGGCTTCAGACTTGAGTTATGGGAATTCCGCTTCCCAATACCGATTTTGCTGAAGTTGGTAGATTTGGAGTTATACTCCGTGATTTTGGATTTTGGAGCCTACGAACATTCAGTGGTTGTTAGAAACTCATCCTTCCACTGGAACTTTGATTCTCCAGTCACTTAGGATAATTTTGTAGACTACGATCACTTGAACTGGTTGAGTCAAATTTGCTTTCGTACTTCCTGCAGTCCCTACTGACGGGTTGACGAAGTGGGGGTTCCGCTACTACGGCCTTTCTTATGGCTTGTTGAGTAGACGGAGCTGCCAGCGATCCGGCCATATTTGGGCGTGTTGGATCCGACCTTTTACACCCATTCGAACCTTAAGCTTCAGGCTGTCGAAAGACTTCAAGCTTTTTTGGCTCAATTTTATAGGAGTGTGTAGCCACAAAAGTCTATTTCATGACTTTTGAGTCTTGGTTTGTTGGAGAAGGTGTCTCTAACATTTGAAAGAGCACCTGCATAGACTTTGAAAAAGAAATCTTTGTATTCTTTAGCACAAAAGAATATTTGGATTGATAATTTTAAATATTTATTCGGGGATCTCGGCATGCAGCGCGATGTCGACCCGAATAAATATTTAAAATGCCCCCTGTCTCGCAGGGACATTTTTAGAATGAAATAAATTTGGAATATAAAATTTTAAATATTCATTTGGGGATCTCGGCGTATAGCACGATGTCGACCCAAATGAATATTTAAAATGCCCCCTGTCTCGTAGGGACATTTTGGATAGACTTTATATCTTTGAGATTTTAAATATTTATTTGGGGATCTCGGCACGCAGCGCGATGTCGACCCAAATAAATATTTAAAATGCCCCCAGTCTGATGGGGGATTTTGAAACGCGTTCTTGCTATACAAGAGAATTTCAAAATATGAGCAAACATGCATTAATAAATATGCATATAAAATTTTGATTATCACAAAATACATTAGACATAATATTTTATGCATGATACTTCTTTAAATGTCGTCCGTTGATAGGTGGCATAGGCCTCTGACCGTTCAGATCGATCAACTGATATGCTCCTCCTTGGTACACCTTCTCGATGACAAAGGGACCTTCCCAATTGGATACGAATTTGCCACCAATTTTTCGGTGTGGAATGATTGGTCTTCTCAGCACCAGGACCAATTCCCCTTCTTGAAATGATCGAGGACGCACCATTCGATCAAAGGACTTTGCCATTCTTCCTCGGTAGATTTCCAAATTTTGTTGAGCTTGTAACCTGAGTTCATCAAGTGCGTCGAGCTCTTCCATTCTGAGGCGGGCATTTTGCTCTTGAGTGAGATCGTTCTGGATTGCTACCCGGAGTGACGGTAGTTCGATCTCCAATGGTAATACAGCTTCAACACCGAACACTAGAGAATACGGAGTGGCTTTGGTTGGAGTTTTGTAAGTTGTACGATATGCCCATAGAGCTTCTGCCATCTTCGTATGCCACTCTCTTTTGTTCTTGGTAAGGATCTTCTTCAATAACTTCACCAACGTCTTGTTGAAAGCTTCTGCCAATCCATTCGCTCTTGGATTGTATATGGATGAATACCGCCAATCGATTTTATGCCGATCAACGAACTTATAGATTTTTGTACTTTTGAATGCAGTACCATTGTCTGAGATTATGCGGCGTGGCACACCGAATCTGTAGACGACATTGTGTGTGAAAAAGTTGATCACATGTTCGGATGTGACCTCTCTGAATGGAGCCGCTTCTGCCCACTTGGAAAAGTAATCCGTCGCTGCCAGAATGAAACGGTGTCCCGATGATGACGGCGGATCTATTGGCCCGATAATGTCAGTGCCCCAACATTCAAATGGCCAAGATGCTATTGTTGGGTGCAGTGGATTTGGCGGCTGATGTATAACATCACCGTGGATTTGACACTCGTGGCACCTCTTAGCGTGGTCAATACAATCTCTGACCATTGTTGGCCAATAATAACCCATTCTCTTAATTTTAGCGGCCATTTTGGGACCTGACTGATGTGCTCCACAAAGCCCTTCGTGGATTTCTGCTACCACTTTATCAGCTTCCTTGGTCCCCAAGCACCTTAGCCACATTTGATCAAAGGCTCGTCTGTACAACGTGTCATTAACAAATGCGTATCTCAACGCCCTTTTTCGAATTTGTGCGGCCATAGACTTTTCTATCGGGAGTTTGTTTTCCTTGAAGTAGTCAATGAATTGCTGTCTCCAATCATTTTCAACTTCAATATCTAAACAATGCCACCACGATTCTGAAGCTTGACTAGCTTTATGTCTCTTGGCAACGTGATATTCTTCTGGATAATTCTCCATAACGATCTGATGGAGAGGTTGAGGGTCACCTGGAGTTTCATCCTGCTGACTTGAATATGGAATTCCTTCTGCCCTCGGGAATTGTAATAGAGCGGGCTCCAAGACCCTACGAGTGTAAACTCCAATGAATATAGGCTTCTCCTCGTTGATGTTCGCCATTTCTTTGGCTAATTTGGCCAGACAATCTGCTTTGGCATTCTGTCCTCGAGGAACTCGAGCCATTTTGACATTTGGTACTTGTTTCAGAAGCTCGAGGGCTCGCCGGTGATAGTGGGCCAATTCGACTTTGCCAACCTTATAAATGCCGAGGACCTGATTTATCACGAGCTGAGAATCACCGAAGATTTGGAGATGTTGGATTCTGACATCGATCGCAATCTCCAACCCTGCTAATAGAGCTTCGTATTCGGCTTCGTTATTGGTCCGAGGTTCAGTCAAACTGAAAGAAAATCTCATTATGCCTCCCTCGGGTGCTACGAAAATGAGGCCAATTCCGGCTCGGGCTCTTGCAATATTTGGAGGTCGGACAGGTCTGATAGATGATGCCCCATCAAAGTACATCTCCCAGAACGGTAGCTTTTCATCCTCCTCGACCTGCATTATTTGTTCATCGGGCAAATCATCATTTAGTGGAGAATCGGCCGGGATCGGATGTGCAGCGAGGAAATCTGCCAAGGCCTGTCCTTTCACCGTCTTCTGTGGCATGTATATGATTTCAAACTGCAATAACAGTACTGCCCACCTGGCTAGACGACCTGTCAACGCTGGTCTTGTCATCAAGAACTTCAGCGGATCGATCTTTGATATCAGTGTGATTTTATGGGATAGCATATAGTGGCGGAGTTTCTGAACTGCAAAAATCAGCGCCAGACAATGCTTTTCAATTGGGGAATAACGGCTTTCTGCTCCAATCAACCTCCGACTGATATAGTAGAGCGCATTTTCTTTGCCTTCTTCATTATTCTGGGCCAGTAGTGCTCCGAGGGACTCTTCTAGTGCAGCTGTATACAGTATAAGAGGCTTCCCCGGAATTGGCGCTGCGAGAATGGGCGGATTCAACAGATACCTCTTGATGCTATCAAACGCCTCCTGACATTCTGCATCCCATTTGAAACGAACGTCCTTCTTCATTAGCTTTGAAAAGGGCTGACATCTACCCGATAGATTTGATATGAATCTCCGAATGAAAGCCAGTTGTCCTTGCAGCGAGCGAAGCTGTCGAATGTTCCTTGGTGGTGGCATCTCCGTGATTGCCTTAATTTTGTTGGGGTCGATCTCTATTCCTCGATGACGAACAACATACCCCAGGAATTTGCCAGAGGAAACCCCAAAAGCACATTTGAGAGGATTCATCTTCAGATCAAACTTTCTGATTCTCTCAAATACGATTCTGAGATCTTTTAAGTGATCGTTTCGGCCAAGGCTTTTAACAACAAGGTCATCTACATAACACTCGACCTTCTGATGTATCAAATCATCAAATATGTGAGTCATTGCCCGTTGATAGGTGGCACCAGCGTTCTTCAAGCCAAAGGGCATGACTGTGTAGCAGAAAATTCCGATGGGCGTTCTGAACGATGTATGCTTTTCATCTTCCGGCGCCATTTTGATTTGATTGTATCCTGACGATCCATCCATGAAGGAGAACATGTCGTAGTTGGACGTATTGTCCACCAGGAGTTCGGATACAGGGAGTGGGAAATCATCTTTTGGGCATGCTTTGTTAAGGTCCCGAAAGTCAATACAGACACGAATTTGCCCGTTCTTCTTCTTCACTGGGACGATATTGGCAATCCAAACGGCATACTTTTCTTCTCGGATGAAGCCTGCCTCTATTAATTTCTTTGTTTCAGCAATCACTTGTTCTTCAATCTCCAATCTCATTCTCCTTGGAGCTTGCTTGACGGGTGCTACATCCGGTTTGATTGCTAATCTGTGAACTGCTACATCAGGGGATAAGCCAGGCATCTCAGCATATGTCCAGGCAAAGCAGTCCCTGAATTCACAGAGAAGTTCTTTTATTTCTTCTATTTGATCCTCGGGTAGAAGAGAACTAATGAAGGTTGGGCGAGGATCCTCCTCAGTCCCCAAGTTGACTTCTTTTAGTTCATCCATAGTGGCTGCCTGTCCACCATCTTCAAGCTCTTCTGGTGCAGGCTTGGCCTCAACTGGTTGATCATCATAATCATCAACTTCATACGCCTCCTCATCACCATCATCCTCAGATTTAATTTCCCCACATGTAATTGCTTGGCAAATCTCGTTTCTGGAGTACTTTCGTACAATAAATCCTAGACCCTTCTTTGCAAAAATATCCTTCTTCTTTATTGAGTGGGGATTTCTTCGATACCAGAGGCTCAAGCAGAAACGAACTTGTTGTTTAGAGGAATGAGTTTTACCTTGCTTTCTCAACATTCTTTGAATATTTCTAGTATTGTACCTGGGAAATCTCGTAGGTACTAATTCCCCGGAATCAACGAGTGTACGAAACCAATCTCGATTTATCTCCTCTTCGAGTTTCCCGATTGAATAAAATAGACTCACTGGTCCACCTTTTTCTTTTAGGGGAGGTACGTAGAATGTCACGAGCTCTTCAACACAATGCACTTCTCGCGGAGTGACTTCTTTGAAGTGTTGCAAGGGAATACGTGTGACTACGAGTATACTATCTGAGATTGACAGGCTGTCTATTTTTCTAGAGAACACATCCTGTACTGTGTTCATGTAGATAGAATCGTAGTCATAATCATCATTTGAATATTCGACCTCCATACTCCCTTTGGTCGTTAACTGACGTATCCTCTTGGATTTTGTAGGGGTGGCATCACTTTCATCTGTGTCACTCCCCAAGTGAGGTATATATTTCTTTTCTTTTGAGATGGAGGATGCTTTGGGAAGAGTCGGCGTTGCCTTCTTTCTCCCCACCTGCTTCTTCTTGTTCCCTTGTTCAGGTTGCCTTGCAACTTCTGGGTCTGATGCCTGGGCCTTGAGAGAGTCTGATGGCTTCAACTTCTTTGGAATGAAGTACTTTGCATCTTCATATATTTTTACTTCATGAACTGCGAAGGGTTGGATGTCACCAGAGATCCTGAATTCCTCTCCATCCCTGAGGTACTTCATGCATTGGTGTAGTGTGGATGGGACGATGCCGTACTCATGCATCCAAGGGCGGCCAAGGAGTGCTTTAAAGGCAGTATCTGCATCAATCACATGGAATTTGGCATCTGTATGAAGCTCTCCAAATGTGAGGGAGAGTGTAAATGATCCTAGGGTCCTCTGCCCCTTCTCATTGAAGCCATGTACCATTAATTTATCTGATCCAAGATGCTCCACATCGAGGCATAGTGATCTTAGTGCTTTCAAGCTCATTAGATTTATAGATGATCCTGGATCGATTAAAATTCGACTAATCATCATCCCATCACTTTCTGCAGTAACATACAAAGGACGGTTATGATCTGCAGTCCCAAGCATCATGTCTTCTTCGGAGAAAGTAATGAACGGCTCATTACGAGCTTGTAGAACCTCAGTCAAATTACGTTCAGCAAAATAAGCCTCGTATCTTTCGGGATCTTTGAGAGCCTGAATCAGAGTTTCCCTAAGGTCTTTAGACATTACTAAGGCATCATATATACTGAGTTGCGCTGGAATTTTTCTCAGATGGGATAAGACATTATAATCCACCCCGGTGGTTGAATTATTCTTTTTCTTGGGATCTTCAAGGATAATGTCATCGTTGATAATTATCTCTTTTCCCTTATCTTTGTTAGGAGCCCCTTTCTTTGGTGGAGGCGGCAATATCTTACCACTCCTAAGTTGCACTTGGTCAACTTCTTCTGGTTTAAGTTTTCTTACTGGGATATTTTCTTCAGAGTCGGCCATTGTTGCGTCCAGGGATTCATCTGTTGATTCAGAGTCACCACCCAGATTTATATGTCCCATTTGCGATGTTATATCGGGGTCCGACCCATCTTCCTCTGGAAAGTACAAATCCTCCTCTGAACTGTAATCCATTGGCAACACCATCATACAGGATTCAGAGGGTACTTCTTCAGCATATTCTTCTTTTGTCCAGGCACTCGGCGCCACCGAGATGACCCGACATACTTCTCTTGGAAGAGAATTCTCATCATCTTCTCCGGCTTCCTCAATTTTAAGCTCTGACATGAAGTCAGCGAGCTTGATGGGTCGTCTCACAGTCTGATAATATTCATCCAAACTGTCGATAATCCTTTGAGTCGCAGTCTTTTTCTCCTTAGGCTTCTTCAGTTTGGTCTTCTTCTTGGATGATTTCTTCTTTCCAGTCTTTGAAGGACCAACTTGGTTGGAAAACTGTTTTGAGGTAGAAGGTCGTATCACCGGCAGTGCATTCAAATCTATCATTGGCTCAATAGGAGACTTCCATTTTACACCTGAAACTCCTTCAAGTTGCTTCAACATTTTCACAGTTTTCTTAGAGACCGCAGTCTCCCACTGTTCTTCTTGAATTGGCTTCTTTTCTTTTCTTCTTTCTTCAACCAGGGGTATGGAAGAGGACGTGATCACCCGAGCTGATTCCTTTCTAGGGTGTGACAATACATTGTCAGACAATGTGATCTCTCCCTTCTGATATTTTCTTTCAAGCCAATCCTTGAAGATGTAGCAATCTTCAATAGGATGGCTGAGTACCCGATGATATGGACAATAATTTGGGTCACCAGTGTGCTTCGACTCTTCGGGTCTCTTGCATTCAGGCAGTTCTAGACCCGATTTCAACACTTGTCGAAATAATTTGGCGACACTCTCCCTTTTGAATGAATATTCTTTATTCATTTTATCTTTGAGGGATTGGAACGTTCTATCACCAGTTCCTATTGCTTGTCTCGGACGTTCTCCACCACCTTGATAAGTTCGTGGCTTATCGTTTCCCCCTAATATCAGCTTTGGTTGGGGGTTGGGGTTGTAGACTTGCTTAGGCTTTTCTTGATATTGCATCGGCTGTTTGTCTTTGTCTACATTGTAAATCACTTGCCTTTCTCTATCAGCTCTGGAGAAGAACGTAGAGTCGGCATCACCCCTTCTAGCACCCGGGGCCTTAGCCTTCTTGGGCTTATCAGAGTGATTTTCTGATTTGGACAAATTCAGTTTCTCAAATTTGGCCACTCTGTCGAGCAAGTCTTGAAATGTGTTTATCGTAGCCATGCACAGGAAGGGTTGCATCTTGTCATCAATGTTGCCCATTAACAACTGTACGGCATGCTCTTCTTCTAACTGCTGTTCACATTTCATGCTCAAATTTCGCCAGCGAGTGATATATTTAGTCACTGATTCTTCTCTTTTTCTCTTATCCAGAGCGAGGTCAGCGATCGTAATCTTTTCAGTTGCACTAGCGAATCTCTTTACGAACATATTTTCCAATTCTGCGAAGGTCTTCACAGAATCATTCGGCAGTTCAGCATACCATTCGAAAGCAGTTGCTGTCAAACTGCTGACGAATTGTCGGAAGAGTAGGGCGTCATTTCCTCCTGTATTCCCACATGTTGCTTTAAACTGCGCCAGGTGCTGCCTGGGGTTGTTATTACCGTTGAAAGTGTTGAACTTTGGTACAGAATACCCTTTTGGGTACGGTACTTGGTCGTATTCAACAGGATACGGACGACCCTTGCCCACCAACTTTTCTGCTTGATCCACGGCTATAATAGCCCTGATCCTTTCTGTGATTATTCCTTCCAACTGTGCAGCAGTTACTGGTTCGGAAGTACTTGCAATATTTTGTGGAGTGGGCTGGCGGATGGCATTATGAGCCTCATGACCACCTTCAGGAGTACCTTGTACTCCCGAGACTTGAGGCATTTGGAAGTTTGGAGGATCCGGAGGAGGATTGGGCACGGCACTAACAGCAACAGTTCTCTGCATCATCTGCATCATTGCCCCCATCTGAGCCATCATCTCAGTCATCTTCTCATTTAACTGAGAGATTTCTCTATCTTTGGCTCTCATCTGTCGCCTTATATGTCTTTGCATGTCTGCAAGTGTGACATCCTCGTCAGCAAAGGGATTCTCTTCAACCTCTTCCCTTTCTTCTTCTGCTTGGGATTGACCACCTCTGCCAGTGGTGGACCCAGCTTCACGACGACGTCGATAAACTCGTCTAATCGGTGGTTGTTGATCGTCGTCATCTTCACCGTCATCGTAGTAGACTTCTTCATTAACATTGGTATGTCTCACCATATAAACAACTTCCATATCCAGAGTGTTATTTATTTCTTGTATTTCTTCTTCTAAATTTTCTTCCGGAAATTCATCAATATTTTCTTCCATATTTTCTTCAAAGTTTTCATCTCCTTCGAGGTATTCTTCCTCTTCTATATTTTGATCATCTATATTTTCTTCTAGTACTTGGATCTCCGAGCGGCGACGCCATTGGATTTCCGGTTCCTGACTAGGCACGGGGACTTCTTCGATCAGTGGGTTGCGATCAGAGTTAGTCTCTTCTCTCGGAGGAGATGGAGGGCGACGGGATCCCCTGGAGGATTCTCCAAGGTGTCGACCGTCTGGAGGAATGTCATTATGGGTTCCTTTTGGGGCCCACTTCTGACGTTGTTTGTAGACTTGGGCGGATCTCCAGGAAGCCTTAACAGATGTCACGCCCAAATCAGTTCCTCTTTCTCTCCTTTCTTTCTCATTTCTTTGAGGCTTTGGCCTCCAGACTTGTTTTCCTTTCCACCGGGACCTTTCAGCGGTGGATCCCTGAACATATGGTTCAGGTGTCACACCCCGATGTTCACCGCGTGGGACATATCTTCTTTCTCTTCTTTCCGCCACAGCAGATAGACGTTCTCTCGGCGGGGTTCTTCTGGCCTCTATCACTAAAGGCTGTTGGAACTTCTTTTTCTTCAGACCCTTCTCCTTTACAGTCTTCAAAACTCGATACACTCGAGCTGACATGGTCTCAGGTTCACTTCTCCTAGGAGGGGCTGGGGCTTCAGGCCGTTGCTCCCAAAAAGACTTTTTTAGCTCCCCAGTAGAGCTATTTCTTTTAACCCATTTTAGATCAGAAAATTTGTTCCTGGTGGGAACATTAACTTCAGGCTCTTGGGCCGACAGGTTGGAAGGGTGAACGGGGAGTTGTTGCTGCTGAGCTCGAAGTTCAGCATTCATCTTCCTTCTTTGCCTCCTTGTAGGCCTTCCTCCAGATGAGGAGGCCACAGCATCGTATTTCTCAGGCGCAAATAACCTGGTCGGCAGGGGTGTGGTGTTTGTAGTCACCACAGAGACTCTTCCACCATTCACAATTCTTCTGGTGGTCAGGACCTCGGGCTGTGATAGCCTCTCGAATACAGAAACTCTATCACGAGTATTTTCAGTAATAAATCGTTGTGCTGGCAGATGCACACGACGGGTGACACCTTCAGTAGAATGGGGCCTCCTGGCAGGCCTTTCAGCATTCATTCCATTCACAGGAATGGCGGCAGTCCTTGCAACGACTGCAGGAAAATCAACACTACCAAATTGGATGGTAGCTCCAGTGTTTCCGGTCTCAATAATAGCATTCGCCAGCTGAATCCTGGCTCCTTGTCCCAGTTGGACAGTCATTGGCGTGTTCTGTAGATCCATCTGCATAAATGAAAGGCAAGGGTTAGTGATCAGATCTGATACATCACCCCGCACTTTCAAAATGCAGAGACTTGCACAGAACACAAAAAACAAAAATAGACAAAAATCATTAGCATAAGCAAGTAACAAAAATAATTTTAAAATTATGTTGAATGCCGAATGAATTTGCTAAATGATCATTTTTTTTTTTTAGAAAATTCAAAATTTTGAATTATTAAAAGATCGTTTTGAAAAACTCAAAATTTTGAGTATGATTTGATATAGCTGCTACTATAGCACTGAGACGACTAGCCAAAGATGGAAAGAGAAACCAATCCCCAGCGGAGTCGCCAGAAATCTGGGGGCGACTCTGATTGTTGGCTTTTGGCTCTATCGGGACCTTTCAGTGATGGATTTTTGGACATAAGGACCAAATATCACATCCTGATGCTCACCGTATATATCTTGAATCTCTTTTTGTTTTACCATCATAATAGATGTTTGTTTTTAACTCTATCGGGACCTTTCAGTCAAGACTTTTTGGACATAAGGATTAAGTGCCACATCCTGATGTTCACCGCATAGAGCAAAATATTTTAGCCGCTACTATAGAATTTAAAAGACTAGCCAAAGATGGAAAGAGAAACCATTCCCCAGCGGAGTCGCCAGAAATCTGTGGGCTCCGAAAATTCGGCCCCGGCCTCCGCTCGCTTTTCTTTATTCGGCGAGAGAGTTTTAACGAACTAAGTTCCGGGGTAAATTTTGGAAGGCAGATGGGTTTGTAGATAAGACACTACCCAGAGATTTCGCCCTCATTTTGTGAGGACTTTATGATCTGAGTTCTGGTTTCCTATAGGCGCAAGCCCCTATAGTTAATTACCCCTCCCGATAACGAGAGAGAACTTTCGATTAAGGCTAGTCGTCAATCAGATACGTAGAGTGTACGTGTTATCTGGCATATAGTAGCAGCAATGGATTTTGATATTGGTAGAAATTGGATTTGGAAATTTTGATGTTTGGGTTGAAATGGTTTGATATTTAAAATTAGAAATTTCACCATCTTGCACTTAAAGCGGATGGTGGGGGAATGAATGATGGGCCCGATCAAGATCCCATGGTTCCGTCGTCCCGGGCCATCGTGGTCCCTGGTCTACTTAGTCAGAGGAGGTAGTCGACCCAACCTGACAGAAGGATCCTTGTCGGCAGCCATGGGTTGCTTCGTCCAAGGGAACCTTGTAGACCGGGGTTGAATGTTTGTCTAAGGGGACAAATTTAAATCCACCTCAGCTGACAGAGGGCTTTGTGCCCTATCAATCATATCCTATTGATTCATATCTCAAGGATTTAACGCCATTAAGGAGCGTATTGGCTCTGGCCATAACCGCTATCTGTGGTGCCATTTGGCGGCAAAACCACTCGGTTCAGAGGGCCCCGGGTCATAACCGTTTACCTGCAGTGCCATTTGGCGGCGAAACTGCCGGTTAGAGGACACGTACCACGTCCTTACTGGCAAAAGATTATTTGAGAATGGATCCTAGTGATATTTTCGACTAGGCATTTCGCTCTTTGTGAGCTGAAGTTGATTTTAATTTGTCCACCTTGACAAACTGTTGCGGAGGGTGGATGAATTTTGCTTTAAGTGTGGATGGTTGGATTTCATATTTTAAATATTTTTGGATTTTAGGATTTCGAGATTTTTGTGGAGTTTTTTTGGTTTTCGGATTTTTTTTGGATTTTGGGTGGAATTTTGGATTTTGATAGGTATTTGGATATTTAGGAGACATTTAAAAAAAATATTTGTGAACCCCTCCGGTTGAGATAAACATTCAACACGGCCATCATCGGGGTGTTTGGGGTCATTTCCTTTTTGTTGATTGAACCTTGTCAACTCGAGCAAGTTGTTGCTCGAGGATCGGGCTTCATGGGCTTCATGCCTTTGATTTAGTGAATTCTCTTGATTGTAGGCCTGTAATGCCTAATACGAATGTATTAAAACAAATACATTGATCCCCACAATAATGTATTTATTTGAAGGTTCGAACCCTGTCGACTTCTATTGATCCGTATAGAAGGATCGGGTTCGAATTTGAATTCACTTGTTTCCCTGCGCAGCATCCCTAGACGTCACGTGTGTACCAATAACACGCTCGCCGGGGCCCATGCGGGTTTTATAATTATTTTTACCCCTTTTAGTGTACCTACGTGTATACAATTTATAGTGCACGTGCAGGGGTACTTTGAAATAATTGTAGACGCCTTCTGTCTGCTTGTACGAATGTTACAGCTCCGGTGGCGTGGCGTAGCAGCTTCTAGATAGAATTATTCGCTGCTTCGTACAGGTAGACTATCGTGCACTATTTGTTGATTTTTGTAGGCGGATCACAGTGCACTAACTAATCTCCTGCCTTGGGCTCACAGATGTTGATATCTGTTATAGTCCTTTTGTATTCACTTGTAGACTGTATGTATAATAGGTCTCCTACGGTAGCTCGTAGAAGCTCGCCATTATTATGGTCCTCCAGCCTTTGTTATGACCTTCAACATTTATTTGTAACTTGATATTAGTTGTTGGTTGAACCACATTCTTCGGCGATCTCTTCATGTGTTTTGATTTGCAAGTCGTTACATGTCGTTTGTCATTGCTTGTAGTCGAAAGACATTTGATGTTGGTTGTAAGGAGATTACTGCTTTTGCATCTCATCCACCATTATTATGTACAAGTAGACTAGTGTGCTTGGTACAAACCTTCGTTAATGCTTACAAGTAGATGTAGTAGGGGTCACTACATCTGCTACATTCGTCGCATGTCTTTTCTTATATTATTCATGAATATCCCCCCTCCTTGAAGTTATTTCTACTTTGCAAATATGATAGGGATGAATATTATTCATGAGTACATTGGAGATCTCATGCCACTATTCGTAGTAGAATTGGGTTCTTGACTTGATTGTTGCTAGTGGATGAAAGAATTTTCTTTATCCAATATATGTCATTGTGTGATTGTAATCAAGTGGTATGCAAGAATTTTTTTATCACTGTTCATTTGATCATTGCATATAATTAGGTCATGTTGACTGTTGTAAGTCTCTCATTGTCACAAAAGGATGACCCAAATCTTGTATTATGAGTTTGCTCCTCCTCAAATTAAACTCATCTTGAATTCAAATTTCTTATAATTTGTTCACCTTGATTATACTCAAATTCAAATTGAGTTTGTATTTATTGTAATTCAAATTTAGATTTGAATTCAAGTTCAATATGTGTTCAAGTCTTTGTAGTTATAATGTACCACTTGCAAGTTCAAGCCTCAAACACTTGCAAGATTAATTCACGTTCTATTCTTATCCACCATGCTTGACTCCAAGCATGTCCAAACTTATAAGTCTTCCTCATTTGATTCAAATTTAGGTTCAATTTGATTAAGCCTTTTGTAGTTCAACTCATATTCAAGTTCCAAAATAAATTCAATCTTGAATTCCAAGGTCTAGCATAAGTTTGAGTAGAAATATAGTTCAAGCTCAAGATGAGCTTCTTCCATTTGTTCGAGTCCACTATTGTTCGAATTATGTTCAGTTGAGTTTCAAATGTTCAGATTCACATTTAAGTCCTCTTGTAGTCTGTTTCGATTCAAGTTCTTCGCACCAAGCTCTTTGTCATTTGAGTTCAAAACATGTTCGAGTGTAATCCTCACTTGGTTCAAACCAAGTTCGAGTTCAAGTTCATTTATTGAGCTAAAGTCCTTTGCATTATTCAAATTAGTGTCCAAATATTGTTCAAAGTCCTTGGATATTCGATCCAAAATTCGGCAGCCTCCCGGCGTCTCCCCCGTTTAGGGGAAAAACCAAGAGGCAACCTTTCCCCTCGACGCTACGTGAGCGCTTCAGGTAGGTGTCAAAAATGACACCGCGGTCGCATATAAATTTTTTTTATCCCCGCCTGCTACGTGAGCATTTAAGGGTTTTTTGGTTTGTTGATTATAAGAAGAAAACAGGTTAGAAATAAGCAGGATTTCCCCCCTCTACACCACGTGGGCGTTCGGGGGTACTTATGTAAACATAAAGAAAACACATACATTTTTCTTTTATATCCCCTTCGCCGCAAGCGTCGCACCGGTTTCCCGCCCTAAACGCTACTTGAGCGCCTCGGGGGTTTGCCGACTCGTTGCAAGCTTTGAAGAGGGATCCTTAAATCGTCGCAAGCACCGCACCGGTTTCCCGCCCTAAACGCTACTTGAGCGCCTCGGGGGTTTACCGGTTCGTTGCAAGCGTCGAGAAAAGAATCATCTTATTATTATTATTATTTTAGATTAATTATAATTAAAATAATTAATTATTATTAATGATAATTAATTATCATTAATTACAATTAATAAAGATTTAATTATAATTAACCATATATTATAATTAATTATAAATACCTTTTAATAAATAATTATAATTGAAATTAATTAATTATGATTAAGATAATTAGTTATAATTAACAATAATTAATTATAGTTAGTTAACTATAATTAATTAGAATTAATATAACTAATTATAAAAATTATAACTAATTTAAAACTGATTATAATTATTTTATAAATTAATTATAATTAAAAATAATTAATAATAATAATAATAAATTATAATGTTATTATTATTAATTGTAATAATATTACCATTAATAGAAATATTAATATAAATATTATTGTTAACAATAATATTAATATTAATAATTTACTAATGTTAATATTAACACCCTAATAATAATAATATTACTAATAATATAATTATATATAAAAAATAAACCTACAGCTAAGAGGGAGATCGGGCAAGAGCAGGAGGAGGCGGCTGCTTGGGATCGGGCAAGGTGGGGTTCGGCCAGGTAAGAGGAGCTCGGTACTCTCCCTCCCTCTCTCTCTCTCTCTCTCTCTCTCTCTCTCTCTCTCTCTCTCTCTCTCTCTCTCTCTCTCTCTCACGGCTTGGGATCGGCACAGAGGGTCGGTGAGGAGAAGAGGCCGACGGGAGTTTGGGGTTTCTGCGTGTGCGGAGCGAATGGGAGAGAGTCGGAGGTGCTTCGGCTGCGGGAGGAGAGTTGGAAGAGGTCGGAGGCTTCAGAGATCTTCCGTGAGTTCGGAAGCAGTGACGGGAGAGATAGGGAGCTCGGGGAGGAGTTCTGGTGTGCGTGGGAGAGAAGTGGGGAATCGAAGGAGATCGCGTGTGTGGAAGAGCCTCTATGGATCGGGTATTTAACGACGGTCATGGGAGCGAGATCGAGGCCTGCGCACGATCTCTGCGTATCCTGCTCTGAGATGGCGCCGTTTGCAGGAGATGGGCGACTGTAGCAACGGCGGGATCTCAACTGGATTTACGGCATGGGCAACGACAGGTAATCATTTTAGCAATTGTTTATTATCTTTTTTTTTTTATCTTAATGCAGAGGTCAACATTTCAAAATCTGAAATTTATTTCAGATTTTTTTTTTTAAATTAGAGCTCTCCATCAATCTCACCCAACTCCACATGTGGCTCTCCTTCCATGGCCGGCCTTCCTACTTGAATTGTTGAAGGAAGCCCCCCTCTTTCTTGAAGGTTTCTTCAATGTGAGCAAAGGATCAATATATTAAACACTTCGACGCTTGGAAGAGATCTCTTCTCCTCCAATTGAACCTTCTTCCCCTTTTTATTTTACTTCTCTAATCCCCCTAATCTTGTAGGTCATGGAGATTCACAAGGAACCGAGCTTCACCTTTGCCTAAGTTTAGTAAACGTAGGATTTTGTTTCGCCGTTGCCAAAGTAGTAAACGTAGGATTGAGTGCACTTTATTTGCTTCTATTCTTATTGTTAGATTAGGATTTTCTGTTGAAGGCTATTCTATTTGCATGACTTGATTTTATATGTTGTTTTGATAATCCAAGTGCTCAGTGTGCACTTAGCCTAAACGGAAGTGATCGCTCTTATGTTTTATTTGTTCATTTAATTTGCTAATAGTTCTAATCTTAATTGCTCTTACCAAGAAATCATGCAAATTCTTTTACATTCATTTTAAGCATTTAGTTCTACATCACCTAGCCTCTCATCCTCTTTAAATACATCCTTCCTAATTAAAAGCTTCATAATATAATTTTATTTCAAATTGCTCTCTTGCATGAACCGCCCCCCTCCTCTCTCTCTAGTTGCCGCCCAAGGAGGTGGGACCCACCCACTTAAGTGGTGGGTTTAAGAGGAGGCGGCTTAGCCCGCCTCCTGTATGTCCGAACCGGCCACTCCTGGGCCGATTTAGGCTGATTCGTAACAAAATCTTTATAAAGAACAATAAATGATGTATCTACTTCTTTAATACTACAAAAGCTGAATGATACACTTTTTTGTAACCCTATTGCTATGGACAATTTGAACAAGTTTTTTGTAAAACTCAAAGCATTGACAAACAAATAAAACATAAAATATCAGATAATATTAGCAACATAATAATAGTTCATAGACTAATATGTGTAGAACTCATTGATTTGATTAACAAGAAAAGCTAGTCCATTTCCAAAAAAAAAAAAAAATAGAGGCGCAGAGCACATCATGTGCAGAGCATACATACCTGATTTCTGAAAGTGGCCTCATGTTCAAGCATTGTCCGTTTGAGCATTTCTCTGTCATATTCAGAATACCCGTTCAATGAAGTAAACATGCAACCATTGTGAAGATGACCACTCAACAACTTATCGTCATAGAATAAAGGCCAACTGTTTCCTGTGTCCTTAAGGCCTCTCATTGTATAGTATTCTGGAATGTATCTCTTGCAATTCATTTTTTGAACAAATTTCTAGAAAAATTCAAATATGTCAATTAAGGAAATTGAAGACAGAGCTAAAGGCATTCTCTAAGAGACTCCAGAAAAATAAAAATAAAAAACAATAAAAACTGTAGTGAACCATATTTCTCCATTAAAAGTCATATGAGATTGAATATTCTAATTCTGCAACTTGATAACAACAAAAAGGAAGTTGTTCAAAATAAATCCAGAGTCATAGTTACTTGTTGAAGATCCTTTATCACGCCAAAAGAACAATGGGCTGTTTGAAAGAAATAATAAAAGTTCAAAATAGTAATTCAATAGGGTAGCTTCTACCCATTCTCTTACCCCAAGTTCTAATCCTGCCACCGCACTACATCAACCAATCAAACAAAAGAATATTAAATGAATTATGTGGATTCTCATAACAAATTAAATAATAATTTCAAACATGGTGCATATAAATCCCTCGATTAATAATTGGGTTAAGTTTGCATAAGCCATTAATGGTTTTAGTGTGAAAGCAAGTCAATCCACACACGACCCATCAATTTCTTTTGACATCCTTTTCACACTGAATATGCGATGAACACGTGACCTCGTAGCCTTCTGACATTTCTAGTGCCAAATCCAAGATATTTGATACTAAATCACCCTACAATTATCATTACACGGCTCCACAAGGACCATACCATCGTGCACCATATCCAACAAGAATCAACCAGGTATATACATGTTTAATAAACCCTCGACTCCCTAGCCAAATACTAGCATTACATCGAATAATCCAGAACATATTTAGCTCTAGGTTAATTGGGCATTTTCATGGATATTTAGACCCTTGACCACAAATTCAGAAATAAACACATTTTACTCGGATTATAAACATACAGAACCAGAGATGATTATTGAGGGTGCTTCAAGCTACATTTCCATATTTTGCTCATCAAAAGTTTAGCATAAAGGCCAAACTAGAATTTGAAAATGAGACTAATGTCAGACATCATATTTGTGCTCCTATTATAACTACCAACAATTTAGAGAAAACAAACAAGACTATCCTTGTTGACACTAAAAAAAGTTTCTTCGTTCCATTATGGTACTTTTGCCGATTCCAAAATAGAATCAACCATCATAATGTGCAGTGGAAAGTCTAATTCAAGAATTATAGACTGTAATTTATATAGTTAATCAAAGCAAATAGATGATGAGTGACATGTGAGACATATTTGAGAGAGATTAAAAGATGTCAAAATGCCAAAAAAAAAATTTAATAATAACTCGTCTCCTCTAAGTTAGACTAAACAAATAAAGCTAGCAATAGAGGAAAACCTCAGGCATGGATTTGACTTAGTTTTATAATTCCCAGCTTAGACATGAAAGATAAGATAATTTAAGAAAAAATACTTTTTATGGGGGAAAACAAAGAAAGAAGTAGTAAAATATCGCTGGAAACATCACATTGCAAAAGGAAAGAGAACTAAGGTTACTCAAAACAATCAACCTAAAGAAGCCATGTCTGGAAGGTATTTCTTTCTTTTTATTACATATACTACACCGAAACACATAGCTTGTTTAATCAATGATTTACGATGGCGTCCTAACCACAATCTGCACATGAATCTTTTATTTTGGAATTTAATTCAAAGCTTTCTATTAAGTCCTTGTAAAGACAAGTCTGGTTACTTTCTAAACCAAGCAGCCTTAAGACACTCCTAGGCATGAAAGCTTGCTTACCAAGGTGGCATCATCATTAGAAGCATTAATAGTACCAACGCAATAAGTGATAAGCATATTATTAACATTCTGTTTTTATAATAACCCAAATAAAAGTGAAATAAAGAAACAACTTCATGATGCGTAAAATATCACTAAGGCTTCATTTGGCGAGTTTGCGTCGGATATGTTATACTATGTTGTATGAAACAAACAAACGACTCAACGAGTGTATTCTTGATGGTGGTAAAGCCATAGAGAGTACGAATGCATTGGATAGAGATTTCTTTGGATGCTTCACATTAAAATAAAATTTGTGACATACTTAATTTATGAAATGATGAAGCTAAAATAAAGTTCACTAGAAAAATTTTTGTAGATATTGCCTAAATGTATTTTGTTCAACTCTAGCGAGAAAATGTCCATTTCAGTGCTATCAAGTTATTAAATCTAAAATGGTTGAGAAAGAACCTCAATAATTCAACAAAATCAAAACCACGATGATACAAAGATAAACAGATTCAGCTAAACAAGATGAAAAAATGCATGTTTAAGCAAGAATCAGATTACCCTGTCAAGAATGAAAAATCAACCTGCAGAGCTTTCCTATTAGATTCTGTCAGTGCAACTAGTTTGCATCCTGCATGATAAAACATCCAAACAGAAGCACAGCTTTGTGGAACACAATTCAGATGTTCCTGCAGTAGCCCAAATTAGAATTTCCAACTGGAAGGAGAACAAGATGAGACCTTTAAGTTGAGCAATTGAAACAATGGCGCAAGCATTCCAACCATAGTGTTACCTAAAATCCAGCATAATATCTAGTCATTAAATAAAACAAATCAATAAATAAAAACATTGCAATGCATGGACAATCAATCAATAAATGCACCAAAAGTTGACATCATTAAGAAAAATAATGTTCCTGCAGTAGCCCAGATTATAAGGTGACATCATTACGAACAATAACTCTAATAATTCTACCATTCCCCTAAAAATTCATGATGGGCTAGATAACTAATTGAGAGCTTACTAACCCAAAAATAAAATTGCAAGAAAATCCCTCCTTGGCTAGTGACGACAGCGTTGAGCAGAACCCAGCAAAAGCAACAAAACCAAGTAAATTTGAGAAAAATCGAAGGTCAATTCCTCCTTAACGAGAGACAATAGAAATGAAAGGAACCAAGCAAAAGTAATGGAACCAAGCCGAATCCAAAGAAACCAATGGCAATGCTCTGCTTGGCAAGAACGGTGGCGATGGGCAGAACCCAATGGAAGCAATGAAATCAAGCAAAATCAATAAGAACATTGGGCAAATCTCCACTTGTCAAGAGACAATGATGACAAGTGGAACCAAGTGAAAGCAAGGAAACCAAACAAAATTGAAGAAATGGATGAAAAATCCCTCTTACATGTGATGATAGCAATGAATAGAACCAAGCAAAATATCCATAACTAGAGACCCAACAATAACACTAAAAAGAACTGTTGTGCCTACAACAATAGAACAATCACCCGATGAATGAGTATAAGGTGGAGGAAAGGGAGGCTCTTATACAAAATTAGAAACCATAAGAGACTACATCTTTACTTGATTAAATTTGATACTTAAAAAGAAATATGCTTATATAAATGCAAGAAAAGAGAACAATAAATGAGAATATCCTCAATAATGAGTATAGGTTACAATAATAAATATTATAAATGCTCATCAATATTTAACTATATATGACAATATTGATAAGATAGTATCTTTAAGCATAATAACTATAATAATTCTAACAGAAAAAAAAATACATGATTTATAGAATATCAAATATTTTCAAAATCCAGCCTCAAGATAGCAAATTTAACCCAACACATTAAAACTCCGGACCTATTCCATACATCAGATTGAAGCTGAAAAACAAAGGATTTGGAAGGTAAAAAGTAAGAATCTTTAGCTCAATCACATAAATTGTTAAATGCTAATACCTAAAAGGTGGAAATGAAGAGTCATCTGAGTAATAATCCAAACTAGAAAACAAAAATCACACCAGTCACCAGATACATCCCAAATTGCATCAGAGAACTATTAATGTCAAATCTCGCAAAACCCACAAATACTATTACCTCAACCTGCAACCTCTCTCTGCAAACAAAGCCCGCTGCCGCGGATTCATCATCACGACCATGACCGGAAAGAAGAAGAACTCAAAAGCCCGAAGCCCTCCTTCCATGGAGATCAAAGAAGTCCACTTCTTCAAACCTCCGAAGAAAGAAGAAAAAGGGAAGATGCCGAAGAAGACTATAACAAACGCCGAAGGAGTTGAAATTAATGGAATATTTCCAATGACAAGAGGCTTGAGATTTTCATCAGATTGGGGGAAGAATCGTTACTTACAGCGAGAAGAAAATCTCCTCTCTCTCTCTCTCTCACTAGAAAGAACGACCTTCTGAGAAATGTGACAGGAAATTTGTCAACATCCGGTCTTCTAATTCCATGCCTTTTCCCCCTCCAAGCTTTGATTTCCACATCGAATTTCCTGCTCTCATTTCCTTTATTGGCCATTTGGCCTTGCGAGGCAATAAAAATGACTTTTTTATTAATTTTTATACGCTCTCATTTGCCCCTTCTCATCATTCCATCTCCACCCTTTCTTTCGAACTTTTATTCTATCCAGTAAGTGTATGCAGAGGAAGATTCGATTTTAGACAAAAAAACATCTGTACTGGTACAAGCGCGAAAAACTCGGTACAAACATTTTTTTTCCTAAAACCGAACCTTACGTTCACTGGATAGAATAAAAGTTCCTTTCTCTCCGGATCTTCATCTCGTTTATTATTATTTTTATTATTTGCATATAATAATATTCTATGTAAATGTAATCTTGAGTTGTTTATCATTGAACTCATCTTCATGACGATTGCCAATAAAATAAAATAACTAAAAAAAGGACCTTTTTAAATAAATTAAAAAAAAATCTTTTAAAAAAGGGGGCTCATTTTCTTTTAATTTAAGGAGATAAATCAAAACGGAAGATTTAGCTATTAATCATTAGCAATGATTAATCCGTTGGGATTTTAAATTGGTTAATATTTTAAAGAATTTAATATTATCTTACAAATAATGTAATATTAAGAAATGAAAGAATACGTTAATATTAATTGATTAATAGTTTAAATTTCATTCTTAAATGATAAGTATTTTATTTATATTAAATAATATAATTATTTTATAAGTATTGTTATATTAAATTAACATTATAATATCACTTATATAATGTCATAACTTTACATGTATTTTTCCCAATATTATGCGAATATATATTATTTATATTATTATATTTCGGAGCTTTTACATACAAAATATATATCTAAAACTATTGTAATTACATATCTAACACCCAAACGATACCTTTCATTTTTACTATTGTAAGTACATACCTAACACCTATATTATTGTAATTATGCCATCACCGCTGTGAGTCACTAGTTTAGATCGCCCAAAGCGATTTGCCGCTTGCTTCAAAACAAGAAGATTTGCCACCCGCTTCAATTTGAATTTGGGTTGGTTCATTGAGTTTCATGAAGGGCGCGAGAAAGAGTCGGGGTGGGGTTTTGACAAGAGTCAACAGAGTGGTATTTTACATGAGTGGAATTGTATTTATGTGGTATAAAAGTAAATAATATATTTTGGATGTTAGATATATAAATAATGCTCAAAGCAGTTAATATTATCCGAACATAATCTGAAACAGGTTTAAACCTTATTTATCTCATATATATCATATATGATAATATTATATTTCACTTAGTGATATATTTTTATATAATACATGTGGTTTGACTATGCAAGTTTATATTAATAATTTATAAAGGAAATCATGTTCATGATATGTCAAGTCTTATTTTTTACTATTATGTCATAGTCATATGTCCTTATCCTATCATATTCAAGTCTCTTGATGATCATATTCTTATGTAATAGGTCTAATACTTTGATTTCCACATTCAATTGTAGCCACAAGTGTATCAGTACAATTTGGTCAATCTACATCGACCAACAAGATTCTTTTGACAACCCATGCACTCCATTTAACCCACAACAAACCCAATTGAGAAAAATTATTTTTTTGCGGACGCCGAATGTTGTCCGGAGATCAATCAGAATGTGTCATGTCACCCTCGCTCAATACCGTGGCTCTTTACTACTCGGTATCGCGCACTGATGTGGTTGCACCTGATTCGTTTTCGGACGTAGAATTGCGTACAACATACGCACAGAATAATCTCTCCTCATTTGATTGTTAATCACCTAGATGCTTACATCTAGTAAGTCAGCTCTGCTAGCTTCATCATGTTGGCTTCACTTTCAACAAGCCTCTTTCTAACGACCTATTTATCGTGCAAGATACAAAGAAGGTCATCTTCAAGGTCTTCAAAATCCTACCAATTGGCTTCCTCGCTATTTCTCTTCATTCCTCACTGTTCTAGCCAACAAGCTAGTTTTGTTCATCCATTATGATCTATCACATCATTAAATATAATCCATTATGTCGTTCAATACCTAATTGACATCTTCATTATAACTCTTTTCTTCCTTAATTGGAGAGACATGCATTGTAATTTCTTTTTAACTATAAGAAATTTTATTGCTCCCCCCAGCTCTTTGAACTAAAATGTTACGACTATCTCTTTTTTTCTCTCACTCTCTCTCTCTCTTACATTGTATTTATCTATCTATTTCTAGTTTTATGTGTCCATTCATCTACCCCTCTAATAGAAGTACTTCAACTCAACAGCCCAACCCTCTCTCTCTCTCTCTCTCTCTCTCTCTCTCTCTCTCTCTCTCTCTCTCTCTCTCTCTCTCTCTCTCTCTCTCTCTCTCTCTCTCTCTCCTTAAATGCTACCTTTAGTGTTTAAAAATGAAATAAATTCACAATAAGAACATAATGACATTCATAAAATAATTTACTAATGGTAATAGAATATTTGACCATTAATCTATGTAAGTCAAAAGAAGAGTCTATTGTAATCATCAAAACGAAAATTCCTCTATGAAGTCCTTTAAATAACAAAATAGAACTTATTTAAATATTTGGTCAAAAGATGGTTTGATATTTCTATGTTCCTTTATGGATTGAACTAATTTGTGAAAAGCATGGTCCATAAGTAGTGGTCCCATGACTCCCATGATCACAAGCCATGGTCATGGAAAAGGCATGCATGTCCCATTTAAGCTAATTAATGTGGAGGGATTTTTAACTTTTTAATTACATCTTATTTGATGGTCCATTATCATGAAAAATAAGTCATGGTCCTATTTGATGCTTATGATGACTAAGATTAACTCCTTGCCAAATGCTTTTTCATTCATGAGGACATTCTCTTTGTTTCAAAGATTAAACCTTTTTTTGCTACAAGGTGTGGTTAAGTGGATTAACAATGAAAAGAAAAGTTAATAGAAATTTAATGAAAGAGATTAGGGATAAGAGAGCTTTGCAATACAAAAAAAAAATGAAATAAAAAATAATTAGAAAATTTAGTATGATATTTTAAATGAAAATATATTGTATATACTTCTATATCATGTCTATAATTAGGATATATATATATATATATATATATATATAAAGAAAAAATATTGAGGAGAATGTTAATGACAACAATAAGTTAGTAGGGAACATTTATAAAATATTATAGGAATTGGTTAATTATACATTTTTAAATTTAAAATGCTAATTTATAAATTTCTAGTGTGCATTAATACTTAAAAGAAAATTAAATAATAATCTCACAATCAAATGTCAATACTATAGAGAGATGAAATATAAATAATAAGCATATTCAATCATCTTTTCTTATTTCTCTATCATTTTAAATACTTAAAAAAGGCAGCACATGAAATATTACTTTTTTTATAAACATGTTATAAAGTATCTATCATGTTGCATAACTTTGTAGATATTTTGTTAATTGTGAATATTGTTTTTAGCACATTTTCGCTCTTACTTTATATCATGCATGTTCTAAGTGATATACATCCTATCACAAAGAAAGTTATATTTATATCTCACACATATACTTGAATACAAAAACAAACACACATACATACATAAATAGATATATGAAGAGAGAGAGAGAGTGTGTGTGTGTGTGTGAGAGAGAGAGAGAGAGAGAGAGAGAGAGAGAGAGAGAGAGAGAGAGAGAGAGAGAGAGAGAGAGAGAGAGAGAGAGGAAATGAGGTACACATGAAAGGTGAGAAGAGGCATTGATTGCATGGGCCACAAAATATGCTTTGCTTTAAGATATATTGTGGTACACAACAAGGACCATTTAGATCATGAGGGGGGTGTCCCTACCCTAACCTTCTAACCTTCAAATGAAAGTAACCTATCTTTGGGCCAACCTTGCTATAGTCTCTCTTCAATGGCTGACAAACTCATCTGGTTGAGCCTACAAGCAAACCACTTTTGTCCTCAGATAAAGGAATCAATGGAATTTTTCTGTTAATGGACTCAAATTAAATGCATAGGGCCCTAATGTTACTTATATTATAATATTAATTACTTTAATTAGTGATATATATATATATATATATATATATATATATATATATATATATATATATATATATATATATATATATATATATATATATATATATATATATATATATATATATATATATATATATATATATATAATATCTCATAACTACTATTTGTGTTTCAATATTTAAATTTTCTCCCAAAAAAAATATTTATTATTAAATTAGAAGATAATTATTCAAAGCCTGTAAATTATTTATGATAGAACCTCATCATTTATTTATGGAAAGTGTCTATTAATTTTTTTTGTTAGAATATTCTTATATTTGCTTTGAGATGAGTGCAATATGTGTAATTTATATTATATATTTTTCAAAATAGATTAATTTTTTTTAAAAAAATGGATTTTATTAAAAATGTTAGTTAGAATGTTTTGATATAATTTCTTTGGTTTTATGAACTGTGATATATATTTTTTCTTTAGATTTAATTAAAATATGCTTAACAAATATATCTTAGTTTGGTCTCGATTTAAGGCCTGAATTATTAAATTGTGTATAGTCCTCTTTTCAATGGAGGACCCTATAATTGTATAATGGCAGATTAAAAGCTAAAGTAGTTGACAAAGCTCTAGAAATATTTACAATATTGTAATTTAGAATGTCTATAATAATTAAAAAATTGTGGTTATTTATATATTTTGAGGGGGGATATTCTGATTTGATTTTTATTAATATTATATCAAAATATTAAAAAATTGTGGCTCGATAAATGGCTCGTGAGCCGAGCTCGATGAGCTAATAAGTCAAGCTTGAGCTAGCCGGCCCCGACTCGACTCGTAAGATTGTGGGCCATCTCGTTTAAAAAATATTAATATGAAATATATTTAAAAAGTATAAGAATTCAAGATTTTAAATACAAAGTTGTTAAAAATATTTAAAAAATATATCATAATTTCTTATATTATGTATTTATTATTTTTCTTATAATTTATCATTATTTTTATCATTTTTTATAATAATTGTTTAAATTATAATCATTTTCTCTCTTTCATAATAAACGAGCCGACTCGAAGAAAGAAGCTCGAGCTCGATCTCGTACTCAATTAATTAATCAAGCTCAAGCTCAAGCCAGGGGTGCCTCGAGCTCGACTCTACTCGTTTACACCCCTAAGTAGCAGTAGCCATCGTTGAAGTCTCTAGTCATAAAACAAAACATGTAACATTATAAATCCTAACTACATGAATCAAACAAAGTTAATGAAAAAAAAATTGGACATCGCAAAAAAAAAAAAAAAAAAAAAAAAAAAAAAAAAAAAAAAAACTACTATGATGGCCCTCATTTTTATATTAAAATGTTTATTTTCTTAAAAGAAATCATATAAAATAAATGTGTCATATAATGGAGCTATATAGAAGTCATAGATACTGAAGAACATTCATACTTGTTTGGATGAATTGTGTGAAAATGTGTGCATCTGATCTCCTCAATCGATCTCTGTGGATGCAAATGCTTAAGAAGAGATCTTTTTGAACATCAAATTTAGTAGTCCCTTAGCCAACCAGCAATATAATAAAGGAGGTGATAGTGATATCAATCATATGTTTAAGGCTTCGTTTGGGATGGGTTTTTTATTGCTTTCTAAAACGGAGTTTTAGTACAAAAATAAAAAAAAAAATTGTACTAAAACTCCGTTTTAGAAAGCAGAAAAAACCGTCCCAAACGAAGCCTAAGTCATGTGTGTTGAGACAAAGGAGAGGAACTAGCCCATGTAAGCACCAAATTTATTTCAACTGATTTTGGGTGGTTGGGATATTTTCAATGAGATGGTTGGGATAGTTTCAATGAGATTATAGTTTTGACTACGTACTAAAAAATTTGAGATGATAGAGTGTACATTTTACTTCTCAATATTATATCAAAATTTAACATGCATAGATAAAAATAGTAAAATTAGATTTTTTTTTTTTTTTATGTGGAAAACTCGAAAAGAGAAAAATCATTGGGGCTTGATTGGATGAAAATTTTACTATATATCACAAGATACAAAAATCCTTCATTCCTCACAATTGAAGAAAAAGATGGGCATTTAA
This sequence comes from Dendrobium huoshanense, assembly GCA_016618105.1. Classification (NCBI taxonomy): domain Eukaryota; kingdom Viridiplantae; phylum Streptophyta; class Magnoliopsida; order Asparagales; family Orchidaceae; genus Dendrobium; species Dendrobium huoshanense. The sequence goes on along the minus strand of CM028355.1, from coordinate 51,719,369 downwards.
AATAAGATATCGGATTTCTCTTTTGAAGGTTAATAGAAATCAAGTGTCCACTGATGGATAATTTATTCCTAATAGCATAGCTTGATTTTTTTAATAGATATTATAAAAAACAAGTATCCATAAACGGACAAATATATCCACCAATAGAGTTAAATCTTATTAAAATTCTAGAGATGGTGATGATTACTAATAATGATCGTCATCAACAATGGTGGCTCTATTTATAGGCTTTTTGGGTTTGCATTTTGGTAATTTGAACTAGAATCGAAAACACTACATCGTACGATCCATATCGATTTACTTTATCAAGAAGCAATTTTCATCATTTAAGTGCCTTAATGATGTCAAAATTGAGTGATCTTTGGTTCGTTATAAGCATGTCAAATTTCGACTTCAAATTATCATGATTTTAATTTCAAAAATTTCTAATTCAAAGATTGCCTCAAGATTAATGCAGATCATATGAATTTTCTGGAGTCATATCAATTATAAATATGGATCATTTAGAGTTAATTCATTATGTGAAGCAAGTTTTTAGGCTAACAATTATAATCAGTTTAATGTCATATAGTTAATTTAAATTGCATGGTTTGTATGCTTTGTAACAAATAATGAGTTTAATCAACTATCATCTTTTTAGATGCCCAAAATTGCAAGCCCAAAGATACTTCAAATCTTGAAATTTGCACCATGAAATTGGAACACAAGGGAAACTTAAAGATATGACTAATTCCTATGACTAATATACATTAATGTCAACCTCTTTTTGGGATGAACCAAAATAGTCTCTCGTTTATAAATTTTAGTCCCCAAATATGATAACTTCCAAAACACTCAAGATTTCATATTTGTCCATCCAAAGAAGATTGATCATTTCAAAGGTTTATTGCATGTTGATTTTAATATAATCAATTGAGCTATAGAAGAAATCTCTTTTGGTAGATTAAAGAAATAAATATTGGGAGTTTCTAATGATAATCAAAAAATTTGTTATAAGTGAAAACAGATTAAAGTTTTTTTTTCTAAGCTACTAGATCCGGTGATTAAATTTTGAGTGATATTTAATCTTAAAAATGATGAAAGCTTATTTTATACATTACTTTTTTTAAGTAATCATTCATGGTCAAGTTCTTACATTAGATGTCCCCAAGCAAAGGATAGGAAAAACTTCAAATCATTTGCTTGAGAGCTTTAGCAAAGTTTGGTGCTCTCTTTAGAATTTGAAAAAGAATCTTTGTATGATGGATGAATTTGAGTACTCTCCATATACTTAGTTATATTCAGTAGCATCCATATACATTATAAGTTAGGTAGTTTTTATGCTTTCTTAGGATTCATGTGCTTAGTGCTCATGCATTGTTAAATCTTCTAGTTTTTAGTGAAGATTAATTTTAATAAATAGAGATATTAATCACTCACCTCCTCTTCATGGTGGTTCATACTTCAATGAGATCATAGAGAGACTTTTAATGAAAGTGTTGAAATAATATTTGAACTCTAATTTTTCATTCCTCCATAAGAACTCCAAGGACCCTTTAGTTAAAAAGATATCATGTAGACTAGCCCTTTCAAGAAGTTATAATGAGGAAATATGATGCCCCTTGGAGCTCACTCATCAATGGGCCCATCAAAAGCCTTATTTACTAAATTGACCTCTTGGAGTCCATTCAATGATAGGCCTCAAGGTTTTTTTAGTAGGATACATTTGCTTTTGTATCCTTTTGTGCCATACATTGATGCATCCTTAATGTGAAACTTTTCAGTTGAGGAAATTAGGTTTTGTTTGTGACGGCTTTCTTATTAATTCTTAAATTAACTTTTTAGCGCAAATATTAAAATTTTTGTACTAAAAAACTGCTTTAAGAAACAATAAAAAAGCTATCACAAATGATACCTAAATCTGCTTACTTGTCCTTCTCGAAAAAAAAATTATACAAGAAGACCAGAACAAAATCTAAAATCTTGTTCAGTACAAACAAGCAATCCCAATTTACAAGACATCAAAAGAGGTGGTGGATACTCTTTGGACACAAGTATGAATCTATTTAGGATGGTTGTAGATTTTTATGAAGATATTTATAAAATTATTATGATTATTTTTTTTTTTAAAGCTCCTACTAAAAGTAACTTTCTAACACATAAATTTCTAAAGAACAGAGAGAAAGGAGCAGCCAAAAAAATTGTGATTTCTGTCTGAATAAAGAAACAGTAATAAAGTTGCCCAAACAGACCCTAAATTTGAGCCGCTCAACCACAAAAACCAAAATATGTAGTTTAATTCAAAAAAACAATGCATCAAACCTTTTCACTAACTGAGCTATCTATTTCATAGTATATTGTAGTGGTGTAATTATCGAAGTGATCAGTCACATATCAAACTTTATGAAACAAACAATCTTATCAAAATATGGTTTACAAAAGAGATCATGCTGACTTACAATGACATGATTAAAGTTTCGTTTGGAATAATTTTCCTGCTTCTTAAAGTAGCTTTTTAATACAAAAATAATTTTTTTAGCTAAAAAGTTGTTTTAAGAAGCAGTAAGAAAGCCGTCTCAAACGAACTCTAAGAACAACTCTTTCACAAACCACCAAAGAACACAAATATTTAAAAAAAAAAACCAAAGAACACAATTATTTCTTTCCAGAAAGCAACAAAAAGCATACAAGCTCCTTCTGATTTCTCGTCATCAATTTAATGATGATTTTCTTATTTATTTATTTTATTTTTATGAACAACTCATCAATCTAACCTCCTTAGCAAGTACTCCACTTGGACTTTCTTGGTAAGCGGCATGATCCACTTTTCATAAAGCTCAGCAACCAAACTAGGCTTGATTTTAAATTCTGGTTGGTGTTTCCTGTCACTAGTGGTACCAACGGTCACCTCCTGCCCAAAAAGTTTGGCCTTCGTTTCTACCCTCTCTTTGACTACATTCTCGACCGATTCGTATGTCAACATATTCAAAATTTTATCTCCATCCTGAAGCGTATGGTTAGAAGTTATCAGAAGGTGAATTTCCAGTAAATGTAAGTTTGAAAGAGGATTTATTATTCTGTGCGAAGTGCGGAGGGCGTCCGGAGACCAATAAAAATGCGCCACGTCACTTCATTGCTAAGTACCCAGCTCGGTACCCGCAATGGGTACCACTGGGTACCCAGTGCTTAACCGGACGGTTCTCCCGTCCGGTGTCCGTACAGAATAAAGCGTCTTGAAAGAGAGGCTGTTTTCATGCATGCAACCTCGCCATTGCAACCAACCAAATATGAAAAAAATAAACTATCTAAAATCAAACCTGGGCTTTTATGGCAGTTCGGTACCGATCAGGGTTCTCCAGAAACTTGGCCTCAGCCACAAACTTTCCATAATGGATTCTCTTTGATAAAGACTGCACACAAATGGAAGCAAGAAAATGAGTTAAGGCGTCGAGCTTCTTAAGAGGAAAGACACTTATGAGAACTACCACAGTTCCATAAATTAATAAAAACTCGACCAAAAATCTTTCTTCCTTAGGCCTTCTCCAACCGAACTCCAAACGCATGAATGGCGTCACTCGGGAGCTCCAGCCGAACGGCAAAACTTCCGATATTTGGTTGCGGGTGAACAGTGCGAAGTCAATATTGGGGTTGCACTGTTCACCTGCATTATTTTCTGTCTCTACCGGATTTATCGAAGAAACACGCGAAGGAGAAAGGTGGTTACTTGGGCGCAAAATGGAGTTCAATTGGAGAAGAACCACGTCATTTTTTTGTTACACTATTTTGGAGTGAAAAATGAGATTTTCGGTTGGAGATGCCCTTCCAACAAGGTCGAACAAAAAAGAAAAACACTGGAATAGTCAACTACATGCATGAGATTCTTGAACGGTCATTCTCGAGATAAAAAACTGGGAGCCAAAGTAAATGAGAGAGCTAAATGCAGGTGCATTCAACTGCTTCTCTTGGAAGCCAACACACATGAATTATTGCTGCATTAACTAGCTTGGCATTCAATAAAATTGGAAGATCGATGAGGAGTCCCCTTGGCATTCAAGAAAAAGGGGGGGTCCAAGGCCTTGTTGATCTGAAACAGTATTCCTTACAAAGGAATAACCATTCTCTAATGTTTGGTTTCTGTAGTAGAACTCAACATAAAGGAATTACAGAGAAAAAAACACAGGTTTGAATGTGAAATCTATTCTAGCCGTTCGACTGTCAATTGGAGAGGAGTGCATGTTGGTGATACTAGCAGGGTTTACTAACAAATCCAAAATCCATATATGTTGATGATAATTTTACCTGCAAGCAAATTGTGTCGCAAACAGAACTTGATCCACAATTTCCATCATTTCCACTTTTTACTAATCTGGGAAGAAGATCGTTGAAGTACATTTGCCATATTATCTTGTTTATATTTATATAATCTGCAGCATGATGCAACACCTACATGGCGAATTAAATAGGACATCAGAATTATAGGTTCATTAAAAAAATTAAATCAATACTTGTACAACTGTACAAGGGATGAAAGTCGAGTGAAGCAAGTAAAATCAACCGTGCCTCTTATGATTAATAAATATCAAGGACATATAAAGAACAACAAAAACATTCGACAACTTTACCAATCCAAAATATCTTGTTAAGTTGAATTATGATGGGCTAATTAAGGTATTTATTATGGTGAGACTCAATTTTATAAAAAGAACAAAAGAAACTCCCAATGCTTGCAAGCCAAACGAGTAATTCCTGTCTTTATTCAAAGGCAATCCCTTGCACAGAAATGAATGAACGAACTACCAACCTACTGATCAGTGCTTCTGAGATCAGATAATTGGCACATATCTAACATGCTTTAATGCATTGCAGAGATGAAAAACCGTAAACGATAAAGAGATAAGATTGGTACTCTGATGCTTTCATTGGCTTTCATCTTCTATATATTCCATTGTTATTGTTATCATTGTTATCGTTAGTTTCAATGTACTTTAACTTCACCGCTTACTTGAATAGTATGCTACATCCCATAGCTGGACATTTTAAGAGTACCATTACCAAGGTGAATAAACAAACAGATTTACAGACTCTGCACTTATTAACCAACTTTCAATCTTAGGAAATAAAATATGTTTTCATGAATAAATACAACACCTAGCACCTTAGAATATACAGATTTAGAACTGCCACCATACATCAGAGAAATGGGAGAACATAAAGAATCAATGTGAAATATTATTCCAAAAGAGAAGTTCTCAATAGAAACTACTCATAGTTCAACATTAAGATATGTCATAAGAGATTTAATAAACTACAAAAAAAAAAAAAATTTTGAATATCATGTTATAACTTATAAGAAATGATGGCGTGACATGTGAAATACAAATATCAATCAGAGACAAGATGATTATCTTTTTCAAAAGTTTATGCTATATTCCACTTAACAATATATTAGAATCCAGACTTATATGCCAAAAGAAGAAAAAACTTGCACCATCCAATCATCAGTCATTTATGAAAAAGAAAAAAGGGTAGAAGAGGAATAAAAGAAAAAAATAAAAATAATGGTAGCAAAATTTCCTAAATAAAAAAAGTGCTTGTGCAATTGTTTCCCAAGCAAAGTTGTCTCTTAGGTACAAGAAAAAGGCTTTTTCCTAAATTGAATCACCCTCAATGGTGTAAGGCGCCAAGATGACTCAGTCAATTCCTCTGGAAAGAAAGTCAACGTTTTATCACATCATGAATTTTGCTGAAGATCTAAAAATTAAGCCAATGTCACCAAGTCTAGCATCAATCTGATAATGGCATATATCCCCTAGAAGAAAAATGTTATTAAGTGTACTTCAATGTAAAAGTTTGAATTAAGAAATGTGAAATTTTATGGCAATGAAAATAAATTCAAAGATATAGGAATAAAGATAAACCTTACTGTGAAAGATTAATTACCTATGTGTTACCAAAGAAGAATGATTTATAAATTTCATAACAAAAACAATGGGCATGCTTTCTTCTAATGACATTGCTCAACAAATAGACAACCAACAGTAAGCATAAAAACTTCTAGAGCATCATCATGTCACATAATAAATTTTATCAAACACTTGGGAACTTGAATAGTCAATAAAACAAAGATGATCGTGCTATTTGACGAGTCTTCATTTAATTGCCATTAAGACATTTCTTAGATGCATCTTGGGACAGCAATTGCATATGTTAGACAATTACATATGCAAACTATACCCACTATGATAACAATCACCATTAGCCTTATCCCAATAATTTTGGGATCATCACCATTAATCCTCATTTTTCATATATTAAAGCTAAGTGTTGTCTGAGCTATTAGCATATTATTCACAGATAATTTTGAATAACTTTTATCCAAGTAACCTTTAAGTCTACTTCCTGTCATTTTTCTTTCTCATTCTTAAGTACACTTCCAAACAACTTATCTTCACTAGATGTCGATCTAAAATTTTCTCTAATATCATCATTCGTTATTTATCCTTTCTAGTTCTGCTACACGTCCATCATAATTTTCTCATTTCTACTAAGATATCAATGGCATTTGTATAGTTCAACATTCGGATCCATATAACATTATCTATCTAATTCTTGTTTTATAATATTTTCTTTTAAGCATCCATGATATTTGCTCATCACAAAATTCCCAGTGACAATGGTTCCTTTTATTTGATCAGAACTCTCATTACATAAAAATATGATTTACTTTAATTAATCAATCCATTTGATTTAGCATCTATATTAAGAATGGAATTATTCATTCATTGATTATAGATTAGATGCATGATGTATAACTGTTAAATCAACTCCAATAATCATTAGAAAAAACTAATCATACAAGAAAAAAATGAAACTAAACAATGCACAATCGATTCAAATGACCTTTTTGTATCATCCACTAAAAAAGTAACGAGTAATTAAAGGAGAAAAGAACGATCCTCAGTTGACTATAAGAAAACAGCCACTTAAGGCAATATAAAACTCTAATTTTGTGCGAAAAAAAAAAAAAAAACCATTCAATAAGAATGATAAAAACAAGTCTAATTGATTTCTAGTTTCTTTACAGTTTATTATACCTTTGGATATTGCATAGGAGGAAGCATTGGCTCAGACAAATCCTCTGGAAAGAAAGGATGCTCATCAGGACTCTTGTATCTTCCAACCTAGATTGCAAGAGAAAATGAAATATTGGGTGAAGTGACACTTTCACACAACGTTTGGATTCAAAGAGGAGGAAATATTGGGTTAAGAGGAACTTTCACAAAACATCAACATTTTGAATAAAATTATCATCTACCTTCGCATGAAGCCTTTCTGTTTCTTTGACCATATACTCAACTAAAGAACCATGAAATCCATTCATTGAGAACACACTACGATCATATGTATCAGCATTATAGCAATACTTTGCACGTTCCAAAAGGGCAAATATTATGCTATCCTCTTGCCTTATTAAAGCAAGCCTAATACTTTCCAAGGTTAACATTTGGCTGACATCCACCCTCTCCCTGATAAGCATTAGAAATAAAAAACACATATCATCCTTTGAAAGCCTTAAAAAATAAAAAATTGTTTTTATATATTTAAAATGCATGAAATTGACTTAAACAAATAAAATATCATATTGGTTATAGGCTTAGTTAGAAAACCAAAATGGCTAACATGTATTCATATTGTGAGCAGCATGCATAAAATATAACCTAGGTTTAAATTTACTGGATGCTATCATTCAACAAAAATGAAAAGAGATGGGTTCATCTTCGATTTTCTTTCACAAGATTTGTCATGCTTCTCCAATTTTACCAATGTTCTCAAAAGCGAACCATACAGAGATCATATATAGCTTCACAAACTTTTATAGGGTCATAATAAATTAGTACTCATCATCATCATCATCAATCTTATCCCAACTATCTGGGATCAGATTTATAAATCACTCCCCTAAATTTCATTCCAATAGCATTGCATGAGTTAGTAACTCTATTTTTGCATGTATTTTGCATAACTTCTAGACATTTTCCTTCAAAATTTAAGTGAACATTTGAAACGATGAAGATAAGTTTAGAATATGAGTGACTTAAAATTAATAAAAAAAAGAATAAGTATGAACTGTTTGATTACACAAATACTTCCAAGTCATTAATGCATCATATTGCATCAACGTAAAAAATATTTTTAAAAAATATAAACCTCATTTCTAATTTCCCATGAGTTACTCTGTGAATACTTCAAGACGTGTTTTTCTTTGCTTATTCTTTATTTTACTAATCTTAAGCCTCTTATAAATTTGTCTTCAATGATTAAACTGTTCACTTAGTTCATATGAGATGTCACCGAATTAGAATTATGTAAGTGCTTGACTTCAAAAATATTTAAGCTTTCAAAAAATACACAAAGATACAAATTTAATGCTAATCCTCATGTTTGATGTAATCTCACAATGATTGAAACTCTTTTAACACCACAACTACTTCTAATCAAATCATTAATGCATCATACTGAATCAAAGAAAAAAAAACACTAAATCAATTTTCTAATTTTCCGCGTGTTTTTTCTGTGAATATTTCAAGACTAAGGAAAAAATAAAAGGAACAATTGCTTGATTTTTCCTTTAATATTTACTTTCTTTGAAGGAGGTGGGGTGTTGACAAACCTAATAATGGTAGCTTGATTAATTAATGCAACTAAAAACTAATTAGCCTAATTAATCCAGATTAGATCGGCTCTTTGAGAGAGTACTACAGACGCAAATTATGATGGGGCTTAAATCGGAGATACGTGCAGCGGTTAGGGTGATGAGGCTAAGAGATCTGGGGGAGGCCATGGAGCTAGCACAATTGGTGGAGGATTAGAAGTAGGTGGAGAGAGAGGTTAAGGAAAGCAATTCGGGGGGATCGCACAGGATGACCACCACCTTCTTAGCTCCCAAAAGGTCAGCGTCAAGGAGTATGAGGAAGTGTCCAAGGAGAGCTGGAGGAGGGGGAAATTGGGAAAATTTTTAAAAGACTGACTGAGAAGGAGATACAGGAGAAAAGGGCAAAGGGGTTGTGTTTTAGATGTGATGAGAAGTACATGTCGGGGCATAGGTGTAAGGACCAAACTCTTCAGGTTCTCATCGTCTGTGATGACGATGAAGTTGAAGATGGAGGTGGGAGTGAATTAGAGATGGAGGAAGAGAAGAAGTTGCATCTGGATGTGGCAGAAGTATCCTTAAACTCAGTGGTGGGATTCACTCTGAATTATACTATGAAAGTGAAGAAAGAGATTGCTGATAGAGAGGTGGTAGTGTTGATAGATAGTGGGTCAACCCACAATTTCATCTCCACCCAGATTGTTAATCTGTTGGGGGTGAAATTAGTGGACACATGAGGCTATGGGGTAATGATGGGCAAAAGAAAGGTGAAAATGGGTAGAGGAGTTTCTAGGGGACTAGTGTTGATGATTCAGGGGATCCAGGTGAGGGAGGATTTTTTCCCTTGGAGTTTGGGAGTACTGAAGTCATCATGGGGTTGAAATAGCTGCAGACCTTGGGAGAGACTAAGGTCAATTGAGGAGCACGAACTAGTGGTAGGAGGAAGAAGGATGGTGATTCAGGGCGATGCAGGGCTGTCCAGGGCCGGAGTATCTCTCAAATCCATGATCAAAACCATATACAAGGTGGGAGGTGGATATTTGGTGGAATTGCAACTCTCAGAGAGGGTCAATGTGAGGGGAGAGGAAGATATTCCTCTAGCAGTACAACCACTCATACAACAGTTCAATAAGGTGTTCTATCCACCTCAAATTTTACCACCACCCAGATTATAGGAGCATGCAATCATTTTGAAGGAAGGGGTGTCACCGATTAGTGTACGGCCCTATTGCTACCCTCAAATTCAGAATGATGAGATTGAGAAACTGATTATGGAGATGTTGGAAGCGAGGATCATCAACCAAGTGTGAGTCCTTTCTCTAAACCAGTCTTACTGGTCAAGAAGATGGATGGGAACTGAAAGTTTTGTGTGAATTACTGGGCGTTGAATAAGGAGACTATGCTAGATAAGTTCCCCATCCCGGTGATCGATGAACTACTGAATGAGCTATATGGAGTAGTAGTGTTTTCTAAAATGGACCGATTAGTGTACGGCCCTACTGTCTGCTTGCGTAGAGTATAAAGGCCTACGACCGTTTTGTCCTACGGGATAGTGCAATCGTACTCTTTGCATTTCAACCTCCACGAGCAGAATCCTTTTGGAGACCCACAAATGGCAGTATTTTCCTACTTATTGTCTAATTAATCAATAATTCCCAAAATAATTATTAATCATTTATCAAAGTCAAATAAAATAGTGATAGTCCATTTAAACATTAACTAGCCTTATATGTGCAATTAAATATACATAGTTGAAACTAGCCCAACCATATCAAACAAGTCTAATTAACCCAATTAGTTAATAAAACCTAAATTAACTACTATTTACTTTTTTTCTATAATAACTATTATTTACATTAATTCCAATATTAAATCCAAAGCCAAATCTGATTATTTAATCCCTTAATTTCTTAATTAGTAACCAGATAGCTTTCAACAGTTAAAATATTAAGAACCAAATAGTTTTGAGAATCAAAAGTATTGGATTCGTAAATTCAAATTGCCTCAATATATACAAAGAACTCAAATAAAAACGGCAAGCAAAACAAACATTTCACCAAGTATGGCATTTTTTCCTCCTTGCTGATGAAAGAATTAAAATCATGTCTAAAACGAAATATACAGTTCATAGATTTTTCCTAAATTCCTAGACCATGATCAAATTAACCTCGATCATCTCAGCCAAACAAGGTTTTCACAGTGAGAAGCCAATTTCATTACCTTCCATAAAGAAAAAGCCCATCAAACAGACTGGAGCTATAGAGCATCATACTCAGAAATCAAAACAGAGAAATAAACAAACAAACAAAAATTATAAATCAAACCGACAAGCAAAAGATCCAATACTAAAACACAAAAAATAAGGATAAAGTTATCCAAGATGCAGGGCTCTCACATACCTCGAACTGGCAAGCGCTCTTTGGATTGAAAGGAGCTTCTTCTCCGGCGATGCCAGAAGAACCGGCCCAAATAGGGCCTTTTTCGGCGTCGGAACCGAAAAGGGAGCGGTGGCACTCCGACCTCCGATTGCCAACGGCTTGGCAAACCAAGCAGGCGCATTCAAAAGCTTCAGATCCATGGCAGACTACGGAGACCTTCCGAGAAAGAAAGTAGGTGAAAGAGTAACAAGAAACGCTTCAAACCCGCTTGCACGGAAACGAAGAAATAGACGACTTATGTAGACAGGCCATCAAATAGAAAGCAACCGGTAGCCTCTGCGGTAGGTATGAGTCGACGGTATCGAAGGGACCCGAGGAAAGTGGAGCGGATGAAAAATTAGGCAGTGCAAACGGTAAGGATTGTAGGGATTCGAATCATTACAGCGAGAGAGAGTTTTTTTTTTTTTTTGGAAAAATTTGAGAGAATCCGAATTTGTTATTTCTTTTATACAGCGAATCCAATTTGTTATTTTTTTTATACAGCGAATCCAATTGATTGGACGTATTTATGGCTTTTTTTTATTGTTTTGGCGATCGGTTAGGAGGACATTGAGAAGAGAGGTAGGTAGGGATTTGCAGGGTAGGCCGTGCTACAGGATTCAGACAATTGGTTGGTGAGCAGTGAATTAGTCAAAAATGGGACCTTTCCCCCCAAAATAAAAAGGGAACTCTGATGACACATGAAAAAAAAAATATTTTTTTAATAATGATAATATTTTTTAAAATTTTATTTATTACATTAATAAAATTAATCACAATAACTCAATAAAGTATTATATACTAAATTAGTAAATTGGAATAATTATGATATATAATTATCATAAATTCATAACAAATGTGGAGATCACAATTTAAAATATATATTGCATGCTAAAAGATTGCAAACTATATAACTTTTCTATATTAAGATTTAGCCAATTATTATGTGGTTGTTTTTTTTTTGGGGACATTTTGGTCATTTAAGGCAAACACACACAACGCATACACAAATACTCGAACCAAAGACCTCTTAGTTGAAAGCCTAAGCTCTCAACCAACAAGACAAGGTGAGCTGTGTTTATGTGGTTGTTTGGATGGAGGAAAAGTAAATGCAAACTATTATGAATGCTTTATTTATTTTTTTACTTATTGTTTGATTGGACATTTAGTAAAATAAAGCAAATTTTCACGATAAAAAAAATTCTCAACGTTAGTTCATTTTGTGGGTAAATTAAACCCGCTCGATTCGAGCGAAAAAGGAATTCTGTGGGGAGATAACGAGCAGCACAATAAATAATCATTCGTCTCCTTCTCCTGCTTCGCGTGAGGTAGAGTTCGGACCAACCCAAGATCGCATGCGAGAAGCCACTCGGTCTTTATAGATGTCGCATGCAGAAAGACCTGCTCCGTTCGATTCCTCCACATGCACGCACGAGCAGCATATTTTGATTTTGTCGAGTCGTTCGGCAAGGGATACGCAGGAGACTCGCCAGATGGATCACACGCACACGGAGTTACCACTCAGTCGCCTAGCCTCCGCTCTCAATCGTCTAGCTAGGGATACGCAGGATGCTCGCCTTTCAACTTCTCACACAAGCATCAACTCTGTCGGATTGTCCAAATTTTGCTTTGCATCTTCTCAATTTAGTTGGACTTCGTTGTTCAACTTTGGTTGTTTGTTTGCGTTGTTATTTCGACAACTTCACCATTTGAATTCGAATGCTCATCTAGAATTTGTTGTTCTTTCAACGATGCAACTTCCTTCGATGCCATTCCCTTTCTTTCCGATTGGAAACGACAACATATTGATTCGAAACATGATTCTAAGCAGGAGATGAATAGAAAGATTTTGAAGAGAAATAGACAAATTTTACTTTACTTTGCATACACCGAAACAATTCCTGCATTTACTTTACTTACAACCAACCGGCCTCAAAGTATTTACTTTACACTGCATATTATTTACTTTGCATTGCATACACTTTGCAACCAACCAAACAACCCATGTATAAGAATGATTGTTTTTTTAGGCAATTTGAGTGATTGCGCTCGAATCACTGGCAAAAAACTATTCTTCAACCAATGAGCCACGACTCAATCCGCTAATAAGGATCATTGTGTGTTAAAATATTCATATTTCTGAAAAGATTTATCATTTCACTATTATATGAATGTAGGACACATACATGTGAAGATTTGGAATCGAAAAAATCGCGAGTCTAGCCCAATTCAATAGGATACAAGACAAAGACAAAATTAATTTTCTTTGGAAACTACCATGAAGGTTGAGTCCACAATCAAGGAGTCAACAATGACCTCATGGAGTCATGGTCAATATTAGGAATGTTTGTTGGGTTCTACATAATGATTTATTGCTTCAAGCATAAGAAATTGCCTTTCAAGCGACTTCATTTTATACAATAATGAATTTATCTAACAAACCAAAATTGGTAGTTTTTTTTTCATAAATAAGTTTGATATTGCAAATCCAATTGTTTTTTAAACTGTCTAGTTTTATCTATTAAACCAATCAAGGGATAAAAGCCAAATTAAAGGGTAAAGAAGAAAAAAGATCATGTTAATGGGTCGGGTCGGGTTTGCATCGAAAATAATCCAACCTAAGACCAAGCATGACTTACTTACTAAGGCCCAATTTATTGGAAGATTTGCATAAAACTCCAATAATTCCGATTTTTTTATTCAAAATTTTCAATGATTACAAAAAAATTAGTAAGCATTGTTAAGTTCTAAGTGCTGAAAGTACTTAAATTTATAATATAATATAATAAATTTTAATAGCAGACCCTAACAACAATACCATTATTTCATAATAAACCCTCATAGTATTGGCTGGTTTCCTTCGCATAAAGCCACAATTACTTGTCCTTTTTTATAAATAAATTAAATGAACATTCTTACTCGCAATTACTAAAATAATATCTTTACATAAGATAATTATAATAAGTTTTGCACAAATAACCCTGCATCATCTTACAATTAGGGAGATACCCAATCAAGCATGAACGAATGGATCTAAACTGAAAAAAAAAAAAAAAAAATTAAACTACTAATTAAAGTGATATATGCATACATTCAAAATATAATTATAAATACTTTTAATTGAATATTAATTATATTATATAATTATAAATATATTAAAACAGAAAAATATGCACATAATCAAATTTAAGCTAAATTTAAGAAGAGCTCCCAATTTTAGCAGTTATTATAAAATTTATCGAATAATCATGACATGATAAACTCCCAGTTTCATTCCATCATGAAGGCCTACACGTGTTGCCATTATTCTAATCCAAATAAAATAGGAACACATCTAATTACATTTCATATGGCATTTCTTGTGTGTTTATAGCTCTCATGGAGGAAAACTCAAAAATAATAAAGCATGGGTAACATACTAAAGTTGTCTAATCTTACATTACAAAGAAAATGTGAGGCATTACTCTAACAAAATTAAGATTAAGTTCAAACTAACACTTAACTTTAATCCCTTTTTCATGCATGCATAAATTTGCTTTAGTCATGATATTTGAGAATAATATGAGAGAGAGAGAGAGAGAGAGAGAGAGAGAGAGAGAGAGAGAGAGAGAGAGAGAGAGAGAGAGAGAGAGTTGAGGCATTAAAACCAAAGGACATGGAAAGAGAAAGGGGGGTCAATATTCAGCTGATTGGTAAAAGGTCAACAAGAAAAATGTATGCCTAAAGTAGAATAAGGATTCGTTTGGGGCGGCTTTTTCACTGCTTTTTAAAGCTGCTTATAGTACAAAAAATTTAATTTCTATACTAAAAAACTGTTTTAAGAAGCAATAAGAAAGCCGTCCCAAACAAAGCCTAAATCAATGATTTGGTCAAGTGTTTGAGAATTTATGTTTCATTTGGGACAATTTTTTTAATGTTTTATAAAATTATTGTAGGAAAAATAATTTGTTAAAACAGTTGTAGAAAATAGTTTTCTGATAAAATAATGATAAAAAATATTATGGTTGCAATTTAAAAAACAAAGTACTAAAAAATTATCCCAAATGAAATCTTAACGTAGAAAATAGTAAATGATCAAAATAGTAAGTTTCATAGCAGGAGGAGCAAGGTGTTTGGCTTGATTAGGGATAGAACTGAAGCATCAAGGAAAACAGAACCTTTGCATGCCATAAAAAAAAAATTGATCAAAATGGCAATAAGAGCTCAAGGAGGAACTACCGTTGAGGTTTTTAGAATCTCATACATTGAGATTATGTTTTCTATGAGTAACAGTATGATAATCACCCATTCCAGAAGATCAGATTTTTTATTTTGAAGAACTTCCTGAAGGAAATGTATGTTGTGCTGCAAGGACCAAAACAAATGAAATTTGTTAAGGACGATTGAAACAAAAAGGAGTAAATTTCTATAAAAAAGGAGTATTGATTCCAGTTCTAGATCGAAGATGTAGCTGTGAGAAACAGAAAATACTAAAAGACTGTAGAAAACATTTACCTCCACAAATTTTAGTTTGAAGTTAAGGCTCCCAAAACGTTGAGCGAGTTCATACTCTTCACGAAGGTACTCCAATATCTGGGCATAGTTCGAATTTTTCCAAGCAATCTCAGATCTAATTATGACAAAGACAAAGAAAGCTAACGCAAAGTTAGTTCCTGCGTAAAGTTTTTGATACGAAATTAACAACTAAGAAGCATTTCAAATCAATTAACAAGTTTGTTTGTTAAGTATACAAGGTATAAGAAATTGGAAAATGCAGCAGTGATGAATTAAAAGAGATTAAGTACTTATTGGTAGATATGTTGGGTCCCTGGGCACTTAAGGGTTTCGCCCTGATAATACATTAATACTTCATAATAAAATACCATTTTTCTATAATATAGTAATTCATAAAAAATACTTTAGTTTATTATAAAAAGCTTCACACTATAAGGCCCGCATAATGAAAAAAATATTATTTGCGGATGCCGAATGCTGTCCGGAGATCAATCAAAATGTGTGACGTCATCCTTTTACTGTACCGCGACCCGATACTGCTCGATACCGATCAGTACCACGGCATTCGAACGTAGAGCTGTGTCCGACATCCACACAGAATAATCTCCGCAATGAGCCTCAATGGAATTATAATATAGGGCAATGTATACCATATAATAACTTATCTTTGAGTATATTAATCTTATATTTCGCAGAGCCTGTTTAGGATAATTGCAACTAAATCATCTATATAAATATTGATAATTTTTAGTTATGATATCCATATAAAACTAGAAACCGAGAGTTTTAAGCAAAGAATGGCCTGCCATAGACAAAAACGATAAAAGATAATGATAATACTTTGTGGCGTGAAATGAATTTTAGAACTCTTATAAAAACTGTTAAGGAATAAGAAAGTTTACAGCCGGGCCAATTTGGATTTGGATGATTGAATGGAATGGTGGAATACATCAAGAGCGCAGAAGAAATTCTTAAGAAAAGAATCATCTATCATCTTCCGAGCATTAATGGACGGTAAATTATTGCGTTCATGCAAAAGAAGAAAGCGAACAAATCCTGCATGTAGTGTCATTTCATAACAAAAAGACAGCAGTAGTAATGATACGGTTCTACACAGGGGTAGACCCAGCCTAATTTCCGAGGGAGAAAATAGTGTAGAGAATTTTTTTTTGTCTTGAAGTTGGGTTGACACCTATTTGTTCATATCCTTGATCATTATATGCTTCGCAGATATGTCGGGGATCTAAGAGGGCAGCGCCCCCTGACGGAATTCGACCTTAAAAAACTTTTCTTTTATATATAGCCAACCCTTAGTATAGAGGCTTATATATTGCCTTGTTTATTGTTCAGTGAATATTTCAAGTTTGGACCTCCTTTAGAAGGAAAAGAAAGAAAGAAATAGTATTGTTGCGGACTAGAATATTCGCGGCGGTAGATTTAAAAGATTTTTGTCTCATCGATGTACGGATATCTAAGAGTTTAGGTCACCGGCATCTACTCCTTCAACAAGCCCGCCAAAGCTAGAAGCATAGGGCTGAAGGTTAAAAAACCACCTGACAAGTCAACAAAGACAAATCAGATAATCCTCCATCAATGTCCGCAGCACAAAGCACAGGACAAAGGAACTCAGTATCTCAACCATCTATACATCTAAGAGATCTATGAAGAAAGAAAGTTTTAGTGTGACATCCAAGTGAATTTTTGGAGATCCACTAAATGAAAATCTTAGTGTGACATCCAAAAAATTTTTGGAGATCCACTAAATGAAAATCCTAGTGTGACATCCAAGCAAATTTTTGGAGATCCACTAAATGAAAGCCTCAGTGTGACATCTAGAATAAATATCTAGAGATCCACAGGGTCAATCAGCTTACAACAAACGTGATTCGCTCTAGTCGCGTACCACATTTGTTGGGGGGCATTTGTTAACCAATACACAGAGAACAAAAATGAAAAGGAAGAAGGAAATCTAACGTGCATACCTCATGTCCAATGGATCCAGAAAGTTGGCTTAAATCCCGCTGAGCCTCTGCCGAAACGGCGCCGTTCGTATGTCATTCCCGGGATTTCAGCTCAAATCCCGCAACGACGACCTCGATCGCAGCTCTTTCGCGTCGTTAAATACCATGCAGATGGAGCCTTCAGTCGCTGCTTGCTCGCACGAGGCTCTCGACTTCCATTCGCTCCTCTATCTCCCTCCTCCGAGCTCCGACCTCCAAAGCCACGATCAAACTCCCAATCCTGAGCTTCGATCTCCTCAGCCCGTCGATCTCCCCTCTCCGACACCTTGCTCAGCCTCACGATCTTCCTGATCCAGAGAGAGGCCGAGAGAGAAGAGAGAAAGAAGCCGAGAGAGAGAGGAAGAGTCCAGCTTACCTGAATCCTTCCTCCACCGATCTCCCTTGATGTAGCCAAGCCGACGCCTCCTAGATCCCTCCATCCGAAGCCTTGCCCGACCTCTGCCCTAACCGACGTCCAACCTCCTCCTCTACAATCCACGGCCAAACTCCGAGCTCCCCATTGCCGCTCGACTCCGCCCCTTCCACGATCTTCCCTTCCTGTTTTGATCGGAAGCAAGAACAGGAAGCCGCTGGCTGTGAAGGTAGAGTTCTCCCTTTCGCGCGCTTGTTCGGCCTCATCCCGTGAGCAAGCCGAGCCAAGAGGGAGAGGAATGGATTTATTTCTATTATTATTTATAATTATTAATTATAATTAGGTATTACTAATTATAATTAATTAATTATAATTAATATCTTTTTTATAATTAATGGTTAATTATAACTAATTCATATTATTAATTCATTACTAATTATAATTAATTATTAATTAGTTATAATTATTAATTATAATTAATTACTAATTCATTATAATTATAATCAATTAGTCATAATTTACTAATTAGTATTAATTAATTATTAATTATAATTTGTTAATTAATAATAAGTAATTATTTATAGTTAATTATTTTCAATGATAATTAATTATAATTAATTAATTATGATTAGTTAACTAATTATCTATGATTAATTATTCTTAATTATAACTAATCGTTATTAATTATAATTAATTATAATTAATAATAGTTATTATGATTAATAATAATTAATTAAAAAAATGATTCTTTTCTCGATGCTCGCAACGAGCCGGCAAACCCCCAAGGCGCTCACATAGCGTTGAGGGCGGGAAACCGGTGCGATGCTTGCGACGAGATTAGGATCCCTCTTCAAAGCTTGCAACAAGCCGGCAAACCCCCGAGGCGCTCAAGTAGCGTTTAGGGTGGGAAACTGGTGCGACGCTTGTGGCGAAGGGGATATAAAAAAAAGGTGTTTTTATTTTATTTTCATATAAGTACCTCCGAACGCCCACGTGGTGCAGAGGGGGGAAATCTGTGCTTATTTCTAACGCCTGTTTTCTTCTTATAATCAACAAACCTAAAAACCCTTAAATGCTCACGTAGCAGGCGGGGATAAAAAAAATACAAATGCGACCGCGGTGTCATTTTGACACCTACCTGAAGCGCTCACGTAGCGTCGAGGGGAAGGTTGCCTCTTGGTTTTTTCCCCTAAACAGGGGAGACGCCGGGAGGCTGCCAAAATTTTGTCTGAAATTCAGACAAGGACTTGGAGCAGAATGAGACTTGTGGACTTGATTCAATCCATCTAAATAAACTTGAATCCAAATAAATAAAAATGTGCACATGAGATTGAACTTGATTTATACATCAAGTGGATTGAACTCGAACTGAACTCAAGAGGCTACAAAAGACTTGTCACATGAACAAAAGAAGGTGAACTTGAATGTGGACCGAAATCTATAAAGACTTGAACTTTCATTTCTCCAAAATGATTCGTGAAATACTCTAACCTAATGGACTATAATGATTGGTGGAGAATAATGTTCCAAATCTTACACGTGCAAACTCTTGATGAGATTGGAAGAAATCCTTAAGTTGGACTCAAGCTGAATTTAACTCAAATTGAACAATAATAAGCTTGGACTCGAATGTGATATGAACTGTAATGACTTTGAATTCCAATTTAGATTGAAGTTTGAACTTGACAAAGAATTCAAACTTGAATTATATGCATAGTGCTTTTCATTGAACATTCAAAGTCAAATGACTTAAGCAATTGATAAAGGACTTGGTTTGAATAATGATATCAAACCCACCATATACATTGAATGATCCTTGAAGACAATGGGGCTTGTAATCACAACTCATTTGCAAGAAAAAGCAAAAGTAAAATGTGTTGATACATTTGCAAGCAATGATACAAAGTCACTTTGGGCATTAAAAGAAAGATTTTAATGAGTGGTTAAAATACAAGCAACCATGAACAAAATCATCATGCAAAGTATAAACTATTTTCAAAGATAGTGAAGGGCTCATGCTTACCATCCCATAAGCAATGAAGTTGAAGAGAATATGTAATTTGATTGCAAGCAGAGCATTCCAAAACTCATCATACAAGATTTAAGTTATCTTTATATGATAGTAGAAGACTTATAATGTTCAATATGACTTGTCTATATGCAAATAACTATGCTCATCTGTTATGAACATAAGAGCAAAATGAAGTCAAATATATTGAGTCTTACAAACAGAGGGGATTCAATATGTAACAAGTGCAAAGGGATACGAGCATACAAAGTCCTATGAGCTATTGTAAAGAATCTGTTGCACAACTAATGTGTTTTTCCACAAGCAAACCTGAAGGAGTTCTAAATATGTTTACAATCAGTAACATGGAGTTTCCTATAAATGAACATAGTGATGTGTATGATGAATGTGAACATTCACAAATGAACGAAAAGGAGTCCTCATTCATATAGAAGTCCACTAATGGGTGATGACGATTAATGTGTAGTGGTGCTAAATCGTCCATACAGTCAATAACCACTCAGCATCAGTCAAATATATCAGTCTTCTACAAGAAGAAGAAAGATCTGCAATACATACATTCTCTTTATAAATATGGATGTATGTATAATATGCTACTTATGGGTAGATGTAGAAGGACTTCAGTAAATGCAGTATCCTGAAGTCAATTTCAGTCTGAGAAGGAAGACATCTACCTACCTACATGCAGCAGTGACGGATATACTACAAGAGATCAAATACCATAATAAAATACATGAAGAATACGAAAGTGCAATCTCCTACGACCTAAGGCAGGAGATTAGTTAGTGCACTATGACCCGCCTACAAAAATCAACAAATAGTGCACGACAGTCTACCTGTACGAAGCAGCGAATAATTCTATCCAGAAGCTGCTACGCCACGCCACCGGATCCGCAACTTTTATGCAAGCGGACAGAAGGCGTATATAAATATTCCAAAAATACCCCATGCACGTGCACTATAAATTGTATACACATAGGTACACTAAAGGGGGAAATATATTTTCAACCCGCATGGGCCCCGGCGAGCGTGTTATTGGTACACACGTGACGTCTAGGGATGCTGCGCGGGTTGACAAGTGAATTCTAGTTCGAACCCGATCCTCCTATATGGGTCAATAGGAGTCGACAAGGTTTGAACTCTCAAACAAATATACGGTTACTACGACCGGTATATTTGTCTTAATACATTCATGTTAGGCCTTTAAGGCCTATAACAAAGAGAATTCATTGATAAAGGCTCAAAGCCTACAAAACCCGATCCTCTGTCGGCAGCCCGACAGAGTTGACAAGGTTCAATCCATAAAAAGAAATGACCCCCAAACACCCCGATGATGGCCGTATTGATTGGTTATCTCAACCGGAGGGGTTCACAAATACTTTCAAATTCCATTCAAATGCCAAAAAAATCTAAACTATCCAAAGTCCATTCCAAAAGCTTTCAAATGTCTCCCAAATATCCAAAGTCCATTCCAAACGCGTCCAAATTCCACCCAAATACTCAAAACTCCAAAAAAAAAATCCCAAAAATATTTAAAATTGAAATAAACCCATTAATCACTTAAAGCAAAATTCATCCACCCTCCGCAATAGTTTGTCGAGGTGGACAAATTAAAATCAACTTCAGCTCACAAAGAGCGAAATGCTTAGTCGAAAATATCACTAGGATCCATTCTCAAACAATCTCTTGCCAGTAAGGACGTGATACGTGTCCTCTAACCGGCAGTTTCGCCGCCAAATGGTACTGCAGGTAAACGGTTATGACCCGGGGCCCTCTGAACCGAGTGGTTTTGCCGCCAAATGGCACCACAGATAGCGGTTATGGCCAGAGCCAATACGCTCCTTAATGGCGTTAAATCCTTGAGATATGAATCAATAGGATATGATTGATAGGGCACAAAGCCCTCTGTTAGCTAAGGTGGATTCAAATTTGTCCCCTTAGACAAACATTCAACCCCGGTCTACAAGGTCCCCTTGGACGAAGCAACCCATGGCTGCCGACAAGGATCCTTCTGTCAGGTTGGGTCGACTACCTCCTCTGACTAAGTAGACCAGGGACCACGATGGCCCGGGACGACGGAACCATGGGATCTTGATCGGGTCTATCATCCATTCCCCCACCATCCGCTTTAAGTGCATGATGGTGAAATTTCTATTTTTAAATATCAAACTTTTCAAACCCTTCCAAACCCAATTTCCAAATCCAATTTCTACCAATATCAAAATCCATTGCTGCTACTATATGCCAGATAACACGTACACTCTACGTATCTGATTGACGACTAGCCTTAATCGAAAGTTCTCTCTCGTGATCGGGAGGGGTAATTAACTATAGGGGCTTGCGCCTATAGGAAACCAGAACTCAGATCATAAAGTCCTCACCAAATGAGGGCGAAATCTCTGGGTAGTGTCTTATCTACAAACCCATCTGCCTTCCAAAATTTACCCCGGAACTTAGTCCGTTAAAACTCCCTCGCCGAATAAGAAAAGCGAGCGGAGGCCAGGGCCGAATTTTCGGAGCCCACAATAATATATCAAGTATTATATGCTCCAGTAAGCCAGCATGAAAACATTTTTGTGCACGTTATAAATTTAATAAACAGAGTCAGAAATCTAAAAACATAATACTTCTATTACGTGAAACAATGTATGTTCGACAATAAACTAGTGTACTTCATGGCAACATGAGTAGAGGACAAAAAATTATTTTTTTAATAACAACTACATCTCATAACCACGTGGTACAAAAAGTTACCTATCAAATAAACCAAGCTTTATAATTACATCAGCTAAGTTTGAGTTTGCCTTCCCCACCAGTTGAAAAAGCTTCTTTCTTTTCATGGTAAAGGTTCCAGTCTTTTCCATACCACGATTGATGTCTGTAAATTCTTCAACCATATCATCAACCTATGAAAATAATAATGGAATAGCATAAATAACCATTATATATTATCATGTAAAAGGCCCCATCTCCAATAGCTTTAAAATTTTATCTTTCTTTAAGATACAGATGAACTAATTAATTTCTGAAGATCTGCATCTCGGTTGCAGGGTTCATAAGAACTGCAGTTAATCCTGCTAAATTATGCAGATATTACTTCTCTTCCATAGCCTGTCATGGCTAAATTTTAGTTCATCTATTTCTGGAAATGAAAATGCATATATAAAAATAAAACTAGAACGGTACAACTTAGAATCAATCAACTATGCGTATTGGCAATTAAACCCAGTGCTCCATTATACGATAGATTCAAACTTCAATTAAGGAAAAGTAATAAGAAACCAAAACAAACTACTTTATTTCCTTCCGTACCTACCTTGTTTTTTCTCCTTCATTTTTTTCAAGCTCCCATGAAACCTCGCATAGCTAAAATTAATATCATTCTCGAATTCCTATATTTGCCTTCCTCCTCGGATTTCCCATTTACTATAAGCTAAAGAAATTTAAACTTAAGCCTTCCATTGATCTCTGATAAACATGTTCATTCCAACTAGAATGTTAATGGAAATCGGAAGAAAAAAATGGATTTCCTTCCAAATAGGTTTGTCTTACCTAGTAATCCGCCTGCCTCTTTTTTAGTCCTTTTCCTCTCACTTGGAACTTTCTGAGTGACAAGAAAATAGTAAAAAAACTATCAAAAACCTACAAATGCCCTCTTACTTGGAGCTAAATGTAGTTATTTCAAAATAGAGTAATATGAAGTTGCAAATTCATAAAGATATATGCTGAACTAGAGATTTATTTATCAATCCTTATGATCATCTGCAACATTATCATCATCACGAGCAAAATGAATTTTAGCATCACCATCTTCATCCACATGAGAGAATCTTCCACATCAATTTCAACTTCTTCATCAAATAATCTGATGAGCAGAGCAAAACTATGCACACGCCACTTTTTTCCCTTGAAAGAATTTCAAATATCAAATCTCCTTTCATAAGCACCACTTAGCCAGTTAGCCATAACCACATCCCTCAAGTTTGATCTTATTCAACAAGCACAATATCTTCACATCCCCTAAGTTTGACCTTATTCAACAAGCAAAAACTATATCTTCAATAAACTAATCCAATTTCCTAGACAAGCATTTAATTGCATAATCAATGACATCTAAAGAAATAGAATTTACTTGAGCAGTTTTTTAGGCATAATATTTTATTCTAATTATCCATTTTACGTCATTAACAACTTTTACGTCATTAACAACTATGATGTAAAGTCGGAGAGGAGGTTATAGAAAGAGTGTGAAGTTGTGTCAGTTTGTGTGTAGTGGGGAAAGGATGTAGATAGTTAATATTGCATTCACCCGTATGTCTAAGCCTGTCAAGGCACAGTTAGCCCATGCACTTTGCAAATATGACTTTGTAGGCTCCATGCATAATACATGACCCAATACAACATTATCACATTTGAGCAAGTGGCAAAAGTCTTGCCTAAGGCATGCGAATGCACACGATTCAAAATGGATAATTAGAGGTAACTTGCCATGCAAGGATGGGAAAGGAGAGGCAATTGAAAATAATGTTCATGGAGAGCAAGTAATATTTTTTTCTTAGGATGGAGCTCAAAGAATATAGTCATGTATCATCATAATATAGTTTTTTGCTTATTCCATTTTAGATTTGTATTATGAGCTAAATTGGTTTTCTCACAATTTTGTTATTGTCTATCGCAACACGACAAAGATGTCTAATCATCACTATGTCATATTGGAGTAGCAAAATTCTAGCACGTATAGAAAGTTAAAAGAGTTTTTTGCAACTATTACAAACTCTCTTGGAGAATTAGGCCATAATACTATAATATACTTTTGATTACAACAATAACATCAAGCTTTTATCCCACTACGCGGGATCGGCTACATCAATCCTTTTTCACCATTTTGTCCTGTTAAGAGTCAAATTCTAATTTAAATCTAATAAAAAAGGTCATTTCTGATATTTTTTAACCAAGTCTTTTTAGGTCTACCTCTACCTTTCTTAACATAAGCCAAATCTAATACATATACTTTCTTAACCAGGTCGTCGGAAGGCTACTGTTTTATGTGACCAAACCATCTAAGGCGACACTCTCTAATCTTATCTTCCACTAGAGCTACTTCAACATTTTCACATATATGCTCATTTTGAATTTTCCCTTAAGTTTGAGAGGGACTTTTCCATCACACAACAAGCCAGATGTATTCCTCCACTTCAACCATCCAACTCGAATTCTACTAATAATATCCCCATCTATTTCACCATCACTCTGAATAATAGACTCAAGATATCTAAAACGTGTACTCTCTTATTCATGACATGATCGCCCAAAGTCACAATCTCACAATTGATCTATTACTACTAAAATTACACTCCATATATTCGATTTTAGATCTATTCAAACGAAAACCTTTAGACTCTAAGGCTGACCTCCATACTTCAAGTTTTCCTTCAACTCCCTCTCTAGTCTTATGAACAAGAAGAATATCATTAACAAAAAGCATACACCAGGGTACAACCTCTTGCAATGACTAAAGCAAAAAGATATGGGCTTAAGGTTGATCCTTGATAATGACATGAATACTTTATTACAATGTGTATGCATGTGATTATATTAAAAAAAAATCATCAATCAAAATATTTTACATAAAAAATGATAAAATGTAGGGACGCTATCCATAATTCCATAATGAATGTTCTCAAATATTCAAGAATAAAGCTAAAATAAGTTTTGTAAGTTGCATGTCAGTTGTTGATCTGATAAAACTACGTTCTTTGATGACATCAGTTATTTTTTGTTCCAAACCCCTTTTAGGATTGTAGATCGGATCAACCTATAAATAGAGCAACTCTATCTAATGCGATATAAATATGGTTCTATTCCGTAATGAATAATCTGTTTTTGAATCGCCATTTAGCAAAGAGCATCTTATAGCAAGTTTGCCTAGATTACAGCAAACATCAAAGAGAGCTTAACATTTGAACTATGCCAAAAAAGCAGAATACAGAGAACATCTACTTAAAAAATACCTGTTCTATGTAATGATCGAGAGCAATACTTTGTCCAAGTACATTACAAATTATGCGTATGCCATCCATGTCCAAACTTTTCAATGCTATATAATCTGCACCTCCATGCATCCAGGATGTCAGCTGTGGTTTCTCAACAACAGCGTAATCTACAATGAAAGAAAACTCAGAAACTAAATTTTCTTCCACTAAAGCAATATTCAGCTAACTTACAGAATGGTTTAAAAGTACATTTTTCATGACCTTGAACATGGCATATATATGCTTATGCTACAAAGAATGAATGAAGCACAATAAGGTCCTTAAGATGATACAAAGAAACTGTCAAAATTTCAGTCATCCCTTGGCATTTGATCCCACGGTCAGGGTGAGAATCATTGGGAGGCTCACCTGGATCACGCCAATATCCTTCTATATTTGTGTAGCTGAATTAGGAAGGATTATATTGAGGCAATTATGTATCAATTAGAAGTTATTTATTTCTTTATTAAGACATCTTGTATAGATCTATAAATAGGGATAATTTTGTATAATAAGAAGAAGGTATTTTTACCCTTCTCAAATTCTATGAATTCTAACAGAAACCAATTTCTGAAGTTCTCTATTCGCTTATCTATGTTAAGTAACTCCGAAAGGTCAACAGTTGGATTATTTATGAAGGAGGCTTTAGAAATTTTCACCCTCAATGTAGTATTTTCTAAACTCAACCACATTGCCACAATTGTAGCTCAGATTAATGGCAATATCAATAAACAAAACTGGCATCAACAAAAGATATTACAAAAACATTTTTTTATTTCTTTTCTGTTGTCAACAATGTAAAATCTTTAAATATAACAATCATTCTTTCCAAGAAAATTGAAAAACTTTGTTGATGAAGTGTAGCTGACAAGATAGTAGAAGAAATATCAAAAAACTTAGCAAGTGGCAATCCGCAATCACACTTCGCATGCACACTAATTCGGTAGTAAAATGGCAAAGAATTATGGTAGTAAATGTTTTTGAATATAGAATAATTTGGGAGCAGCAATTAATGTATTGTTGATGATTTTCTAACTAGGGTTTTTTTCTTGGAACTTTGGCACATCTCTTAGATTATTATAATGCTATTGAATGTTTAATGCCTTATACTTGAGCATAGAATTTTACATGCAGGAAATTTATCTTAGTGACAAATTTTAGGAGACGCAAGGTAACATTTTCTTTATATGCACGCGTTAAAAGGATCCTGATAAGTTGCTCTGGAGCAATAAAATGGTGATTTAACTCTTTAATGCTGAAATGCAAAGACAATGTTCGAAATGAGAGGTGTCATTTAAGTTTCCATTGAATTTGCACCTGCTCACTAAGTTAGGACAAGATAGTGAGTACATTTGAACTTCATGAAGTTGGGATGTACAGCACTAAGAACCGGGGAACGGGAAGAGGGGAAGCACCAATAGGGGAGGTAAAGCTAGCAAAATGAGTTTGAAGGAAAAGGGTGGCAGATCAAAAGTAAACTAAGGGAGATTGTTCAAAAATATTTTGATCAACTAAAACTAGCATCAGATGCAGCTCTCAACAGAAACTAGCAGTGAAGAATGATTAAAAATAAGTATCAAGTAGAGCTCTAGTATAGTTTTGTTCGTGTTAATAATTAATTATTGCTATTAGAAGAGAGATTTGAAAAACTTGCTCCTGATGACTGTTTTCTTGAACTATGCATTGCAAAGCGTGACAGTAGGACAAGTCCTACATGAAACACTGTTGAAGACAAGCTAAAGGAAATTTCTCATGGTAAATCAGAATGGATTTTAACTTTTGACGGCCTCATAGTTCTACATTTACAAATATTTCAAAACCAGCTGCAAGTGTATGCCAACTACAGTGGTAGGCTTTGTGACCTATTGTACCCCATAATTACCATTAATAACTGCATTTGATATTTCTTCTAGTCGAGATAAATAATTTGAAAATTTTACTCTTTAAATTCATAATCAAAAACGGAAAACACCAAGTAAAAATATTCTAACATTCAGGTCAATTAAGGCCAAAAATTTTCACCAACTCCAAATGCTACCAAAAACATAACAGAAACAGGTTGATTACAATAGTGCTAAGAAAAGCCGGTTAAATTACAAAAAAAAATAACATTAATATGAACATTTCAGCAACTTTAGTTTAATATTAACTGGAAAGGTAACAAATGCAATTTTTGACATTATGTCTCGCAGATAAAATAAAAAGCTGTATTTATAAACTTCTAAGAGGTTACCATCCTTTCTCATCTCAGGAAGCAATCCATGAGCATGCTTCCTAACTATATCAAGATAATGTTCAGCTTCATGATCTGCAATATTGAACAAGACAGCTGATCCGTATTGGAAAACTACAATATAGCGGCAATTATCACCATTTTCATTGATGCCAATGTCCTAAAATAAAATATCATGTCACTAACCGGGAGCTGCAGTAAACATAAAGCAGTTTGGCTTGCAAATATCATTAATTAAAACAATCATATTATCTTGCAGTAGGAACTTACAAAAGATAAAACTTCAAAAGGATAATCATATATATTTGAATATAACTTTAAGTTGGTTAACAATTAAGGAAAAATGCAAATCAAACAGAAATTCCGAAGGCTTCTGCCACCACTACATGCATACATGGTCTAATTACGCATATTTAAAGCAAATGCTGCAATTAATGAGTTACTCTGTGTTGGGATATCCTAGGTAATTAATCTAAAGAATAACGAGTATACAGAGAAATGAAAACCAAAAGAAAGAAAGAAATGTGTCTAATTCTATAAGTGGCAAATTGCAAAAACATGAAATACAATATGTTTATGCCTAGTAAAATAACTAAAAAATGCATCATTCACTCTATAGATACAGGGAGTCATGGTTTAGTTGAGGTAGTCTAACAACATTTTATAAAAGACAGCAAATTCTCTCATACATATCTTTACCGTTTAAGGTTAAGGAACATGACCAAACATTCAAATAAATAAGACTAACCGCACAGAAGCAGACTTTCTACTTAGTAACCAACATTTCAGTAACTTGATCAATTCTCTTGGCAATTTGAAAGAGCAAATGTCAATGACTAACAGTTTAATTGGACGCCAGCTAACCATCAAACAGGAACCTCATTACACTTTTGTTTTTCAAGGGCCCTCTAGTTTTAAATTAATTTGCATGAGAACCATGACTGGAAAAAGAACCGATCCAGTTAACCATAATGTAGTACTAAAAACGCAACAACAGCATCAAAAAAGAAGTTAACAATGAAAAAAAAAAAAAAATAATAATTGCATATCCTACGAGACCACCTAAGGACTCAATTGTTTGCTTCTAATTCGAAAATAAGGTTTTACAAACAAATTTGATTAATTCCACCATCAGACTGGAATTAATCAATACCCATAATGGATTCTGGAGCTCACAATCATCCCAACATAAAGATTCACACACAAACAAATAAAAAACATGGTCACAACGAGGCCATCGGAATTTGTTGGGCTCAGGCAAGTAACAAACAGAGAGCAGCAAAGCTCCAGTGAGCTTTAGCTTCCGACCAATAGTATTGGGGCTACAACAACCTGCAGCACTCTTTTAAACATGATGAGCCTCGAGCATAACCTTCCATAATAGGTCATATACCTAAGCCAGCTTCGGAAAGATAACCTAAAAGGATAAAGCCCGCTACAAATGCATTCTATGAAACAAATTCGTTAGCCATTAAACTAGATCCCCCCGTGCGCTAACAAAACTTAGGTTGTCATAGATATGCTCTGGTCAGGTTCATTGGGCTGCAACAAACTTCTAGTAACTAGCAATTAGGCTCCAACAACATCAAATTGATCCTGGTAACACATTTCCCTGCAACTGCAATCAAGTTCTGTGAGCTCCAATTCTCCAATTACATAGAATAAAAAAAAACAACAAAAAAGAAGAATTCAAAGTGCATCCATCTAAATAATAAGCTATAGGAAAGGGATAGAGGTAAATTACCAACCAATGCTCAGCTCCAATTGAGATGGGATTGAGAGAACATAAAGCTAGCCTTAAGCTTAAATCAAGATCCAATTGAACAAATTTAAACCAATCACAACCCCAGGGATTGTTCAACATCAAATGAAGTTTGCAAATCCTTGATAATGCAGGTTTCATCAAGTAAGTGACCCTAAGAAGAATCCAATTCCCATACATAGTTTAGAACTATAATACACATCCATTAGTTAAGAGAATTCCTCTGGGAAGATGAGCAGTGAGGACAAATTAAACCACCGTTATCTTATACGTACAAAGGCCTTCATCCTAGTTTCTTGCACACTTACCACCTCATTCGATGTCTTTCAACAAATAACTCCATCTTCTCAATTATTGCTAGCCAAATTATTTTTCATACACAAAATAGATTATAAGATTTCCCATTCAACTAAAAAATACCTGAAAGCTTTGTTTATTTATTTATTTATTGTTTTAACCTGAAAGCTTTGTTTAGATTGAAAGAAAGTGAAGGATATATAAAAAAATACAAAAACAACCACTGATTATAGATTTGCAGTCATTTATTTCAGCTCTTAAAACTTTTTTCCATTTTCTTCCACTTAGATACCTCGTCAACTTCTACTACAAGTGTACTTGATGTTCTTAATCTATGGTATATATTAAAGACCAATTCTTTATTGTTTCACCAGAGAGACACATTAATTTTCAACTTAGAGGCAGAATGAGAGGAGATGAGGTGAAGCAAAAAAAAAAAAAAGATAAAAGTTTCAATTTTATACTTAGGAATGATGTGGGATTGTCGAATATATCCTTGACTAGACATCTAAATTTAGGTGAACCCAATTTGGGGGCAAGTAGTGTCACTTTTATATAAGGAAAGATGTGTGGCGAGGAAATAGGGGCACCTGCCTCCACTAACTCTAAACCGCCCTAAAGAGTCATATAATAGGATGGCCTACTCTACCCTTTTGCCCTTCTTTAATTCTCAACGCACAGACAAGTAACAAATTGATATGACATTGAGAGATGGGAAGAACCAAAGCAAAAAGTGAGTCCGACTGTATGTGGCAAGCCTCATAAATGACCATCATATGAGACATCACTAAACTGTCACTATTGTGTGTTTGGGGCCTGTGAAACTATCTCCTCATTTTGAATCCTGATATTAGAGGTAAACTCTATCGAGTTATGCAATTAATATCCCTTAAAGCTTAATTTAAATGTAGATCAAAGGCCTTATATTGGGATTGGAACTTAACAAATTTTCTATATTGAAATTCAATTTTAAATTTGCTTAATTTTGAAAAAAAAAAACTATTTTGTTGAGTTATTTAATTTATTTGACACAAAAATTGAATGTTTATTTGTGCTTTTGGTTTATAAAAAAAACTATTATTTTAATCAATTTCTAATATTATAATAATATAATTAGCTATTGAGAATTAGTTTAACAGAAAGCTTGTTGTGGAGAAATTCAATTCATGAATCTTGAAATGGTTTTGACTTTTTTTACTATTACTATTATTATTGTCTTGTATGAAGTTATTATCTTACAGAGCACCCTAAATAAATATTAAGATCCACCTCTACTTTCATTTTTAGGGGAAATAAAATATGTATGAAATAAAGATCTCCTTTTGGAACCATGTCTTAATGTCAAATTCTCTTTGCACAATAGCATAGACTCCGCACCTTGAAATTTGGATGTGTCGGAATTTCCAAATTTTTGCCAGCATGGTTAATTGAAAAAGAAAAATTTGACTGGGTATGTTTCTTTTTACCACACAGCAACGACATGTAAACAGTAAAGCCATGCCTAAGGCTTCTTGCAAGTAAAGTATGGCGAAACATTTAAAAAATAATTATGCCCATCCAAAACCCGACTATGATTCCATTCATTTTCCTTCTGAATATACCAACGGATCATGGGCATTTGCAAAACCAAAAAAAAAAACACTTCATCAACTAATGTTTATGAGGAAATTGCACAAAGATGGTCCTAAAGCGATGATTCTTCCCCAGATAATTAAGAAGAAGCTTGCAAAGTTGAAAATGACATAAATATTGCTTATCAATGAACAATGTAAATTTACAAAGGAGTAGATCACTGAATCTGTGATGCAAATGTCCAATAAAAAAATACTACTTGTGAAGATCGTCCTTACTAGAGGGTAATCTGAGTAGCGCAGCGCAACATAGTTTGATGAACGAGAAGATGGAGGAATCACATAGCACGCATTTTCAGTCTGCATGCTCTTCAAATCAATACTGATAAAACAACTGAGTTAGGCACATGGTATTTATAAATGTATCAAAGGCTGCAGAGCATTACAAATATATTACCGCCCTATAAGCCCAAGAAATCAAACATTTAATTACTAATTAGAATGAGTAAAACTAATATGCATAACAATTTTTACTGTAGATTATGTACATAAGCAACTTTAAACACACAAAAATCCATTTTTCATTTGGCATTAGCCAAAGCCCATGAGCTGCAAGAGATGATACAAAAAATAAAAATTAAATTAAATCGTTAGTTGCACTATAAGGCTTGAGTTAAATTGATTAGTATATATATTTATATATATAATTTGCTAGTAAATAAAATAGTTAGCATACATGATTTAATGGAAATAATTTAGTCACTGTTTTCAGTTTGAATTCAAATTTAAAATAACGTGTTAGTTAAATATGAATTAGAATAGCTCTATTCAAGTTGCATCATTTATCATATTCAATTTTAAAATAATGACAAAAATTGTTAACTTTAAAATGTATTTAAATTGAAATTCAAAATAATAATATATGATGTGATGGTTAGCCTTTAATTGTGTTTTAATTCAAATTCAGAAAAACCATGCTAAATGGCAACGATACAATGTGTCTAATGTCACTTCATGGTACATGTAAACTACTTTAGCACAGAGATAGAGATTATAAGAACAATATATCCTAATTCAAAAATTATAACTTCTGATAATTCAATTTAACATCTCTGGATAAATGCATGCTAATGGAATGGTGGAATTTCATGTTACTGGCACAAATATATATAATATTTTCAGTGCCGAATAGATGGATGCCTCGTAACAGGAAAAAAGATGGTTGAGGACAAGTAAATGACCCCTGCAAGCCTAACCAAACAAACAAGCATAAATTGATTAAAAAATAACAGCAATAATAATAATAATAATAATAATATCATCATCATCATTTACACAAGAAAAAGGTTAACTTTGTAAGGCCCTGAATGCCCGAAGTTAGATAAGTATATACATCATTTCATTTCTTAGGGAAATATACCAAATAGTTCATTCCATACCAAAATACACTTGCTTTTGACCACAAACTACTTTTTTAAATCCAATACGACCCAACTTGGCTCAAACATGAATTGAGCAAGGTTCAAACAAGCATCAATCAAGGTTGAGACCATATAAGAGAGATTTTTAGCCATATTTAAACAATGTTCAAACACTATTCGAACCATGTGTTCTAATTCCAAGATAGGTTTGTAGATGGTTCTAAAACCTTAGGGTACTCATATACATCTCTATAAATTCCCCAAAGCTGATCGCATTCATTATCGCTATAAAGTGCCCAAATTCATGGTTAATGGACTTGGTTTGGACTTCATAAAATGTCCTTTTGAAGTTCATCAGGATTCAAACTAATCTCATAAAACAAAAAAGGTGCATTTTAATTTATAATTCTGAGTTCAGACCACCAAGCTGAAAGTTGAAGGAGAGATTAAAATTGTTAAAAGAAAAAATTCAATAAAAATGAATAATTAAAAAGCTCATCTCTGCATTGATCTTCAGTACCACATTCAAAGAGCTCTATTCAAACAAGTTATAGCAAGATTCGATAAATCTTCGAATATTGTTTGAATATTATTTGAAATATAGTATGAATATGGTTTGAGTTTATTGTTTTAACCATCATTTGAGTTGTCTTGTTATGTATGCAAATGTTTGCTCTAATCATATCATATCTATAGAGATGTTTTATACTGCTTGGGTTACATATAGAGCTAGGGATGTAGTAGATAAAACTATTGGGTAACTTGAGGCTATTGATATTATTGTGTTGAATATTAAATGTTAGGATATAGTATCAATTATTGTTGAATTTTATGGTGATCAGCACTAATCAAATTTGTTCAAATATTGATCGATATATTTGTAAACCATGATTGAACCTTCTTCAACTATTGTTCGGTCCATATTCAAAAATATAAATAAGATTCAAATAACTTCAAACAATGTCTGATCATGACCCGAACATGTTTCAATCAAGGTCAAAATAAGTTTTGATCAAGGTTAGAAGATGGTAATCTAATGTCTAATGTCATTTTGAATTTAAGGTTCAAAGTGAGAACAACACTTATAAATCTAGATAATCAAACTCATGACATTAATAACCTTCAATAGCTAGCCAGAGACGGAGACAAAAATTTTGACTCAGAACTTTGCCATAGAGCCATTACTTGTGAGCTAGGATCGTTGAAGACAAGGAAGGCGCTAAGAATGGGATAGGTCGAGCAATTCTTGGTTGAAAGCTCAGTTATATAATGCTTGAGCATCCTTTTGAATTCTAAAGGTATCTTGTTTGAAGTTTGAACGCAACTTTCAGACAAATTTTTTTTATTTTTTGGTATTATGGGGCATACAAAGTCAAATTAACAGATACTATAAAATACATTAAAAAAAGCACTTTAAATACTCACTTAAAACCTTATAAAAATAAAAAATAAAAAAAATAAAAAAACTTTAAGCCATTTTCATCATAAACATGAACAATTATATCGTATTTTATAATCAACGCCTTGAGATAACTCAACTAGGCATCAATGGATAAATGTATACTCCTGGGAAAGTGAAATTCCATTTTGATGAGAATAAAAATATTACTATCCAAATCAATCCACTGCCAAATAAAACTGATATATCAAAGTAGAAAAAAAGAGGGGAACAAGCCCAAATACCTGGTGCTTAGAAAATATGCCTTCACCGGAATATATCTGGAGGTGCCCTCATCTTCGTGAGAGTCCCACTCACTCTTCTGTATGTGCTCGTGATGCCCGACGCCAAAACTCCCGTCATAAGAATCGGAGACAGCGGAAATTGTGGAGAATAATCTAAGAAGACGTGAGGAGAAACCATGTGTTTGGAGGCGAGGAAGACGATCGAGAAAAGCCGAAATAGGTCGAGGAGATGGAGAGGAAGACCGCCGCGACGATGCTTTTAGCTGCCTGAACTGAGACCAAGCCCTCCATCTCCCCATTAGACTCTCGCTGCCTCTTTCGCTCGCCCGCCCGCCACGCTGATAGGGTAGCTTTGGAAAGCGCTTCAATTCGGAAGCCCAGTCGACAACGGGTCGGCCAGGCCCGAATTGGGCTCGAGTGGACCGACTAAACCAAACTTGACCGGCCCAGATCGTATCTACTCAGAGTTGGCTCAAACTTGACTCATTAGCTCATGAAACTCAGTTCACTAGCCATTTGAGACCACCAAGGTTGTAGAGATTTACCGGTCGACCAAGCAAAATGAAAGGATGAGTTGAATTGATAGTATTAAAACATCCTTGATGTGGCTTTAATGGAGGGGAAGTTGTATCATGATGATAAGGCTCTTTTACGAGTGATATAAAATTGATCTTGTTAAAATGTTAGCCTTCACGTGACCTGGTTAAGATAATACATGAATTAGATCTAGTCTATTTTAAGAAACGTACAAGTAGACCTAAAAATATTTGATTAAAAAGTATTATAAATGATTTTTTTATTATTATATTTAGTTTAGAATCCGACTCCTACTATAACAACATATAGTAGGATAAAGGCTTGTGTTGTTCTTATTATATTGATTTTGTGATGAAAGAACTCCATCTTGCTATGATATAGCTATTTATTGTATAACCTCCTTTAAGACATAAGGATATGAGCTAGAACCGCTTCCATCTTATACGCACCATACTCCAAAGTAAGGCCTAGTAGCCTTCACCAATTGGAATATACCATCCTTGATTAAGGGATTGGATGTTAACCATTGAAGAAGCATTGGTAGTATAACGAGAAATTTTTTTTATGGATGATGTCAAATTATTATATGCTAGAAAATTCATCGTAATAGGGAGAGAATTTTATATCTTAGCTTTATATGAAGATCCACATACACACACATAAAAAATAAAATGTAGGAGTCACCAAAGCTTATACTTCAAAAAATTCAATAAGGGAAAAAAGCACGAGGAAAACCTAGTCTAAATGATCCAATATGTACTTGAAATTACAGAAGTTCACTCTTCTCCATAATTGAAGAAAACATAATCATGAAATTGAGAGCATTTGTTTGGTTTCCTATAGTTGTAGAATATATACTAGCAGAAGCAATGGAGAAAGGATGATGGCAAACAAATAATTCCAATCAGATAACAATAATTGGATAATTTGAAATAGACTATGAAAGTCAAACAATAACAACTCACAATGATAGTCATGTGTGATAGCCGAACAATAAGGTGATTAGCAGTGATCAACAACGTCGAATGCCTAATAGAGCTTTAGAGTTCTTTAGATATCTGATCTCTCATGTATATCAAGTTTAGGTCCTTTCATGTAGCGAATTGTGGTCTATTTATAATAATTTGAAAGTGGTATTATGGTAAATTCAATCAAAATTCAATAATGTTATCGTATTGAATTATTTGATTATAAATTATTTATTCCACATTTTAAGTGTGTTAAAAACATTGGAATTGAATGCTCTTGAACACGTTGGCTTCAATTTATTGAGCTGCTCGATTTAACTACGATCATGCATGAGTTCAAGATCGATTTGTTCTTTAATCAATGTCAAAATTTTCAAATATACTTCCAGTGTTCTTCATTCAAACTCATATCAAACTACTTTTGATATTGTTGAGTTCATCTTATCGAGATATTCAATTCGACTATCAGATTACTGTAATTATCATTTAGATGGCTCTAAATTTAATTACGAGAGTTTTCAATACAAAGTAATGCATCGAAATTCATGATAATCAAGTGAAAATTTTTGAAGATATCAATTTTTACTAGCAATAATTTTGAATTATTTCATGAAAAATTTGTAAACATTTTTTATTATAATTAATGCCAATTTTATTTTAGGTAATGTTTAACACAACTTAATTTTATAAACCACCACTAACTTATTTCATCCAACCACTTGTGTATACATTCTTAAGCCAAATTAGCTAGGGGTTTGATATCTATACTTTTAGTACCAAAGTAGTGATATTTCACCATTATTTAGTACATGAGATTGATGCAATGTTACTTAAATTTCTCTCATTAATATGTTCATTTTGACTAAAAAAATATAGCGGTTATCCCCTAAATGTTATTAGGAGATGACCAACTACATATTTGAGTGCTTGATTAAGTCTTTTGGGACTTAGGCTCCGTTTGGGGTCATTTTCTTTCTATTTTTAAAAGCAATTTTCTAGTACAAAAAAATTTTAAACTTAAAATTTTTGTACTAAAAATTTAATTTAGAAAAAGTAAGAAAACTGTCCCAAATGAAGCCTTATAATTAAGATAAATTTAGGCTTCGTTTGGGACGGCTTTTTTATTGCTTTCTAAAACGGAGTTTTAATACAAAAACAAAAAAGTTTGTACTAAAACTCCGTTTTAGAAAGCAATAAAAAAGCCGTCCCAAACGAAGCCTTAGTGTTGTTGCAGTCTTCACTTGTGCTTTATAACCACAAATTTATTTAAATACAAAAATTCATGATGTAAGTTTTTTATTCATATATTTATTTCAAAATTTACATTGGATTGAATAATGTATGTGATGATGTATCAATGTAATTATGTTTAGTTTATGTTTATTATGTTATATTAAATAAATTTATTATGAATCATATA
Source organism: Dendrobium huoshanense (assembly GCA_016618105.1). Lineage (NCBI taxonomy): Eukaryota > Viridiplantae > Streptophyta > Magnoliopsida > Asparagales > Orchidaceae > Dendrobium > Dendrobium huoshanense. The sequence continues at coordinate 51,681,503 of CM028355.1, read as the reverse complement.
AAATTATGAGTAAATTTATATGTTTAAGATAACTCATAAATAAGATGAATACTATATATGATTCCATAAAATTCACAGGATCGGCAATTCGGCATAAATCTCGGTGCAATAGTTTAATTATTATTTTTTAAATTAAATTCAGTATCACGATCATCCGATATTTGCTTTCATGTAACTTATAATCGAATTAAACATCTTCATGAGAGATTTTATAAACGCTACACATGATCAGATCCAAACCGAATGAGCCCAAATCAAGCACATGATTTTGTTTTGAAACTTTTGAAAAAAAGTTGATGCACCAAATAAATGACTTTCAATTATAGCATGTTTATAATTAATCGAGTAGTTTGACGAGGCGAATTAAACGAGCGTAGGAACACTCGATTCTAATATCGTTAAGCCATTCAAATGTTTAATAAATGATCTACGATCAAATGGATTAATATTAATTATATGATGAAGTGCTTTGATTATGGCCAAATTTATAAAAATGTCCATTCAAAAAAGTTTATAAATGAACCATCATTATCTACAAAAAGAAAGGTTAAAGAGCTCTTTTGCATTTCCGGCAATAACAATAATGAAGAGTGCTAGTAGGGGTGTCAATATTTGACACGACCCGAAAACCCGACCCGAACCCGACCCGAAAATTTCGGGTTAGGGTCAACCCGAACCCGAAACGGGTCGGGTTCAGGTTCAGCATTTCGACCCGTTTCAAAAATCGAGTCGGGTTCAGGTTAACCCTTTGACCCGAAAACCCGATTTTGACCCGACAACTCGAGATTGACCCGATTTTGACCCATTTTTGACCCGAAAAGAGGAGTTTGACCCATTTTTTACCCGAAAATTAACCATTTTCTTGTTGGAAACGGGTCATTCGGGTCGGGTCGGTTGACCCGGACCCGAAGCGGGTCGGGTTCGGGTCAGGAAAACTGACCCGTTTTTAAAAACGGGTCGGGTTCGGGTCGACTCGAATAGTGCCGGGTCAGTTTCGGGTTCGACCCGAACCCGACCCGTGACCCGAAATTGGCACCCCTAAGTGCTAGCAATCGAAGCCACCATCTCCATATTTATATCAAGATATAACTCTATTGTTGAAGAGTTTATAATTGTTCGCATATGGACATCTTAATTATGTAATCCCTATTAAAGGAATTAATCAATTGCTCCCAATTATAAATAATCTTATATTCTTTAACTGTGAGGAGGAAAATCTTATATCTCATATTCTATAGTGGATTATCATAATTGGGCCAGGTCCTATAATTTTTCTCCTTTTTTTATTTTCCACATTGTTGGCCGTTAGAATTGGTCAAGTTATATGTTACTTGTTCTGCAAGACATCATATCAATGTATTTTTTTCATATATAGGCTTATAGGTTGCTGTACTAGATACCCCCAATTGAAAGGAATAGAAGAAAATTCATAAGAGCTATCTTCCCCGTCTCTCTCTATCTCTCTCTCTCTCTTCCAAGAAGCTCAAGGAGCTTCTTCTTCCTCCCAAGAATATCAACAAACTGGTATCAAAGCCTTGTTGAGGCGATCTCGAGGAAGGAGGAAGGTAATCTTATAATCAAGAAAGGAGAGCAGACAACGAACAAAAATTGCGATCGGCGTGAAGGCAAGGTTGGATAGTTGCGTTGAGCGCAGTCTTGTGCAAAAGCATGTCCTGGGTTGGGCGGACGAAGGCCGAAAACACATGCGGCTTGCTTGCGCGAATCATACCCAAAGGATCGAGATCAGACATAGATTGCGAGTGTGGAAGATTCAAACTCGGCCGATGCGCAAGGAAAAGCCAGATTGGGGAGGAGGCTTGAACGGTGGGAGACACACGCGGATCACATGTGTACAGTTTATAAGGGAAAGCCAAGATGGTGTGATCGAGACCAACGGGTTGCAGGCAGGCTAGTCTTGCAGGAGGGTTGGTGTTGCAGTTCGGTTGTAGACGTGAGTGAAGGCAGTGCCACAAATTAACAATTGTACAATTGCAAGTGTGAGAAGGATCAGGGTGTCTAGTTGCGCTCTTACGGGATCGAAAGATTATTCGCAAGAACAAAGGTTACGGGTGCTGGTACGCAGGGGCGAGTGCTGTGAGGAGTGTGGGCAAGCGCAGAGCAAGGCACGGGCAAGGCGTTACGTGGGGGCGCGGGCAAGTGCTTTGCGGGCCATAGGTGGAGCCGGGTCAGAGCAAGTGAGCCGCTCTGTAGGCTTCAGGGTTGCAATCAGAATTAGGTGGATCCTCATGGTCGAGCATGAGACCGACTAAGTTGCACGCGTAGGTGTGCACATGAGTTGCAGGTGGATCTATATAGGAGTTCTTGCAAGCAGTCAAGCATGAGAGTTCAAGCTAAGTGCGGAAGACCGGAGTGTGCCTGTGAGTGGGATTGCTATCATTTTTTGGACATGCGAGATCAAATGTGGATTGGATCCGTGTGTGGGAGCAAAAGATAGGTTTCAGAGTTGCAATCGGTTGTGGATCCATAAGCGGGGTCGGACGGTGGATTCCATGTAGGCCGGGATATTGGTCATGATTGCAGGTAATTAGGTCAGAAAGCACGAAGGGAGCTTGGCGGGGCGGTTGGATCCGAGCATGCTCGAGTTCGTGAGATGCAGGTGGAGGAGATTGTCAAGTATTTTTTTCCCTCATCGTTTGTAAACGTTGGACCATTATGGAGATTATTATAATTAGTCCAATTTTATGTTAGTTGTTCACAAGACATCATATCAATATTTTTTTTTTTCTATATATAGACTTATTGGTTGATGTAATAGACACCCTAAAAAAAAATAGCGCCGATAATTAGTCCAGCGGTTGAAAATAATTATAAAAAAAATAAAGGGAACTATCAAAATATCAATACATTACATTTGCCTTACTCACTCACTCTGTTATCTGCGTAAATACGCATGTACAATTGTCGGATTGAGGGGAGGGTATGTATACCTAATCTTTCTTTCCAAACTGGGCTGACGGCGTGCTGCCACACTGAGGTTGGCCGAGGAGAGAAGCCATGGCGATTACGGGCGACCCAAGGGTCTTGGCCGCTCTAAACCCTTTTCCGAAAACCCCTTCTAGGCTTACGTTCGTTTCTTCTTCTTCCCTGTATTCATTGTCCTCGAAGGTCCACTTTTTCTCTTTCTATTAATTGCAAATTACTTATTTTGCACCTGCTTTTAAGCGGCGATGTAGTTGTCTCTAGCTTGTGGGAGTATCAGCGCTTGTACCGACGGGCTTTTGTTTTTCATGCCTCGTTTATCGATTTTGTTGATACATTTTGGTGTCCTCCGCTTATTTTCATTTTTTTCAGGAAGGATTCAAAATGGAGCTGTGGAGCGATTTTCTAGCAATGATAACTCAGCTCCTGCCATAGTACAGAGATTTTAAACTTGGGGAAATTTATAGGATATAATGTTGGAGTATCGCGGCGTAAATTGCATATAATATTTTTGTTTTTGTTGTATTTTTTTGGTGTATTTTGGCCTTTGAGTTCCAGATCAAATCCTTTTGAGGTATTGCTTTGGAAGGATGGAATATCGGTTTTAATGGGGGAGGATGAAAGCTATAGGTGGTTAGGTTAATTGAAACCTTTACTATTTGCTGAGAGGTGGAAGGTTGAGTGGTTTTACTTGTGGAGTTAAGGAAAATGTGAGGACTCGGTTTTGAGGTATTAAGGAATTGGCTGACAGCTCCTTATGGGAATTTGGATTTATGGTTTTGTGGAAGAAGTTAAGGCTTGTGCGAAATGGTGGAGGTGAATTAGGGTTTACTTAGGGTTGAAAACCAAGAGCACATGATGTAAGGTTTCAATGTCGGAGTGAAAACTATGGCTTTTAGGGCTTCAATGGATTGTGGTAGATTGTGTAGAGACATGGGAATGGAGAATAGAATTAGAGTTAGAGAGAGTAAAAAGAGATAACAAATCCTTATCAAAATAATCACCTAGGTTTGGTCACCGAGCTGTCTACAAGCATTCAGGGGGGAAACTCCATCTGAATTTGTCAAAATAAGAATTTCTTTAATGCATAAACAATTCTAGTTAAGCGCATTTCAGGTCAGATCAATTCATAAAAGTAGCTGACTTTAAAAAAATCAAACAGTGGGAGCTACTGACATAAGAATGGATGGATTAATTACAGGAACTCCTTAAAATGTGGAGATGCGGTCTTCAAGCCTTGATTTGAGTGATGCCTTGAATTGTAAAATTTCAACATTGAATTGAGTAGATGAGGTGGCTAAGCTTAAATTCCAACCATGAGGGGCGGCAAAAGAAATCCAATCCCCTTGCCATTTAAAACATGCATGGAATTAAATCATTTCAAGGCTCATGCAAGATCATGGAACTTGGTCTGTGATTTTATCATGGGTCAATGCATTACTTGATGTTGTCCATGCATCACTCTATTTTCAGCACTTGCCATTCCCTTTGTAAGGGGATTGTGCTTGGGGTTTTAAGTTCTTATGGTTTTCATAAAAAATTGTTATATTCATCGCCTAGCTGTTTCTTCACCATCACTTTTAAGTTTTAAATTGCTTAACCATTAAAAAAGTAGACGTTTCCATTTTTGTATGTATTTTGCAAGAATATCTCAGGTTCATTTAAATAGGGCTTAGTGCTCTTAGGATACACCATGACAAAGGAAGTGAATTTATATTAATGTTTTGTTGTGGGAAGCTTTCATTTTGGTTTCTAAATGCATTCCTATCGTAACTAGAGTGTTTTGTTAATTAAGTTTACTGTGAGCAACAAAGAAATGAACAATTAAAAACTTCTGTGTTGTTTTCATTTCATTATTAATTTCTTATTGTTTTCTTTCCAATATTTTATTACATGAAAAGTTGCTTTTAGCTCCTTAAAATATTTTGTTGATATTTTTTGTGTTCCTCTGCGTCGTTGAATTTAAAGATTTCTTTTGCTCCCTTACAAATTTTGTGTTGATCTTTTTGCGCCCCTCTATCTATCATCTTAGAAGGCTGTTTCCTGCATAAGTCCTTTGCACTTTTTACACTGTTGACTGCTACGTCCTTGCAAATTTAACAATTTTCAAACCAGGGAATTAATAACAGGATAAGAAGACATCCTGAAAATTTATGTCTTCTCTGTGTGGTTATACCTATTAACATACTGATGTCATGATCAGAACTCTTAACCTATTTGTATTTAGATGCATAATTTCACTTACATGCTTATAGAATTCTAGAAACTTATCTTTGGCTAATAAGTTCCATCAATTTCATTGATATGTTTCACACATTTTAGTGTACAAGTAATGTCCATTGTGTTCACTATTGTTGTAATAATCATAATGAAGCCAAACTTTGAAACTGAACCAAGCACCTTGATATAGCCAGGTAAAACACTAGATCCCTTTTAGAGGTATACTGTGAAAGAGAAAACAAACTGAGCTGTTGTGGTTAATTGGTTGGAGTTTTGGTTTTGGAGTTGTGACACTTTTTGGATACAGCGGAGTTGTCTTAGCTGTTTTCCTCTTTGAAGTTTAAAAAAGTTTTGGGTTTTTATATGTTTTTTTCATTATTTTATTTTTTTATAGGATTAATTATAGAGATTTAGATGCTTTGGCTGATTCAGTCATATGGGCCTACTAATTCTGTTTTGGTTGATTTGGCCTGAGAACCGAGATACTTGAAAATTGATAGGTCGGTTCATGAACCGACCCAGCCGACCCTACAAGGGCTGGCCCTTGTGTACAAGAGGCGGTTCAAACCACCTAAGTCATAGGGGCCCACGCCCCTATTTGGTTACTGCCTAATAATAATGGGGTCCACTATTTAAATTAACTTGAGTGGAGCTATTTTTGGCAAGGGGGTTGGGCGGCTAGGGCTAGGAGGGAATTTTTTATTAGAAAAATGAGGCTATAAAAATGCATGAGAGGGAAGGGGTAGAGCATGCTTGATTATTATTTCTATTGGAGTCTTTTGGGGGTTTTGGGCTCTAGACTTATTGTCTAGAGATTGGGAGAGAACGATCCTCCTTTCGAATAGAAGATCAATTGTAGCTTTGCTTTATGTTTTTTTTTTTCGTTCTATATAATATAAATTACTATTTTGAGTTGATTTTGTTGAGGATCTTGTGTAATTTCTCGCTGTTTTACCAATTTATTGTTAGGGTTGCTTTCGAACTCAAGTATTTCCAATAGGATTACTTGCGAACTCAAGTATTTCCTATCAAAAATCTAGCATCTCACTTCTAGTTACTAGAAAATACATGCTTAAAGAAATACTGTTTATAAAAGGGCATCTTGAATTTGCACATTAAAGGTGGAAGGAAGTCATTCAGGGATATATCTTCTTATATCCATGAACAAATGCATGATAGGCAACAAAGGAGAAATAAGTAAACTGGTGGAAAACAATACAATCAATATTGCCTTTTGCATGCTCACGCTGACAATGGCACTTACAGGTTGTTCTGTGCTTAACCAAACTGATGAAAGTTAATAAAATATGCTTGTGGTAACCTGCTTTTGATTGATGCAGTATTTCTGCAATTTATTACGGTAGCATAAATTCTGTTAATTAGGTACTTTATCCTAATATGATACGGTAATATTGTGGATGGTTTTTTTGTTGTGGCAATCAGGATCAATACTTAAAGGTCTTATCATTATTAAGCTACAATTAAATATTACAATCATACAATAAGGTTGTAGGGACAATGTGATGTAATACAATTCAAGAATATGGGTTGTGGCTGTGTTTTTTTTATTTTTTACTATATAAAGTTGTGCAATAAATTATTTTCACTTTTATTGATATAATCATAACTCTTGCTTGACTTAATTGCAAAAGTTGAGGTTGTGATCTTTCTTGCTAAACCTTCATCCTTCCTTGACCTCAAAGAGGTCGAGTGGATTAAGAAGTGCTTGAGAATGCGTATTTGCCTTGCTAACTCAGGTCTATAATTAGCCTTACAACCGTATAAGAATAAATGTTGTGTGGTTGTAAGGGAAATAATGGTGGAAGCTTGTTATTTTGATGATTTCTGGATTACAAATTTATGGCTGGAACTCACAAAGTAAACATAATAATGCCTTGCCTTGGGGTTTATTCTACCTAATGCAACTATATAATGTAATATATAAAGACACCCATGTGATAGTTCACAGTTCATAAATTAAAATGAATATTTATCCATTTTTGGTGAAAAAAATGTCAAATGATAATTTAATAATCACCCAAATAAAAATTTCACATATAAATTTAAAACCAAGAAAATCACTCCGGAATAAAAAAACCCTACAACAACATCAAGCCTTTATCCCACTAAAAAAAACCCTAGATTGTTTAAATTTTTACCAAATTCTATCACGCAGGTGGACAAATAACTAAAAAGATAGAGTAAAAGTGATCAAGGAAATAAATCACCATAGTGATAATTTAGTCTTCATCCCTTAAATTTGATGGTGATGACTTGCTCCAAAATATATCCAAGTAGCACTCATGCACAAAGAGAAAGCAAAAAAACTAAAATAAACTATTATTGAAAAAAATCTCTATTGCATCCCCCCTGAACCCCGTTTTTATAGTCATACTAAATAACAAAAACATTATGACCGTGACTTGCTCCCATAGACAGAATACTAAATCATGAATAACAATTTATTAGGTCATTTTGTATGGGTGAGTAGATAATCTTTAAGTCACCAAAACAAGGAATTTGTAAGTCTTCAAACGTGAAATCCTAAAGTTACGGTTGAGGCAATAACTAACCAAACTATGGAAAGTTACGGTTGAGGCAATAACTAACCAAACTATGGCCCATATGAAAGCCCACAACAACATTTAGTAGACACTTAGGCTTCGTTTGGGACGGTTTTTTTACTGCTTTCTAAAACGGAGTTTTAATACAAAAATAAAAAATTTTGTACTAAAACTCTGTTTTAGAAAGCAATAAAAAAGCCGTCCCAAACGAAGCCTTAATCAGGAAACCCAAACAACAACACAAAAACAACCGTAAGTAATGGCCCACCCTAGTGGGTAGTTTCCTTCCTTTCTACTTCTTGGCTCTAAATAAATTCACTATTTTGGACAATTTTTCATTAATAAAAAATTGGACAATTTTTCATTAATAAAAAATTTCCAAATATGAAATCTGGTTATATGGGATGCTCCCTTTCCTAGTGGTTCTAGATTTATGAAGAAAACCAAAAAAGAGAGGAGGGAGAGATGGTAAATGCTGCCCTTCTCTATTGTAACAAGCACACAAAGAGCAAGCGAGAGAGAGAGAGACTAAATGGTGAGGAGAAAAAATGTACACTCAGTTCTGGAACTTGGAGTTCTATATTGTTCATTGCATCTAAAGGTCATATTTATAATACAAAAGGTAAATTCAAATCCCTAACTAAATGCACGAATCAAGGAAAAAATATGTCATTACAATTAGAAAGAGGTATGATGGACCGGCTATTGATGGACCGGCTGAGCCGGTCCATCCTAACCCCTTGCGGGTCTACAGGAGGAGGAGGGGAGGGGCAGCCGGCCCGGGTGAACCAGGGGGGGGTTCGGCCGAACCCAGGGAGCAAGGGGGGAAAGCCACGGTGGGCCCAAGGGGCCCACCTATTTGAATTTTTGTGGATCCAAGGGGGGCGGCCAGCTTTTGGGGGGAAATTGGAGGGTGGATGATGGGGGGCAATCTTGGAATGAGGGGGAAGGGTGTGATTGTATGAAAGGGCCATTAGGGTTTATTTTGAGGGCATGATGTGAAGAAAGCTCTTTCTCTTTTCCTTCTTATTTCTCTAGGGTTTCTTTTGGGAGATTTGGTCCTTCTCGAAGTGGACTAGTTTTGTATTTTGTTTTGTCTTGAAGATTAATACAAAGCTCTTTTGTTCTTCCTCTCATCTCTCTTGTTTGGTGTTGATTGAGATTTGGTGGAGAAATTCCATTCTTGAAGGAAAATTAGGGCAAACCCTAATTTGTGAAACCAAGGCGTATCAATTTGGTATCAGAGCTCTTGATCCTAGACGGCATGGCGTCAAAGAAAGTGGAAGTTTTGGAGGGGGAGATGGGCCAATTGAAAGAGGAGGTGGGGGAGAAACTCTCATCGATGGAAGGCAAATTTTCATCCCTTGAAGAGAGATTTGGGGGAATGGAAGAGATGATCCGAAAATTGCTAGAAGCTCAAGTTGCTCCACCAAACCCTAAGGAAAAAGGGAAATCTCCGGTGACGAATCAAAACCCTAACCCTAATTGTCCAATTAGGGAAGAAGGAGTAAATCATAGTGAAGATGGCATGCAAGGCCAATGGCAAAGGGAAGGAGGAGAAGGGTCTGGAATAGGTGGCCCTTGGGGGATGACAGGTGGTCAGGGAGGCCGGCCATACATGGGTTCGGTAGGCCCCTACGGCACACGTGAAGGATGGCAGAATCAAACGGGGGGGTTTCCGGAAGGAAATCGTGCCACGTGGGAGCAGGGAGGAAGAAGGGAGGACTATGGCATGGGCTATGGGGAGCCAAGAGAACCACTATGGAGGGGACTTCAAAATCCTTACCCGATGGAGAGAAGGGGAAGACCACAAGGTGAGGGATTCACTCAGGGGACATGGGGAGATGGAAGAACCTTCCATCGAGCTGACAACCGCATGAGGAAGTTGAAGATCCCTATTTTTGAAGGGGAGGATGCGTATGGATGGATCTACAGGGTGGAGCGCTATTTTGCGGTGAACGGTGTCACAGAAGAGGAGAAGCTGATGGCGGTACCGGTATGCTTGGAAGGGAAGGCTCTGGCCTGGTTTCAGTGGCTTGAAGGGAGACAACATATTAGGAGTTGGGAGGAGTTCAAAGACCTCCTACTTCATAGGTTCAGGGTGTCAAGTGAGGGCACCCACTATGAGCAGTTGTTGGCTCTAGTGCAGGAGGGCACGGTGGCAGAGTATAGAGAGCACTTTGAGCTACTATCAGGCAGACTGAGAGGGATTCCGGATGACCTTCTAGAGGGGAGTTTCATGAAGGGGTTGAAGCCTCACATCAGAGCAGCCATCAGAGTAGTGGCTCCCCAGGGGTTAGTAAGGATCATGGAGACTGCACAGCTGGTGGAGGACAAGCTGAAGGTGGAACCACCGAGGAGATCAGGGGTGTCTTACCCCACTTTCCGACCACCACCCATGGGTGGAGGTACAAAGGCAGTCACCATCCTCCCTCCTAGGGAGATAACCACGGCAAGAACCACTACAGCAGTGAACCAAGGGGGGTTCAAGAGGTTGACTGACTCAGAGCTGAAGGAAAAAAGGGCCAAGGGCCTTTGCTACCGCTGTGATGAAAAGTTTACACCAGGGCATAGGTGTAAGGAGAAGACACTACATGTGATCCTAGTGGAGGATTCAGAGGAGGAAGAAGAGGATACAAGAGCAACTGAGGAGGGTGGAAGTGAGGAGGAACACCCTCACTTAGCTATGGTGGAGGTCTCACTCAACTCCATAGCGGGACTGACATCGCATTCCACCATGAAGCTAGAAGGGGAGATTGCAGGCTACAAGGTGATGGTTTTGATTGATAGTGGGGCCACCCACAACTTCATTGCTTGCAGATTAGTCGAGAAGGTGGGGCTACCAGTGACACAAGGGAGAGGTGTAGGTGTCATTTTGGGCACAGGGAAGAAGGAGAACTGTAACGGGCAGTGTAAGGGAGTGACCCTAACATTGCAAGGGGAGGAGATAGTTCAAGACTTCCTACTACTGGAGTTGGGAAGCACTGACGTGATACTGGGGATGCAGTGGCTCCAGTCCTTGGGGGAGATGAAGGTGAATTGGAAGAAATTGTGCATGGAGTATGGGAAGGGGAGCAGGATAGTGACACTACAGGGAGACCCCAGTTTGTGCAGATCCAGAGTGGCCTTGAAGTCCATCTTCAAGACTTTGAGAGATGATGGAGAGGGCTATTTGATAGAGCTACAGCAGGTGGGCATAGAGGTAGAAAAGGAGCAAGAAGACATACCCGAGGAGGTCCAGGAGCTTCTACAACAGCACTCCACAGTGTTTCAGATGCCCAAGGGGCTACCCCCTATCAGATCCAGGGAGCATGCTATTGTATTGAAGACTGGAGTAGCACCCATCAGCGTACGACCCTACAGATATCCTCATGCTCAGAAAGAAGAGATTGAGAGGTTAGTAGCAGAGATGATGGAGGCTCAGGTGATCCAGCCCAGTGTGAGCCCATTTTCAAGCCCTGTACTCTTGGTAAAAAAGAAAGACGGAAGTTGGCGATTCTGTGTGGACTATCGGGCCCTCAATAAAGAGACTGTGTTAGACAAGTTCCCTATTCCGGTGGTAGATGAGCTTCTGGATGAGCTTGGGGGAGCTACCATCTTCTCCAAGGTGGACCTGAAATCTGGTTATCACCAGATTAGGATGAAGACTGAAGACATTCAGAAGACAGCGTTCCGAACACACGAGGGTCATTATGAGTTTCTAGTGATGCCATTCGGGCTCACTAACGCTCCTTCCACCTTCCAAGCCTTGATGAATCAGGTCTTCCAACCCTACTTGAGGAGGTTTGTTCTAGTTTTTTTTGATGATATACTGGTATATAGCAAATCTCTGCAGGACCATGTCACCCATCTAGGGGTGGTACTCACTACCTTATCGGAGCATCAGCTATATGCCAACCAAAAGAAGTGTTCTTTCGCGCAAAAGGAGGTGGAGTATCTGGGGCACATCATTTCAAAAAGTGGGGTGGCGGCTGACCCCACTAAGATAGAGGCCATGATGAAGTGGCCTACACCTAAATCCCTTAAAGGCCTGAGGGGATTTTTGGGACTTACTGGTTACTACAGGAGATTTATTAAGGGCTATGGTTCCATAGCAGGCCCTTTGACTGATCATCTGAAGAAGGACAACTTTCAGTGGGGAGAGAAGGCAGAGGAAGCCATGAAGACTCTGAAGGACGCCATGACTAGTGCACCAGTTTTGGCTCTCCCAGATTTCACCCAGCCATTTGTGGTTGAGACCGACGCTTCGGGAGTGGGCTTGGGAGCAGTACTCATGCAGAATCACAAGCCAATTGCTTTCTTCAGCAGGATCCTATCACCGAGGGCGAGGTTGAAGTCAGTTTATGAGCGGGAATTGATGGCCATTGTGTTGGCCATTCAAAAATGGCGGCCTTATCTATTGGGGCAACGATTTATAGTTCGTACTGATCAGAGGAGCCTCAAGTACTTACTAGAGCAAAGGTTGGTGGCAGAAGAACATCAGAGGTGGCTAGCAAAACTATTGGGGTATGAATTTGAGATTCAGTATAAGCCCGGAGCTCAAAACAAGGCGGCAGATGCTTTATCCCGTGTGGAGTGCTCACAGCTGATGGCACTATCTGTTCCCCAATTGGTTGATTGGGGTGAATTGGTGAAGGAAAATCAACATACGGAGGAGTTAGAGAGAATCCGAGCGGCTATCCAGAAGGGAGAAGGAGGGTTCAAAGGGTATCACCTAGAGAACTCTCTTTTACTATACAGAGGGAGATTAGTACTACACCGCGACTCAGCATTTATCCCCATTCTTCTGAGGGAGTACCACGATAGCCGTATTGGTGGACATTCAGGGGTGGAAAAGACCTATCGGCGGGTGAAAGCCGAATTCTTTTGGAAGGGGTTAAGAGGAGATGTCGAAAATATGGTGAGCAAATGTGATATTTGTCAACGGAACAAGTATCAAGCTTGTGCCCCTAGTGGATTGCTGCAGCCCTTGGTGCTTCCAAACAAGATTTGGGAGGAAGTCACCATGGATTTCATTGAGGGGTTACCCAAGTCGGAGGGATATACAGTCATCATGGTGGTAGTGGATCGTCTGAGCAAGTACAGCCATTTCATTCCACTACGGCATCCTTTCTCGGCTCCTACTGTTGCATCTACTTTCATCAGAGAGGTGGTTCGATTGCATGGGGTCCCCACTTCTATTGTCTCAGATAGAGACAAAGTTTTCTTGAGTTCATTCTGGAAGGAGCTTTTCAAGATGCAGGGCACATTCTTGAAGCGGAGTACAGCATACCACCCACAGACAGACGGACAGTCCGAGGTGGTGAACAGGAGCGTGGAGACTTATTTGAGATGCTTCGTTGGGGAGAGGCCTAAGCAATGGGTCAAATGGCTACCATGGGCAGAATATTGGTACAATACTTGTTACCATACCGCCTCTCAGTTTACACCGTTCAAGATCCTTTATGGGAGGGATCCACCACCATTGGTGAATTATCAAAAGGGGGCGACTCCTGTCTATCTAGTGGATCAATACTTGGAGGAGAGGGATAGAGTGTTGGAAGAATTGAGGGAGCATCTATTGCGAGCCCAGCAGATCATGAAGACCAGGGCAGATTCGCATCGAAAGGAGATGACATTTGAGGTGGGAGAATGGGTGTACCTAAAGCTGCGGCCTTACCGACAGAAGACTGTGGCTAACAGAAGAAGTGAGAAGCTCTCCCCACGATACTACGGGCCTTTTGAGATCGAGAGGAAGGTAGGGATGGTGGCCTACCGCCTCAAGTTACCACCTCAATCCTCCATCCATCCTGTTTTCCATGTGTCACTATTGAAGAGGAGCATAGGTGAGAACATCATGGCCACTCCCACCATACCACGGGGCCTCACAGGAGATATGCAATTCTTATTAAAACCACTACAGGTGAAAGAAGTAAGGAGGAATGATCAAGGCAAGAGGGAGGTACTCATCGAGTGGAAGGACCTTCCGACGCATGAGGCTACGTGGGAGATATATGAGGCTATGCAAGATCAATTTCCAGACTTCAACCTTGAGGACAAGGTTGATCTTCTAGAGGGCGGTATTGATGGACCGGCTATTGATGGACCGGCTGCGGGTCTACAGGAGGAGGAGGGGAGGGGCAGCCGGCCCGGGTGAACCAGGGGGGGGTTCGGCCGAACCCAGGGAGCAAGGGGGGAAAGCCACGGTGGGCCCAAGGGGCCCACCTATTTGAATTTTTGTGGATCCAAGGGGGGCGGCCAGCTTTTGGGGGGAAATTGGAGGGTGGATGATGGGGGGCAATCTTGGAATGAGGGGGAAGGGTGTGATTGTATGAAAGGGCCATTAGGGTTTATTTTGAGGGCATGATGTGAAGAAAGCTCTTTCTCTTTTCCTTCTTATTTCTCTAGGGTTTCTTTTGGGAGATTTGGTCCTTCTCGAAGTGGACTAGTTTTGTATTTTGTTTTGTCTTGAAGATTAATACAAAGCTCTTTTGTTCTTCCTCTCATCTCTCTTGTTTGGTGTTGATTGAGATTTGGTGGAGAAATTCCATTCTTGAAGGAAAATTAGGGCAAACCCTAATTTGTGAAACCAAGGCGTATCAAGGTAACAATTTATTTTAGATTTTATTTAATTAATCCTTAAATACACGGATTGACCAATTTTTAAGCTTAAAATTGAGGAAAAGGATAAAAATAAGAGATAAGCACCCAACTTTAACCCTAAATAGTTTTGACACATCAACAAAACCGCTACTCCTCCAAACCGGTTGGCCTGAGGAGAACCGATTTTTTTTTTCTGACTAGTTATGATTTGCTTATTTAGATTTTGGTAGCCTTTGGATTCAAATCCATTTGGATCATAGCTCCCTCTTTTACTTCATTCATTTCTGCGAATAATAATAAATGAGGTAATAATTTGTTAGACCGGTCGAGTAGGGATCAACCCTTTTACCGACCCTGTTACAGGAGGCGAACCTATTTCGCCTCAAACTCCCGTCCCCGGGTCTAGCAACCATTTGAAGAAGGAAATTAAGGCTTGTTTAGGAGGGAAAATTCAAAGGATGGGTTGTTTTGGGATTTACATCATTATTGTTTGCTTTAAGTAGGTTTTTTTTCTAGGGTTGGGGAGGGGTTATTTGCTAAAATTAGATTGTTCTTAGGGTATTTGGGCTCTAGCCGGAGCTTCATCTCCAATTAAAGATCAATTGTATCTTATTTGTTTTCTTCTTATATCATCAATTAAAAAGATTTTTCTCTGGTTATTCCTCTTAATTCTTCTTGGGGATTTTGTTGGGGATGCTAAAGTTAAATTTCCGCCAAGGAATTAGTGGATTTCTAAGAGCACTTCCTATCAAATTAGTAGCAGAGCTTTGTCTTGGGCGGAAAAATAGGACTTATTGATTTCTGCTACGTTTTGCCGCTCTGTATTGCTAATGTTTGCTATTTGAAGACTAGACCCGTTGTTTTTTGTCGTTTTTGTTATTTGGTGCCTAGATCTGGGTACCCATTGCAAGAAGAAAGGTACAAGTATTGGAGGGGGAGATCGGACAATTGTAATCTAAAATTTTGGATCTCCCAACTCAATTTTTCAGATTTCAAAAGTCAAATTTCAGCCATTCATGAGAAGATCGATGAGAAATTTTCTATCCTGGAGGAGATGTTGAAGAAGTTGCTCGAGGGCCAACCCAAAATGGTGAGGGTAAGGCTTATGTTGATGATGACATATTGGGTGATTGTCTTCACCATGGTTTCTTTGTGATAAAGCTTGATGCTAATGTGTTACTTGGATGGAAATTCATATTAGTCTTTTTTTGTTTATAAATTCTTCAAACTGTTTAACACGTAGTGAACGCTATGCCAAGATTTTATTCATATAATCTTCTAGCTAGTAGTTTGTAGGTCAGGTCTCTACTTATTCCAGAGTGATGGGGCTGTTCATGTAAGCTTTCCTAAGTACTTCATCAATTATTCCGATCTTCGAAATTCTTCTTTATTATTTATATATTTAGATAGTCTGTACATTTCTTCGTAGTTCTTTTTCATATTTGTAGTTCCTAGAAGACCTTGATTATTCACGTTTACTTGAAACTGGTGATGCCATACTTTTTTCAAATTGTGCCACAGAAGGTTGGCTTGAGGGTATTCCCTTCTGTTCAACTGAAACACGATACTACACCTACTTGATTTGTTCATCCTTTTTTTTATCCCTTCTTTCTTTTTCTATCTTTGGTCTGTGCTTTAGCATGTCATTTTAGAGTTTTATTTATTTATTATTATTGTTCTGGCTGATGCAGCTGAACCAGCTCGCAAGCTCACCCACTATACTCTTTAGTTTTCTCCTGCAGTTGCATGAAATTGCTAGCACTTTCCTTGTGGGAGATTTGCACGTCGGTTTGGTTAGTTTCTTAGTGTTTCATGTAGTAGAATAGTCGTCCTCTCTTGAATAATACAGATATGGAAGGCATTAACAAGTGTTTCTCTTTCAAATGTTTGCCCTCTTTTGATATCCCCAAAAGATACAGTCTCCTTTATAAGTCGCATTATTCTACTGCAAATAATAAATATTCATTAGGTTTCACGCACGACATGTGGTGTTGGGCAAGAGAAAATACAACTTAGATGGAGACAAATAAGAGTGTGGTTAGACATTTAGACATCTCATTCTCTTTACATCTCTTTCTGTATCTTTCTATTGTTACTCAATGAGTAACCTACCTTTAAATTTTTTCCTACTACATGGTTTCACTTGCTGTTCTATAATGAGTCAATAGATGTTGTATTCTTTTATCATTGAGCTTTGTGATCATATTACATTCAACTCCTTGCATCGCTGACCAACATCGATTTGGATCATTGAAGTCATTATTTGAATAAAATAGTGAAACGCCTTATGAAAAAAAAAAGTCCATCCATCTCTTGTTGGTTCTTCAAATTATATATAACCGTACACTAATGCTGGTGAAATGCTTAATAATTATTATTGAATGACACCTCAGGATAGGCTTTTTTTTAATCTTTTATTAAGCAACTATCTGAAAGGAGCAGCTGAAATTGTTGTTTCATCAGAGATAAGGTAATCACCAACAATTCATGATCCATTTTTCTTAGGACAGTGTTCTCCTCAATTTCAGAGAGATGCATATATTGTTCATATGTTCTACTTGTTAATCATCAGCAATTCAGTACCCGTTTTTTAGGATGGTATTCTTCACATATTCTACTTAATAATCATCAATAATTCAGCATCCTTTTTTCTTAAGATAGTGTTCTTCTCATTAATTTTGCATAACTGTTTAATTTCAGTTTTAGATGGATAAATATATTACTTATATGTTCTACTTGACATAATTACTACATAATCTGCTAAAACTTCTCATTTTAAAAATTTCCTTGCAGATGCAGTTCAGTGCCTGTTCAGAGATCAAGCATCGAAGCCATCACATATTATCTTTTGATCATAACAGACCACAGAGAAACTACCACTGCAATGGAATAAAGTCAGACATACCTTCAGCAACCATGAATCAGGATGCAGATGTTTTCCTCCTTAATGCTGTCAGAATGAGCTTCCTCGAGCGCTTAGCTCTGGCATGGAAGATACTATTCCCTACAACTACTGACAGGAGAAATTCAAATGCCAAGATTGCAAAACAGAGGCTCAAGATGATCCTTTTTGCAGATCGATGCGCGGTTAGCGACGAAGCAAAGCAGAAGATTGTGAGCAATATCATCAAAGCTTTGTCTGATTTCGTCGAGATAGAATCTCAGGATAAAGTTCAGCTCAGCGTTTCTACAGATATCGACCTCGGCACCATGTACTCTGTCACAGTCCCTGTCAGGCGCGTCAAACCCGGTTACCAACAGTCGGATGAAGAGTACTCTGGAATAACTGGAATTGAGTTCAAGGATAGAGGTGAAACTTCTGGATGTGTTGATGTCCAGTTTGATTTTTATGTTCCTAGTGAAAGAAAGCATCAGATACCTTAGCAACTTCTCTAAAAAAGTTTTTCTGTAAGTCCAGCTTTCTGAAACATTTTCAAACTGTTAGGTGTATATATAATCCAGGAACTTTGAGCAACTTAAGTTGGGATATCTGTAATGGTCAGAAAAACTAGTCCAGTTTAAGAAATTTCTTATTAGGTAGCCTCTGATCTTGGAATTGAGTGGCTTTTCTGAGCTAGATCAAGTTAATTGTTGGATGAGAGTTTGATTATTTGAATTTTGGTATATATGTTTGCTTGATAATGAGATCTTTTCTTGATCGAGCTTACCTCAAATTGAACTGTTAGTGAGCAGAATTTGATAAGGGTTGTTTCTGTTTGGAGTTCTTCTCTTGATTCTATTTGAAATTTTTACTAGGAAGCGTTTTATATCAATTATTGCTGTTTTGCCATGTATTTCTGAATAGTCCAACGCACTTAGATCAATAAATTTCAGTGAGTTTTAATGATTTGAAAATTTTAATTTAAGTGAGATTTAAGTTTTGTTTGGGATAATTTTCTTACTGCTTTTTAAATCAATTTTTTAGTTAAAAAATTAAAAATTTTGTATTAAAAAGTTGTTCTAAGAAGCAATAAAAAAGTGATCTTGATGGCTAGCTTTCACAATTATTAGAATTAAGCCAAATTCATCAAGGCATTCAAACATTTGAAACCAGGCTTCACAAACTATCGACGGAAGGAAAAGAAAAATCAACCAAATCAGTAAAACAAATAGGTGAATGCCAAAATTACAACCATATATTTATTGAAAAATATGCATTTTAAGTACATATTGAAATTTCTGATGTGCTTGAAAATTTTGCAACTGGAGCCAAATCAAAGCTGAGTTTCAAGACAATTGTTAAAACCAACAAAAAGTAGTTATAATGTGAACAATCTCAAAGCTAAATGACCAAAAACTTTGGCTCTCCAACAACATATTGGAATTTATCCACTGTTATTGATTTGATTTGAGGAGAAATTATTTTGTCCGGAGTCCGGATGCAATTCTATATCCGAAGACAAATTAGGTGCAACCATGTCAACAATACCGAGCTGCAGATCGAGCGAATGAGTGACGTGGCACATTTTAATTGGTCTCCAGACGGCGTTCGGCGTCCGCACAAAATAATTAATCTCATTTGAGACAACTTTTTTATTATTTTCTAAAATGGGTTTTTCAGTATAAAAATTTTTTGAACTAACATTTTTTTTACTAAAAAAATTACTTTAAAAAACAATAAGAAAGCTGTCTCAAACGAAGCCATAGTGTACCTGCTTGAATTTGCAATTAAATTAACTTTAAGAAATAAATAATACAGCACACTTTTCATGCAAATGAAACTAAGAGAACTATGATGATTAAAATAATTCACTAAAATGTTTATTATCCACTAGTTCTATGACATAGTTGCCACCAATAGCAGTAGAGGTTGGAGGCCAAAAGGGTTTTTAGATTACAATTGGCATTGTAAGTTTGTAATAAAATAGTCAATCCAACCAGAAACAGTTGTGTTCATTTAGCCTTCAAGCATAGCCTTAGCTGCATCAAGAAGTGATTTTCTTAATTCACCAGTTGTTCTAGCAAGCACAGTATACCCTTCCTTGTCTTCGATGTCAATGTCAGCTCCATGCCTAATCAGGAGGAGAGCAACCTAAAATATGACAAGAGTAGGATTTTTGATAACAAGGAGATGAATTAAAAAAAAACAATTATATCATTCAAAATTTCTTTATTTACAAAATTACTAATCTGCATAAAAAAAAAAAAGAACCAACTCATGTATTTATGTGTGTTATGATCAGCTTATTGCGTGTTTATTGAAATTATAAAGTATGGTTTGAAATTTTAATGCGCTCTTCAAGATTTAGGTTTCGTTTGGAAAAGCTTTCTTACTGTTTCTTAAAACAACTTTTTATTACAATTTTTTTTTTTTTGTAATAGAAATTTTTTTGTACTAGAAAGATGCTTTAAGAATTAAAAAAGTCATTCCAAATGAAACCTTAGATGCTTTTGTATCTTCATCATCCCACGAGATGCCTAAGAGATACACTGGAAAACCCAATTTGATAAGATGTGTACCACATTATGATCAATTAAACAATACCTTGAAATTCCAACTTTTACAAACTTCTGTAATGTTAATGTCATTGTATGCTACTTGTCGAATGGAGCAATTCAACATATGTAACTATAGGTCAAATTATGAAGATTTGAAAGTTAGGGAATTAAATCAAATTTATTTTTTTCGTAAGTGTTAAAAAAAAAAGAGATAACTATTTAAAAATAAAGTTTATTGTAGGATTTATACGGTTAATATATTTAACACTTCTAATTTAACAGGGTTCAATTATTGACAGGGGCATTGTATTGCGAGGGAAACTGATAATTATAATCATATTTGCAATGTGGAAATTGGAATGTGCCGTATATATATAGGAAGACATAAGGTATCCAAGTTTCTGAGTCCGCGAGACGAAAGATAAGATATGCATTTTATTATTATATACGACTAAATTTAATAGTTAGGTGTACAATTGATCTCTGCATTACACACTTATAATTAGCCTGAAATTGTGATTTATATAACCCTTTCATATGTAAGTTGTCATATATTATGATCATGTTATATTATGCGATCATGTGCAAGTATATTATGTTGTACCTTGTGATAAGTATTTATACAGTCATACATGCCTATATGTTGATACATCTGACAATCATACTAAATTGTTTGCATATGCATGTTTTTATATATAGACAAGTGTCACATATCTTGGAAGTAAAAATGCAATGATAAAAAAAGCTTGAGAATGTTTCATGCTAGGTGATAGGTGAATAAAGCAATGCGATCCTAGTAGGCAGTGCAACCTTGATACGATATGAAGCCTACAAGTGATAGAGATAGTGTGACTTTAGGAGCCTACGGGCTATGATATGAAGTCTACGGTCGATAAAGATAATGTGACCTCAGGAGCCTACAGGTTATGATATGAAGCCTGCACGTGATAGAGGCAATGCGACCTCAGGATCCTACAAGCTATGATATGAAGCCTATGGGTGATAGAAGCGGTGCGACCTCATGTGCTTATAGGCTATAGACCTAGACCTAACCATATAGACATGACACTTTCTAAGATTGGAAAAAAGAAGTTATTTGATGAACTGAAAAATATATGATTATATTATGATGTATGAATTATTCATTGAATACATTTATGTGATTGATGATGTTGGCAATATTGAAAATGTAATGATAATATTGGCATTATGAGACATAGTCAAAAGTTTGGTTCAAATGAACATAGTTCTTACATGCGACATTATTTTTACCTATTAAATAATTTTTTACTATGCGTATTTCCTTTTGAACAATTACATGCAGTTCTTACTTCCACTTGTTGATACACAAGTATTGTGTTTCATATACTTGAATACAATATTAGAATTGCATATCTTTCTAAGTCTTATAGCTCACCAGATTTTATTTTGGCTGTTATTACAAGAAATGGTAGGGATAAGGTGGAAATCGATTAGACTCAGGTAAATTTTAAAACTATGTTTAATTTTATGATAGCATGAGATGAGTCCTAAGCAGAGGTATGTGAATTATTATTATGAAAATACTTTTATGTGGTTAGTTGCTCTGTAATTACATACGTAAGAAGTGCATGAAAAAAATTGAATGTTTTTATATTAAGTGGCATGAAGATAGTTGATAAAGTTTAGGTTATGAATTTTTAGGAATTATCTGATTTTATGTGTTGCACCCTACATTGTTTGGAAGGGGTGGCATGGGGTGTCACATACACAAACTATTTCGTTCACCTCATCCATTGCAGTCTACAATAGCAAAACTTCAAGTGAAGAGTTTTTTCAAGCCAGGAGAATCGATACAATACATCAAGCTTCATGAGATCCAAATTTGGTTAAATAATTCCATATTTATGTTGTTGCATTTATACTTTTCTTTTATTATTTGTATTTGTGATATGTTTGGATATCATGCAATAGAACGTGCTTATCCTTTATATAGGATTATTTTATTAATGCTTTATTTTACAATTGGTATATTACAAGTGCTCCTTCAACCTACTTACGTTGTAATCAAAGATATATTGTATTCAACTAACTTAAAATTCCTTCAACCTATCCGCTTTTCCCAACCGAATTATCTCTCCACTTTTTAATTATTATCCCTCTTTTTCTACGCTCTCTTGATCTCTTCCTTTCTCCCTGTTTGACAGCAAACATTTATTCCTACTTCCATACCATATCTAGTTTTCTTAAAATATTGCAGCAAAGCAAGTGTACTCTAAAAATTTTTATACTAAAAAGTGGCTTTAGAAAAAGTTAAGAAAGCTACAGTCCCAAATGAAGCCTAAGTTGCATTTTGAAGAATTTGGTTTGAAATAATTCCCAACCTAACGGACCTTTAACAAAACTATTACCATCCAAAACCAAAATGTCCTCACATCTAATTGGGCATCTTGATATGGCTCGAGCAAACTGGAATTCCTTCCAGATCATGTCTGCGTGATTGCATTCCATAACAATTATCCCACAACAAGGCCATTCTTTGGCTATGGGTGTGCTAAGAATAATGACTTAACGAGATGTAAGGAAGCCTCAACAGTTTGATGCTTGAGCGAGAAGAACAGTGCTTGTTGATGAGGTTATTGGCTATTCAAATCCCTTCAAAAGCTAAATCTATCGATGGTTGAGCCAACCATACCCTCCCTCCCTCCCTCCCTCGCTCAAAACTAGTCATTGTTGGAAAAAGCAATTTCAATACAATCATGGCTTAATATCAAATGTTCACCATGCTCCAAAGACAAATCATCTCAAACCAAAACCAAAACCAAATGGAATGATTACTAACTTCACCTCTAAGAGCTTCCAAAGCAAGTTT
Organism: Dendrobium huoshanense; assembly: GCA_016618105.1. Taxonomy (NCBI): domain Eukaryota; kingdom Viridiplantae; phylum Streptophyta; class Magnoliopsida; order Asparagales; family Orchidaceae; genus Dendrobium; species Dendrobium huoshanense. The sequence goes on along the minus strand of CM028355.1, from coordinate 51,658,907 downwards.
TTTAATGTAATTCAAATGAGATTTTCTTCGCACAAAAGTAAAATTGTAGATGCCCAATAGTAACAGCGAAACCGGAATATTTTTTAATCAAACATGTAAAAATGCACCGACTCTTAATAAGACATAATGGAAAAAAATGATTCATGTAGCTAACTCTATGTAGTGAGATAAAAGGCTTAATAATATTGTTGTTATTATTGTATTGTTATGTAAAAATCATTTCAAACTATAGATCAAAAAAGAAGAAACCTAAAAACACCTGCACTTCCCACAGTACTAATTTCATTAATCAAATAAGCACAATTCATGAACAAAAACCTTCTAAAAGCTACTTTGGTTGTTTGAATTTAGAAGACGTGTTAGACAGCTCCATTGGACCGATCTAGCCGGTCCATATCGGACAAGCCCGCGGGAACAGACTCTTGGAATGCCATTCGAACCGCAGGAGCCAATCGAGCAGTTTAGGAAGGATTTTTTAGTGAGTTAGGAGCGAAATTTGAATGCATGGACTGTTTAGGGATTTCCTTTTTGATTGTATGCATTAAATAGTTGTTTTCCTAGGATTAGGGCATCTTGAATTTGGCTGAAATTCGAAATCCCTTAAGTTTTTGGGCTCTAGCGGCGTTTAGAGATATGGGAGAAATAGATCCTCCTCTCGAATAGAGGATAATTGTATATTAGTATTTTCCGTTTCTATTTCATCAAATAATACAAATGATCTACTATTTTTTGGGGTTTTGTATGGATTCTTGCGGAGAATTTTTGCTGTGTTCCAAAAATTGATAGGAAATTCTTGAGATCTTCAAGTTTTTCCTATCAAAATGTTTTATAATAAGATGAATTTCTTAGATTCCATTCTTTGGCTGGATGTACTTAGAATCAACATGAGGTTTACACTCTACAAACACTTTCAAAATCCATCAAAGACGATAATTTTATTTTCACTCAAAACGAATGTAAACAATATCAATTTTTCTAAAAAAACATATTTTCTAGCTACAACCAATTAAATGAGCCCTAATAGTACAGTAAATTCATATTTTTTAATAATGAAAGGAATCTGCAGAAGGTCAGGCATAAACATAGGCACTCTAGATTTATTTGAGATTTTGTTGCTCATATTTTAGAAAGATGTGTTGCGGAAGCTGATCCTGATATATCCTCTGATTTTTGCGGTTATCGGTTAAAATCCAACCTAGAAAATACTTGCAAGATCTCCACGTATTAGTACCATATATTTATGCATTCACAAATTTAAGTCATATCAATCAAACTCATTTAGTAATATACAATGAACTAAAATGAAATTTAAAATCTAAAATAAGTATACTTTTTTTGCTTCCACATCTGAACAAAAAAATAATAATAACAAGCCCTTACCTCTTTGTTGCAACATATCACTGCCTGCATGAGAGCTGTTTGCCCTGCTCTATCAACAGCATCAATCTCTGCTCCTTCCTCAATCAATAGCTCACACAGTTCCAAGTGGCCTGTACTTGCAGCGCGATGTAGAGGGGTACAACCGACCTACATATATCATAATTGGGAACTTCAAAGGTATATTTTGCATGCAAAAATAATTATAAGATTCTCAAATGTAAATGTGACACATGTAAATAAGTTAGCAAGATTGTTTACCACCTTGTCCTTTTTATTGATTTTTGCACCATGAGATATCAGAGTTTCAGCTATCTTGATCCAGCCCTTACTGGCAGCATAATGAAGGGCAGTCCGTCCACCATTATTGGTCAGATTGACATCAGCTCCTGTTTTCATATAAGGAGTGTCAATTGTAAGCGACCAAAGCGCAGATGATGAAACACAATCAACATCAACATCAAGCCTCTATCCCACTACGTGCGGTCGGCTACATGAATCCTTTTTCGCCATTGTGTCTTGTTAAAAGTCAAATTCTCATTTAAATCTAATAAAGAAAACTCATTTCTAATATTTTCTAACCAAGACTTTTTAGGTGAAGTCTACCTCTATCTTTATTAACATAAGTCAAATATAATACCTCAACTTTCCTAACCGGATCATCGGAAGGCCTCCGTTTAATATGACCAAACCATTGAAAGGAAAATGCAGCAGATGAACTAATGGAAAGGAGCAATGCATATCGAAAGGAAAGCTCTTTAGTTCAAAAAAATCACCATTGGTATTCACAAGAATAGCCACAAACTATGAAAACAGCAGTGGTTTCCTAATAATAAAAAATGAAAAAGTGAACATTGAATAGTTAGTGTCATTACGATGGAGAGCTGATGCTACAGAATAAAGAAAAAAAAACACCATGAGAGATTGCAAGGGGTGAAATGGGTTCCTTTGCAATCCCACATGAATAAGATATATTGCAAGAACCCTCCCTACATCTCTTTAGTATTTTGCAAGGACAGAAGGCATGGAAGCGCACCTGAACATACCCAGCTTAAACAACGGTCGCATGCTTCTCTTAGCTAACTGCAAACCCTTAAGGTGATTTTCTAAAGAGGAGAATAAGTCACACTAATTTAAATGCTAATTAGGTGTATAGGTGATGCAGGACTACTTAAAAATGCAATGTTTTTGTTAAGAATCTTGCACAACTCTTGATTAGGATTATAGTGAAGAAAACTATTAGTAGTTTAAAACAACGAAGTAAAACATAAAGAGGGTCACACCCGCTTAGGCTAAATTACATAACCAGAGATTTGAAACTTTCAAAATAAATTAGAAAGCAACATGATGCCAGAGTAGTAGTTTCAATAGAAATCCCTAGTCTAACAGTGAGATTAGTAAGCACATGAATACGCTCAAAACCCTACGTTTACTAAGCTTTGCAGAAGCAGTAGAAATCGTCATTCGTGACTACAATCAAACACAAGATAAGGTTAGACTTAAGAAATATAAGGAAAGGGGAAAGTTTAACCCTTTGCCAAGGATCGGTGGCGATCCGCCACTCAATGCCTTCAAGTTGCTCTTCAATTGTCTCCACCAACGTGTCCAAAATACGCTCTATGTAATCTTCAACGGTGTGGTCGACCCTCGGATTAACGTCAAATAAATTTGACTGAAGAATGTGTACAAAGCCGTCCTCGTCGTACTCAAGTCCGTACTTCGTTTCGGGGTCAGCCATCCATGCGAGAAGTCGTTGTTTTGGTTCTAGGAGGTGCTGGTCGGTAGTCTGGGCTAAGGGAAACTAGTGGACAGCAACTCAGTCTTCCAAAACAGTAGTTATAGGTCTTCCAAGGGTGGAGGAGGTAATGCAACGGCTGAAGTTTTCTGGCTGCAGTCTTGGGAAGAAGGAGAATCAATGTTAAGTGGAGTTTGGAGAGTTGTAATGGAAGAAAATCCCACGGGAAAGCCTTGGGGAATTTCGGCCAGCAAAGGAATTAGAGAAATGATTTAATTCCCCAAAATAGAAGGCTGATTTTGGTAAGATTTAAGCGGTGCAAGCCAGAGAGGAATTTCGGCCAGGTTGTAGGGAAAGGATTTAATTCCCCAAAATAGAAAGCTGATTTTGGTACGATTTAGGGTGCGTTTGGGACGACGCTTTTCTTGCTTCACTTTATGTAAAGTAACCGGAGGATTGTTTGGGGCGCCGAGTTCATGCTCCGTTGTAAAAATTTTTGCGTCCCGTGGTTACTTCTGCCATCCTAAGAAGGCCTCCTGCGGTCCGCTACTGGTCGCTGCTTTCCGCGGTTTTGAAGCCCATAAATGACGAAAATACCCCATTGCATTCAATGTTCGTTGCAGACCAACGTCGACTCCTTAAGCTCATCCATCTCCGACTCATCTTCTCTGAAAGCTCACGCCAGTCTCCCGACCTTTGCACTCCATCCCGCATCTGCATCGGCAAGTTCAAATTCCACGAATTCCCCGCCACTCACGACGTCTATGCCTCTGACCTGCTCCAAGTCTTTCGACCCGACAATTCCATCAATCCACCGATTCCCAGCCCCGAGCTCTTCCGCTCAATCGAATGAGCCCCGATTCCCTGGCCGATCAATCCCGATCCTGGGGCTAGGCGGTGTGCAGGGCGTGCGAATGGAAGGCATAGGCGGCATGCTTCTCTATTTGGTTCAGAGAGGGGGCAATGGCATTCATGTCTTCCATCTGGCCGATGGACAGCAGGGGCTAGGGAATTTTTTTTCTTTAAAAAAAAAAAAAAATCTGCAGTTCCAGTTATTCTTCCTTAATAGTTAATCCTGGTGTGCATGAGAGCTGTAGAAAAGTGCTCTTCCATTATCATCTTCCTTCGACACTACCTGCAATTGGAGCTCAACAGACAGAGAGAGCAGAAGCAACCTCCGAAAGGGTCTTATGCATGTGATTGAGGCCAAGACTGAGCACAGACAGGTATTGAAGAACTTATTCCTTATCATAATTATTACAAAAAGAAGCAAAGATTTGTAGGTGGAAGGCAATCCGATACTTGAAGCAATTAAAAAAAAAAATTAAAAAAAGATCTCTATTGCCTTTGTTCATTTGCTGTGCTTTCCTAAACGTGTAGGCTTGCTTCTTTCATTGAAGTTTTATGCCACGAGCATGCTTTCTAAAAAAATGATGTATGAAATCAAAATGATTCGTGAGTTTGTGGCCAAAGGTTATTTGTTTACAGAGCATATACATCAATTAATGGACTTGATTTTTAAATATTTTCATATTCTCTGTACACTAAATTTGAGCTTATTTGCAATGTAATTAGACCATTTCTGGATTCAAGTTATTTGTAATCAAAGTAGTTTACTCTACCAAGAATATAACTCATTATTAGGCTAATTGATGAATACATTTACATATATTTGCAATGTAATTGAGTATTAGATATTGTAATTTTTTCAAGATTATTTTGAAGTATGATATTATACAGTAAAAAAAAAAGCTCTGTTCTTTAGTTAACCTTAAGAAAGCTTGATTGAAAGAATTTCTTTTTTTTTTGGAAAGCTACTCAATGAAAACTTTTTTTCTTCTATGTTTGATGTATGAACAGTTATCTTGGATTTTTTTTTTTGGAAAGCTGGTCAATGAGAACTTTTTTCTTCTATGTTGAGCTTGATCGCTGTAATGTGAAGTAATTTGTTACTTTGCTTGGCAGTTGAAGGCCCCTTTCAAACTAATTTGTTAATTGAAATTCATCGAATAACTTGTTGTTTTCTTCTTGTCGTAATAATAGTTTCTTCAACCAAACATGAAGCAGAAGATGTAACAAATTATGAGACACAAGATTGTGAAGCTGTTGAGTAGATGATATAACTAAGATAACAAATTACATCTACATTGAACAATTGAAGCTGCTGAACTTACAATTTAATACAGAAGTTGTTTTAGAATTATTCCATGTGTGAGTTTGGGCTGCTCGTGAGAACAGGTTTTACATATCAGTTAAAAATAAATTGGATCAGTTAAAAAAAGATTGGAAATTATGAAAAGAATTGAAGCGTGGATCCACTGGACTTGATTGGAATCCTAGAAAAAAAACCTGCAGCTTATTCTCCTCCCAAAGGTTATACATGTTGTTTGCCTTAGCATCATATCAAAATCACTAAGGTTTTTCCTTAAGCTCTAGCCCCTCAGGCACAAGGACTCTTTATTGAGCATGCATTGATACAGGACCAAGCTCTTAAGAGAAAGCATCACTCATAACTCTAACAATCTCCCTAATTTTTCCATCAATCCTCCAGTCTACATCGTCAGTTTTTCCACTCCTCAATCCCATTCAACAAGAGAACCAAACCAAGCACATTTACGAGAGCAAATTACAGATGCATTGATGGATGAGTTGAATTAGGAAGATTAATATGTTTGCCAATATGTTCATTTTAATTTGATTTATATATATTATTTGTTGTTCAGGATTTAGTACTTTTCTAGGCATTTCACCTGGATGTTTATCAAACATATATAACATTGAGTATATATATATATATATATATATATATATATATAACATTGAGTATGATATATTTTAGTTTAAATGTGCTGGTCTTACCATTTCAATCTGAAGCTTCTTGAAAATGACCTTGCAAATATATGCATAGGCGAGTTTAATAACTTATATCATACTTAACAAATATTCAGTTACTCTAATACAACCATCTAAATGTATGCAGTTTCCATTTATGCGAAGTTTCTTTATTGATCGTTCTTAACTATTTAATTTTGTTTGATATCATTTAATTATTATTGTTAATAAAAGTAATATTTTATTCAAACTTTTCCTAACGTTTTCTGTAGCAATCAGCACATTATTACTTCTTGTAAAAGGTATTTTTCAAGTATTCTTAGGTGTCTTTGTCAACTTCGTAGAAGTAAAATAAAAAAGTTTTAACTTATTTTATTCAAATATTATAAAAAGCATTAAAATTAAGACTTGGATAAAATTTTTTTACGTAGCTTTTGAAATCGTAAATATAATTTTAATTTTTTTCATTTTTTGTACGCCTTACAAATATTTTTAAGTTAAAAATTTATTTTTTACAACAATATTTTAAAAAAAAAAATTTGGCATCTTTAATATATTTAAAAAAAGTTGTACCAACTAAAGAAGGGATACAATTTTGATTTTTAGAATTGTTAGTTGATTATCATATACATTTAAAAAATATTAAAATTTGAAAAAATTATATATTTCTTCTAAGTATATATAAGGGTATGAATGTAATTTGTTCTCATGGCAGCTGCAGCACAGCAGCTCTACAGTTACACTATCCAAACAAAATATAAAGATTTCTATAAAACAATTTCAGGAAGTAACTTTCTGTACAACAATTTCACAACCTACTTTACCGACAGCTGCAGCCGTCCCAAACGCACCCTTAAGCGGTGCAGGCCATAGAGGAATTTCAGCCAGGTTAAGGGAATAGGTTTTGAATTCTTTCCAAGTGCACGTAGGGGCTTAGGAAATAAATCATTGCATTTATTATAGAGGGGGGGCCGACGACTTAATGATGAGGGAGGAGATTGGGGAGATGAATTTGATTACTTATTTAAGGCTTTAGGAATTAGGAAAGTGTTTTAATAAATTCGATTTGAATTTGAAATTCAAAGGGATTTAATTTAGGAACTTTCCTAAAATAGATTTGGTAAATTAGGCAAGATTTGAATTTCAAATTAAGTATTTGGAATTCAAAACTCCATCCAAAATTTAACCAATGCAAAATTAGGCATGAGGTTTTGGGAGGGAAAAGGGAGGGGAGTGGGTAGAGGGGCCGGCGGGTGGTGCTTGGCCGAGAGGATGAAAGGGAATTAATGGGGAGGGATGGAGGGGTTCGGGTGAGATGGGGAGCCAGCGGCTAAATGGAAGGGAAGGTAGGGAAGATAGAGAATTAATACCACGAACCCAGCCGTCTCCAAGGTTGGTGGGTAATGCACCGATCTCTCCCTCCAAGGGATCTCTCCGATCTCTCAAGCTCTCTCCGGAACTCCAACAAGAAAACACAATTCTCAAATAATCATTCATTACTTGAAAAATAAAACAACGGGCTATAAATAGCCTAGTACATGAGGCTCAAGAAATAAAAGACGAAAATGCCCTCGGGGCTTACATACGACACCCCTTTACTTAGAAGGGTACTACGAAAAATGAAATAACATAAAATAAAACAAAATACAACGACGCAAAAATAAAATAATACATGACATAAATCAAAAGTACAATGACTCGATCAAGGCCGTAGATCAGCGCCCACGCCTCTGATAAACCTTCCATGACCTGATGTCCCCATCAATAGGATGAAAAGATAATGCATGCACTTTAAAGAGCATTCAAATGCAATCTTATGTGCAAATTGTATTAGTATGTGTAGTGGACTAGTTATAATTACTAATAATTTCCTAGAAGCCACATATCTATAAGCAGCTCAGCGTTTGTTGTAGGACAACCTTTTATATTTCATAAATTTTACTTCTTCCAATTAGGAAATATAAAAAAAAGGTTTACAAAAATGGTAAAATTCAATCTTATAGCTTCATGTTCTACGTGCATCTTCTATTGTTGTTCAGAAATTTTGATTTTAAACTAAGCAAAGCGTTTTAAATAAGGATAAGAATCAGGGGGTAATGTTATCATAAAGAAAAATAACACTAATATCTAAAATATAATAGTATTAAACCAAAATCATTTTCATAACATTGATACCCCAATAACACTCACATCTAAATAACTCTAAACCAAACTACCCTAAGGGGCTATTTGGTAGTAGGATTTAGGTCGGATTTGAAGTGGATTTAAGTGAAATCCAGCCAAATGGCCTAAAATGCAAAATCAAACTCACGGCAAATGAAAGCCTCCATAGATAGAAAATTCTACCTTTTCGTGCTAAATCCCGGATTTCCGAAATCCTATTTTTTGCCAAACTTACGAAATCCATTGGCTCGAGAGGAAGAGTCCGCCCGTTAAATCCACTCTATAGCCAAACAGTTACATTGGATTTAATAGGATTTATTGTAAATGTTACCAAACAGTTTTCAGGATTTAGGCCCCTCAAGATTTCCAAAATAAGGATTTAGAGGATTTACGAAATCCTACTTAAATCAAATCCTTGGTGCTACCAAAGAGCCTCTAAAAGTTCTATCAAGTATTTTCCACTAATGTAAAGTTTATTCATTGCAAAGGAATCTAATTCTAAAGAAAAGCCTATCACATCTGGATTTGCTTCACCATTTTACCGCATTCCCCACTGGAGGGATGGATATCCAATTCTATATCATAAGTGATACTTATTTTCTATCCCACCTCTAGCTCACTATATTTGTACTCTTTCATAAAGTTCTAATAGCAATGGTGTATATCAAAACAAGCCATCAGATTGATCTTACCAATATACTTTTAAAAGCTGCATCTTGTAATATAATAGAATGAATAGATGAAAAAATAAAATGCAAATTCATGCCTTTCTTCTATAACTTGTTCATCTTCAGCTCACCATTCTCGAGCAGTATATTAACAATTTCTCCATTGCCACAGCTCGCAGCAGAGAGAAGTGGCGCCCACCCATCCTCATCGGTGCTATTCACAATACCGCTAGAAGGACTCGCGGCTGCTAAAAAGCTAACAACCTACATCACAAAAAAACCAAAGATCGAATCTTTTTAGACTCTAATCAAACGACTAGCCACTAACTGTAAATAGAGAGAGAGAGAGAGAGAGAGAGGGGGGGGATTGAAGATTGACCTCGGTTCGGCCGGCTGAGGCGGCAACGTGGAGAAGAGAGCGGCCGTCCTCATTGGTCAGAGAAAGTTCATGCCGGAGCTCATCTTCAGAGAGGCTTCTGAAGAACGAGGCGTTGCCGCTCTCCGCGGCCTTGAAGAGATCTTCTTTCTTTGGCGCATCGATCTCCATAGCTTGGGCCATCGACCTTCGCTCGCTCACTCTCTTTCCCTCTCCCTCTCTCTCTCTCTCTCTCGGGTTTCTCAGGGTTTACCAGCGTCTCGGGAACTTTTATTTGGTACGGTTAACGTACGTAGAGTTATATTCGGTCTTCACTGAGCACAAAATTATAAATACTGAGCAATTCCAATAATAACGAAAAAAATTATTATGTGAAGATAAAATATCAAGTAATTCTAAAAAATATCGAGTTTTTTTAGAAAAATTCGGTATTTTTTAGAATTACTCGGTATTACTCGATATTGATATTCACATAACCGTATTCTTCGTTATTACCAAACAATACCTAGCAACACCGACCAAATACCGAGCAAAAATCGAGTAACAATCATCTGACCGAAAGTAGAGCTACGTCCGATCAGACGACGTAATAAAAGTTCGCGTCTCGGGGCTCATGCTTACAACAAGACAAAAAATAATTTAAAAATTAAGGTAAAATACCTAGAAGTCGTAATTCGTACTCATTAGTATAATTATATTCTGAATCATGCTTATGCAAATATTTGTTAATTATTAAAAAATATATATTAGCTAAAATATGTCTAAATATAAATATATTTAATTTATTTTTATAAGCCTCATAAAGATTTTATCTGAACAAATATGTAATTATTTTTTTATTTAAAGTCAAAATATTTATAAGAAATTATTTTTATAAGTAGAATAGAAGACAAAGTTCTATGAATATTACATACTAATTTAATTTTGACACTATAATTCCATACTATGTTACTAGAAATTAAAAAAAATACAAAATTATGAATAAAAATATATACACAAATAGTTTTAAAAACTTTTTTTAAATAAAAGATATATAAATTTATTTGAATAACTTACCTCTTTTTATGATATTAAATATAACTTTTTATCAATTCTTGAAGTCTCTACATCTAGTGTTTGGCATTTTGAAAATGAGATTAAATATTTAAAATTAATATCAATTAAATAACATGAAACACAAATAAGTAAAATAATATATGTTGAAGTAAATTTGTGAGAACTATTAAGATATTTAGAATGAGAATAACAAAAATTATAAAGATGCCTATATACTATGAAATTTTTTAAGCAATGAGAATATACATTCATGAAATAGATGTAACAAACACAACAATTCTCAAGTGACTTAAACAAGGCTCACCAAATGATCTGCGCACGACGTGTGCACGAAGGAAGGAGTAGTGAGTCTCTTCTATTCGTTCATTCGTTCGTCTCTCCTGAAGGGTTTTGCGAGACATAAATGTGAGGGAAATACCAAAATGGTGTCCCTGTGCATTTGCTACTCGTGTTATTCACCATAAACCCAATTCCAGTCATTGGATGTGCGATCAGTGGCTCAAATTTGGATATTTCTGAACCAGCTGGTTCTTTCCAACGTGTATGGTATGGAGGTTAGCCAGTTCAACCGATTTTTTGTCGGTTTGACTACAACCTGGCTTTGCATATAGGGCTGGAACGGTTGTCAGATCGGTTTTCGTTTCAACCGGTTGAACATAAACCTTATTTCAAACATATTTTTGTCATATTAAATCCCAACGGTAACTTGGTAGAGAAGGTATCAATAGCATTTGAAGAAGAATAATAAAATGAAGTCAAAACTATAGTGGTAGTGTTTGAAGAAAAAAAAAGTCTTCGAGATAGGAGTTCAATGGAGAAACTGTCGATGAAATTTGAATAAGAAGAAGAGAAAGTTGTGATGGGAGCAGTAGTGTGTTGGTGTTTGAAGAACTATAAGAGAGCTCATCATGACAGGGGCTCAATTGAGAAGGTGAAAAGTTGAAGTTATGATGGAAACATCAATGGAAGTTGTAATTAGGTACATGACCTCATGCCTAAGCTCCAAAATCACACGATTACAAGAATATGTGTGTAATGGTGTAACAACTCAAAAAATGAAAAGTATTTTAAAGGTGTAACAAGAATAAAAATATTATTACAGCGTTTGAGTCATTGTTCGACAGTAATCTTGGATTTACATTCAGTGTTGTGACACTGGGTCTGGGCAGCACTAAAAGTGTTATATATATATATATATATATATATATATTCTAAACCTAAGTAGTGCAGCCACCTCCCCAATTTTGATCGTAATTTGCTTGGGAATGAAAGAGAGAAGGGAGAGGAAGAGGATAGGGAAATGAGAGAGAAAACTAATTTTTTGCCTTTTTTTCATAGCTATTATTATAAAAAGTGTTCAGATAGTTGTAACTAAATATCCTCTTACTTTTATCTTTGATCATTTTAATTTTTATTAATTTATCACTTTTTAAATACATGTAAAGGATTTTTAGGTAAACTGAATAGGAAAAAAAGGCAAATTAGAAATGAATTGAAAAGTGTTTTACTATGATTTGACGTGATAAGACTACAAGACAATATGCATTGAAATAATTGATATGATTGAGTTATGTAAGAATGTAATATTGCTACTAGTTTTAATTTGATATGATGTATGAATATGATATGATAATCTCATGTGATATTCTTGAGGTCCATGTGATACACTAGTGGGAGTTAGTGGATATGCGTTATAAGGAGTTGAAGATTGATTGGTAGATGGTAGTTATAAATAGTTGGGATGACTGTCATGTTTTAAGGAGAGTTATAATGAGTTCATTGATTGAGAGTCATATGTAGCGATTGATTGGGAGTCATAAGTGCAAAAGTAAGATCAAAATACTCTCTTACGAATATATGAATATTATACTGATAGTGATTATTATTGCTAATTAGTGATTATTGTTATTGTTATAGTGGTTGACACTAAGAATAATAATACTGATCCTGATACTATTTAGTGATACTGTGACTAACGATGTAATTGACTAATATGTGATGTGTTATAATATGAGTATTTTATACAGATAAATGATATAGATATTGATGTATAAATTTCTTTATATGATTTATAATATATTATTTATCTTCTTATTGCATTGATTTCAATTGTAAGATTGTGATTACTTGCTAGGCTTTCATGCTCATTATGTAATTTTATATAATTTCAGGTAAATATAAGGACCATGTGGATTGAAGCTTAATTGTAATGATGCTTTAGTTTTCTTTCGGTTCTTCTGGTTCATGTATATTATTTTGTAGCCTATGAAAGCTATTATATATATTATTTTTTACTCTACTTACATAATGTAAATATTAACTACTATTTCATTAATATGAATTATGTTTTTCATTATTTATTGAGTTTATTTAATGCAAATAATTAGCTATGGATCTCAAAATGATTGGGATATAAATTGATCCGATTATAATAATTGATCATTAGTTGTCAAATAAAAGGATAAAAAACATGAAAATAAAATTATTTCACTTTAAAGCTTGGGACGTGAGAAAATGAGTTAAATGAAGCTTAAGTCACAACAAATTTAGCTTGATTGATAGGTCAAATTTGTGTTGACCTTAAACATTGAGAACAAGCTTAGCTCATCCATTTATTTCCAAGCTCAAGTTCAACTTGATAAGAAGTCGTTCAAAGAGTTCCTTAGATAAAGATTGATGAGAACAATGGTATGAAAAAGGTCAATGAATGTTGCAGCATGGTCTCATTAGAGAAAACATCGATGAAACCTATAATTGAAAAAGAAGTTGTGGTTGGAGCCTGATAGTGAAGGCATTGACATTACCAACATCATTGAGAGGAGTTTGCAAGACTTATGACAAGTGGAGTTAGGAATAATGTAAAATGACAATAAATGGTAGATAAGATTAAATGTTTACTCTATTCAAGCTATTTTGTGAGTCAGTGAGTCAGCTTCATCAAGTTTGAGCTCGAGTTTTTATTATTCAAGTTCAAGCTTGTGGCTTGAGAAACTCAACTCACAAACTCGTTAGCCAGTTAAGTCAAATCAAGTTGACTCAAATACATCCCTACATGAGAATCTTGTTACAAGATTTAATCTAAAACAAGGGAGCATAATTCAATCAAGTAGGCTTGCTAGCCAACTAACCTAATTGGGTCAAGATTGAATTTGTGCTTGTGAACCATACGAGATATAATTTGATCTCGAGCTATAGCTCACGACTAAATAAACTATAATCATAAGCTAGTTAATAAGTAAAGTAGATTAGGCTCATGCTTTGCTACTTATAGCCATAACAATTCCATTTTTGCTCAATTTGCTAATCTTTTGTATTTTCCTCTCTTTACATGCCAAAGTAATAATAAGTGAAGTGGGGAAGAGAATTAGACACTTGGATAGTAAGTAATTATAGTTAATATTTAGGTCTTCTCTTAAATATTAGAATTTAAATAACAAATTTTTTATATTTCATTGATTTAATATTTAATTAAAAACATATTTGAACAAAATTATATATATATATATATATATCTGTTCGAAAATTTTCTTTGAATTGTCCTATACATTTCCTGTATTTGGTTCGGTAGTCTCTGAACATTTGAGCGGATAAAATTTTAATAGCAATTTTTCTTCGGGCCATCCCTCTCATCTAGGTCGAAGGGTCTCGGTGATTCCCGTCCACGAGAGGCATCTGATAAGACCGATTATCCATAGGGCGCCAACTCAAATTACTCGCACATATATACACATCTCTCAAATTGTTGCCGCCTTCTACCGTTATAGCCAGAGAACCAGTAGTTTTTTTGAGTTTGAAGACGTGTAGATGTGAGCAGTGAGCAGCATGGCGACTGTTGTGGCTGCTGCGATTCTTCTGAGCCCTATCTTTTGCCAGAAATCTATCCATTTCTCGAGTTCAAACAGCCAGTTTTTCGGCGGAGTTTCGAAGAAAATCAATTTTGACGAGAAATCCGTTAGCAAGAGGAGGGATTCGGGGGTTTCGTTGTGGCTTCTGCGAACGCTGGTACTAGTGGAGCGGGGAGGTTTTATATAAACTTTACTGGTTTTCCTTTCCCGCTTGGGCCTTTTCTCAATCGACGAACTATAAGGACTGAGGTGAAATTATCCTTATTTACTTTTTAATTCATCAATTTTTTCTTATTAAGGAAGAGATGGCAGGGAAACACCTTTGATTGGTATGAAGTTATGAATTAGCTTGATTGATTGGATTCTGTTAGGAAAGTAGATTTCGATCTAGGCCATGTAAAAAAGGTAGAGGTAGATGTAAAAATACTTGATTAGAAAGTATTAAAAATGACTTTTTTTATATTTAAATGAGAATTTGACCCTTAATAGAACACAATGGATAAGAATGATTCATGTAGCCGATACCAAGTAGTAAGATAAGGCTTATTGTTATTGTTTTTGTTTGGCTTACTTAGTGCTTTAAGACTTTGTTTTTTTTTTTTTTTTGAGTTCTGTAAAAACAGTTTTAAGAAACATTGGTTTAGAAAATGGAGTTTTCTACCGGAGAAAGCATATATAAAAAGCTTTCTCAAAACAACAGAAAAATGAAACAAATGGAGTTATTGGGAACTTGATTTGACGAACCAAATAGTAAAGAAGAAATGAATTTGTCGTTTTAAAACGGAATAAGCTCCAAAAACTTCCAATCAAACGAAGCCTAAGTTTAGACTTTTTTATGATCATGCTTTCATTTAGTTTGCTTTCTTTATTTATTTCATCAATATTCCGTAAAACTAGGGTTAAATTCTAAGTTAGTGATTAATGCTGTTGCACACCATTTTATGCATAACCCATCCTATGTATCAAGTTAAAGTATTAAACCTTACAATTTTACACTTTTTTCTCGTAACAGAGTAGGAGGCCACTCATTTCGAGAACTCCACTAAGAGCATATTTAATTCTAGAGTAAGTCGGGGAAATATTTCTTGAAGTCTCATCAGTTGTGGTGTTTTTTTTATGATATAATTGTGTTAGCCATAGCAATTCTATTTTATTGGAGTTAGCTGCCTGACTATCAATTAAGCATCATAAGTGGATTTGTTATTTGTATTTATTGTTGGTCTTATGAGCTATTTTGTGTCAGAAATATTATATATGTCAGTTGAGTCTTGGAATAGAATGTTGTCACTCGATTTTTTTTCTTACATGCATTCAACCAACAAATTGTTGCCCGGAATATGATGTAATGGTGTTAAGGGCTTGAAGAGTTGTGAATGAAAAGGCAATGCTAAGACAAACAAACAGGATACTTACCTCTTTCTTACCAAAAGAAGGATATCACTCAACTTCGGGAAGAGATTAAGTATTCTAGCCAGCAAGATAAGTTTAAAGAACAGAACTCTCAATTGTTATTCTAAATATGATGTTTACAACTTAATTTTTTGTTAGACTGGTCCAGCCGGTCCAGGTGGGACCGGTTTATGGGCAAAACCGTGACGCTCTTCTGCCTCTGGCGGATGCCGCGTGAGCCGCAATTCTACGGGAGCGTTTTAGGAAGGAATTTTGAGGAAGTTTAGGATGAAAATTGAATGTAGGGACTATTTAGGGATTTCCTTTTGATTTGTATGCATTAAATACTTTATTTTCTTAGGGTTAGGGCATCTTGAATTTGGCTGAAATTTGAGATCTCCTAGATTTAGGTTTTTCTTTAAGCTCTAGCGGCGTCTAGAGATTCGGGAGAGATCGATCCTCCTCTCGAATAGAGGATCAATTGTATCTTGCTGTTTTATGTTTTCCTTTCATCAAATAATACAAATTATCTACTATTTTCGTGGTTCTGTGCGAACTTTTGTGAAGAATTCTCGCTGTTTTCCGAAGATTGATAGGAAATACTTGAGATCTACAAGTGTTTCCTATCATTTTCATGGTTATTCATGAAACTTTATATAATGAAAATGAGGAAAACCAAAAGATTTTAAGAATACAAAGAGTTAAGGACATAGAAGTTATATGAATAAGCGAACATGTAACAGAAGTGTATAAGCTTCTACACCAATGTACTTGAATCCATAAATGATTGTCTAAAGGTGCATTGAACCTAGACATTTCTCATTCCTTCACAGTGATGGTCATCAGTGTTAGTTGCTAATTCACAAGTTGATACCTTACCAAAGTAACTCCAAGCATTATTGAACCTATGAGTAGCTCCTTCACCTCGTTGGTTCTCCTCCACTTCTCAAAACGGCCTTCATTCAGTCAACCCAATCAAGCTTGCATGGTTTGCACTAATTGTCTCAAGCAAAGGAGGAAACACGTTGTTCAGACATACATGCAATTATCACTTTTTTCCCACACGCACAATTATACAGATATACATGAAAATTAAATGAAATAACAAAATAACGCAATCAAAATAAAGTTCCAAAAAAATGAAAGAGATGAGTTAATTATTTCTGATCAAAGCTCTGGTGATTGGCTTGTGTGCCGCAGGAGCTGATGGCATTGCATTAGAATAAGTTTCAAATGCTTATGTTAGCTTTTTCTATTCTTAGCATATGTGGAAGTACGCAGGTGTTACAAAAGATGAAACTAAATAGGATTGACCATAGGGTTGCTCACCCAATTATTTGGCCATAAACAAAGAGTTATTGAATTTAGGCCTATTGGGTCAAGTTTGAGTGTGGATACTTGAAAATGCCTTTATATATAAATGGAAGTAAGCTTAAAGAAATTAGGGAGCTCAATTAAAAAAGCTGAACTGTTGTAAGAAGATAAATGTTTAGAACAAAGGGTTGGATAGATATCAGGATTTGTTCATGCTCCTTGATTTCTTAAAGTTTGAACATTCAATGTTGACTCGCATGGGATGGAACAAACGCTATTTTTAATAAATGGATATGCTTGTCAACAATTGAATATGACCTTTGTGGATGAGTTAATGAACACTATGTTGCGCTTTTATATTTGATCATGTGGGATTATTTCCAGTTGTATACATCCATGACTGGCTGCAAGTATTATGCATTCGTTTATTTCTATTTTTAACATAGCATGTAGTGCTTCTTATAGATTTACAGTTTACTTGGATTTCAAATTTACGAAGTTGGTTTCTTGGACTAATCCAATGAATTATTGCTGCATTTTTACACTTAAGCTACATGAAGTGAATCATAGCCTTTTGGATTTAACTCTGTTTCCTCTATTAAAAAAGTTAACTTGATCATTGCATAAATTTCTGGTTCAGCAAAAGTGATTTATGTTCCCATTTGCTTCTGATTTATAAAGGCTTTGAAAGACTGCATATGGCTATTCGAGCAAGAGCAAGCGTTAGGATTCAGCAGCGTCTCCACTAACATCAGAATGACAGTCATCAGGCTAAAATCTGGGGGTTTGTGGATCCATGCACCTATTGCTCCGACCAAAGAATGCATTCAGGTTCTTCACTGCTTCAATCTCTCATAATTGTCATATATTATTTGATTATAATAAAATCTAATAAAACAGTGGTCATTTCAATATGCATTTCTTTTTAATTACTTCCATACATACCTGTACGCTGTGGCCCATGAATATAGTATTTCTTTGGTGGTTTCAATTTCCTTGTTATAATTATCAGTTATCATGTTCTATGTTTTATTCAACTGAGTTAAACAAATTTATTGATTCAAAGTACCCATTTTGAAAGGTCAGCTTGTGGAAGAGTTAAACGCGCCAGTTGAATACATTGTACTTCCCACTTTTGCTTATGAGCATAAGATATTTGTTGGGCCTTTCTCAAGGAAGTTCCCAAAGGCACAAGTTTGGGTGGCTCCTAGGCAATGGAGTTGGCCGCTTAACTTGCCACTTGAATTCTTTGGCATTTTCCGTGCAAAAGCTTTAAGAGATGAGGATGATTCTACCCCTTGGGCTAATGAGATTGAGCAAAAGGTCCTAAGCTTAGCAGAAGTTGGTAAAATTACCGCTTCTCATTAGAAGTAATAAGTTTGTTTTCTTATGATGGCTAATTATGAACTTGATTGTCGCACTTCTAATGTATTTCAATATCTGTACCCAATTCAAAGGGGTGAACCTGTCTTAGGCTTTGTCTGGTGCCGTTTTGGCATCCATAGTTGCGTGATAGTACATGTGGTCCTAGCTGCTGTTGTGCCAGTGCTTGTCGTCCTAGCTGCACCCAGGTCAGGTGTTACTAGGACCACAATTTTTCATGGCCGGCGGGCTACATGCTGCTGAAAAGCAAGACTGCACCTGCGGGGCCAAACATTACTAGCAGATCCTGCTCCTTATAATATATTTGACATAGAATATTTTGTTGGAAATTTATCATAAACTGGTTTTATTTTGCAGGTATTGGACCATATGTAGAGGTTGCTTTTTATCATAGACGCTCAAGAACTTTACTTGTTACTGATGCTGTAATTTTTGTTCCACGTCGGCCGCCTGATTGTATCAGCAAAGAATCCTTATTAAAATCTGCTAAGAATGGTTTGGCAGTCAAAATCCTTAGCAAAGGAAAAAAGGTTCCTGATGAACCTGTAGTTGATAACAACTCAAACCGCCAAAAAGGTACATTGTGTAGATTGAGTAGTTGGAAGTTATTCCACTACGTAAGTTCTGATTAATTTTCTTTATTGAATAATTCTTGGTTGTCAACTCTAGAAATTTATATACAAAATGATGATTGTGTAAGTTAGACATGCTACCTGCAAAAGTTTTCTAGTTATGGTTGAACAACAATTGCACAAAAACAATATGTACAATGCAACTTCAACTCTTTAAACTTTGTGAGTTCAAATTTTCCTGTTAAACCTGATGGTGGTATATTAGACTTAGCCTATTCTTACTCCATATAATGACCTAAGAGTTCCTTCTTGGGAATGCAGAGCAATGTCATTGATGCTTCTTGAGATCCACTTCAAATCTTTCTGGATAAAATTTTAAGATATGATGGACAATGCTATATAAAAATGAAAACTATTTGATAGGAAACACTTGGATTTCCAAGTGTTTCTCACCAAAACCAAGTAGATCCAAGGGAAAACTGCTGTCCACAGCAGAAAAACAGCAAAAAAAAGTAGAAAAAATAGGGAAAAACTGTAGAAATTATGGAGAAAAGACTTGTATTTTACTAGTAGATGCAACAAATAGCAAAGATACAAGGATCCTCTATTCGAGAGGAGGATCGCACTCTCCCAATCTCTAGATTTCGATCTAGAACCCTCACTATCCAAGAAGACAAAAGAAACTCTCACCAAGCATGACATAACCCTAATTCCCCTCTTTTCTCCCTACTTAATGCATACAATTCAAATCTAATACAAAAGGACCTAATTACCCTTGCTTCCCCTCCTTTTGGCTCCAAGAATCAATTCAAATTTCAAGTGGACCCCACCCCTTATCCTCTGCTTGTTTCCGCCGACTCCTCCTGGAGTAAACGAGATGAGCCGGCCTAAGAGGCTGGGCCGGCTGGACCGGTCCTCCTTGAACCGGTCTAACATTACCGCCCTTCCAAAGAATCACCTTGTCCTCAAGGTGAAAATCAGGAAACTGCTGTTTCGCCATCTCGTATGGCTCCCACGTGGCCTCGTAGTCTGGGAGGCCGCTCCACCTAATCTTCATCTCCCTTTCCCTCTTCTCGTTGACTCCTTCTACCGCTAGAGGCTCCAATGTCACTTCCATGTCCTCCCTCAATGTGCTGGGCAGCTTTGGGCTCACTGCATGCTCCCCCACCACTCGCCTCAACTGTGATACATGAAAAACGAGGTGTATTATGGCTGTTGGAGGGAGCCTCAATCTATAGGCCACCTCTCCAATTCTCTCATCCACTTCAAAAGGGCCAAAATACCTTGCTGCAAGCTTCTCATTTCTCCTTTGGGCCATAGTCCTTTGCCGGTATGGTCGGAGCTTCAAGTAGACCCTGTCCCCAACTGCAAACTGTATATCTCTCCTTTTGCCGTCTGCCTGCTTCTTCATAAGTTGCTGGGCTCTAAGTAAATGCTTCTTGAGCTCTTCCAACACCTGATCTCTTTCCTTCAAATGTTGATCCACTGCAGATACAGGAGTACTATCATGGCTGTAGTGTACCAAATGTGGGGGGTCCCTCCCATATAACACCTTAAAAGGTGTCATCTTAGTAGCTGAGTGAAAGGAGGTATTGTACAAGTATTCTGCCCAAGCTAGCCATTTGGCCCACGGCTTTGGTGTTTCAAACACAAAACACCTCAAGTATGTCTCCAAGCTCCTATTAACCACCTCCGTCTGCCCATCAGTCTGTGGATGGTAGGCTGTGCTCCTCTTTAATACTGTTCCTTGCATCCTAAATAGCTCCCTTCAGAAATGGCTCAGGAACACCTTGTCCCTATCAGAAATAATGGATTTCGGTACCCCATGCAAGCGGACTATCTCCCTCACAAAAGCTGCTGCTACAGACACTGCTGTGTACGGGTGTCTCAAGGGAATGAAATGAGCATATTTGCTCAGCCTGTCGACCACTACAAGTATAACTGTGTAGCCTTCTGATTTTGGGAGCCCATCAATGAAATCTATAGTAATCTCCTCCCAAACCTTCTCTGGTAGGGCCAGAGGCTGTAGTAATCCCCCTGGTGCCATCGTCAGGTACTTGCTCCGCTAGCAGATATCACACTTCGCCACCATATCCTCTACATCTTTCCTCATCCCCTTCTAGTACAATTCAGCAGCTAACTGGCTATAAGTTTTTTGCACTCCTGAATGCCCTCCTATGACACTCCCATGAAACTCCTGTAGCAGCTGGAGAATGTGGATGGAAGACCTTGGAATCACACTCCTTCCCTGATAGTACAGTCTCTCTCCCACAACTGAGTAGCCTGGGTGGCTGTTCCCATCTGATAACACATCTTCTTTGATTTTCCTTAGCTTCTCATTCTGAATGCTCTCCTCTTTGATGGCTCCCCAATCTATCAGTACTGGTACTGATACAGCAATCCCTTGGAGCTCCCCCATACACCGTGATAAGGCATCCGCTGCCTTATTCTCTAGTCCCGGTCGGTAGTGGATCTCAAAATCATATCCCAGCAGCTTGGACAACCACCTCTAGTGCTCCTCTGTGACCATCCTCTGCTCTAACAAGTACTTCAGGCTCCTCTGATCAGTCATGACAATAAAGTGTCTGCCCAATAAGTAAGGTCTCCACTTCTGGATGGCCAGTACAATAGCCATCAGCTCTTTCTCGTAGACAGACTTCAGCCTAGCCTGGGACGACAGTACCTGACTGAAGTAAGCTATGAGCCTATGGTTATGCATCAACATTGCTCCCAATCCATAGCCTGAAGCATCTGTCTCCACCACAAACACCTGGTTGAAGTCCGGCAGAGCAAGCACTGACACTGTCGCCACGGCCTTCTTCAGCTTTTCAAAAGCCTATGAAGCTGCTTCTCCCCATAAAAAGTTGTCATTCTTCAACTGCTCTGTCAGTGGCCACGCTATGGTGCTGTATCCCCTCACGAACCTCCTGTAGTAGCCTGTCAATCCCAAGAATCCTCTGAGCCCCTTCAAGGTCTTGGGTTGAGGCCATGCCAGCATTGCCTCTATCTTGGACTGATCTGCAGCAACTCCCTCTTGGGATATCACATGCCCCAGGTACTCCACCCGTGCCTGAGCGAAGTCACACTTCTTGAAGTTGGCCTTCAGCTGATGCTCCCTCAGCACACCCAACACCACTCTCAGGTGCTCTAGGTGTTCCTCCTCAGTCCTGCTATAGATTAGAATGTCATAAAAAAATACCAACACAAACCTGCGGAGGTGTGGCTTGAAGATCCGGTTCATCAAGGCCTGGAATGTGGCAGGTGCGTTGGTGAGACCAAAAGACATCACCAGAAACTCGTAGTGGCCCTCATGAGTCCTGAAGGTCGTCTTCTGCACATCTTCCTTCCTCATCCTGATCTGGTGATAGCCTGACTTCAGACCGACCTTGGTGAACAAGGCTGCTCCATGTAGCTCATCCATCAATTCGTCAATCACAGGGATAGGAAACTTATCAGGCACAGTCTCCTTGTTGAGAGCTCTATAATCTACACAGAACCTCCAACTCCCATCCTTCTTTTTCACAAGCAGGTCTGGACTAGAGAAAGGGCTCACACTGGGCTGAATGATCCCTCCTTCTAGCATTTCTCCCACCAGCTTCTCAATCTGGTAGTCCCACCGGAGGTTGGAACACATCCTCAAATTCCTGCATAAGAGGCTGAACCAACATGGGAATGAGCTTTTCCTCCACCTCCTCCTGCTCCTCCAGGCTATGCAGCTCCACAAGGAATCCCCCTCCTTCCTCATGGATGATTTTCACCATTGATCTGAGTGACACTCCAGCTCTGGACAATCCTGGTTCCCCTTTTAGCTTCACTCTCTTCCCCTCTACAATCAGCTCCATCACCATGGTCCCCCAGTTCACTTTGGTTTCACCCAAGGTCTATAGCCACTTCATGCCCAGAATGACATCTGTGCTACCCAACTTCAGGGGTTGGAAGTCCTCTACCACCATGATCTCCTGTAACCTCATCTCCACCCCTTTGCAGATCCCGGTGCTGGACTCAATCTTTCCTGTCCCCATCATCACCCCATAACTGCCTGTCTCAGTAGGCTCCATCCCTAGCTCCTCCGCCACTTGGGTGGATATAAAATTGTGGGTTGCCCCACTGTCAATCAGGATCACTACCTCCCTCCCAAGGATCTTCCCCTTCACCTTCATCGTATGGCTAGGAGTAAATCCCAACACATAATTGAGGGAGACCTCGGCTACCTCTAACTGGGGATCAATCTGCTCCTCATCAGAATCATCACACTCTTCAGGCGCCTCGTCTATATAGACGGTGAGAGCCCGAAGGGCGCGATCCTTGCACATGTGCCTTGGAACAAACTTCTCCTCACATCTGAAACAAAGGCCCTTGGCCCTCTTCTTCTGCATCTCTTCCTCAGTCAATTTCTTGAAGCTTGCAGCAGATCTGGTCACCCCACTTTCTCCTTTCCACTCTCCCTAGGGAAGGTAGGGCTTGGTCCTTTTGGAGCCAAGTAAGTGGTGGTTGTCCTGGTGGGCCCTTCTGAGTGCGTGTTCCTCCAAGTTCGGGCGTTGGTCTTCTGGTTCTCCACCAGCTGAGCTAACTCCATTGCCTCCCTCAGGTCTCTTGGTCTCATGACCTTCACCGCATCTCTAATTTCTGGTTTAAGGCCCTTCATAAAATTTCACCCCCAAAGTACTGTTTGAGAGGCCCTCCATGTCTCCCTCTAAACTCTCAAATTTCTTCCTGTATTCCTCCACTGTTCCCTCTTGAGTGAGGGCGTAGAACTGTTATGATATCTCCCATGGGTTGCTCCCCCTGAATCTCTCCCTGATAGCCTCCTTGAAGTCCCTCCAGGACCTCACCGGTTCCCACTTATCCATGTACTTGAACCAGGCAAATGCCGCCCCTTCCAAGCACATACTAGCAGCCATCAATCTCTCCTCTTCCATCAGACCATTCACTGCAAAATACCTCTCCACCTTGTGTATCCACTCATCCACATTTCCCTCCTCGAATACTGGCATTTTCAGCTTCCTGGCCCTCGTGTCCACCCCGTATGCCCTATTCCCCCCATGGCCTCTTCTGTCCCAAGCTATGGGGTCTTCCCAAGTTCCTCTTTCTCCATATCGGGGCTCATCCTCCCTCCTTGGCCGCCGGTAGCCATCTTCCCCTCGTGCCCCGCCATGGTGGTTATAGATCCCCCACGGCCGGTCCAATGGGTCGGGCCTCTGACGTTGCCAATCATCTTCTCTTCCTTCCCGGAAGTCTCTCCTTCTGTCATGTTCTTCTCGCCTGATGGACTCCCGAGGTGGCATCCTCCCGTTGCTGTCAAACAGTTCCACCTCCTCTTCCTCTTCTGGATTCACCTTCTCCTTCCCCCCTGCTCCCACTACCTTCTCCTCTTTCCTCCGCTGGCACCGCCCGTGCTTGCCCTTCCAACAACTTCTTCATCATCTCCTCAAAGGCCATGAATTTCCCTTCCACATTCTCGCTAAATGTGGCCATCTTCTCCTCCAGATCCGTCTTAAGTTGACTCATCTCGGTCTCCAAGACTTCTACCCGCTTAGATGCCATGGGAACCAACGAGATGCCTCCGGATCCACCAAAAATCTGCGAAAAACTGCAGCGAAACAGTGGAAAAAACAGCCCTCCACCGTCCGGATCTCGCTCTGATACCAATTTGATAGGAAACACTTGGATTTCCAAGTGTTTCTCACCAAAACCAAGTAGAT
This sequence comes from Dendrobium huoshanense, assembly GCA_016618105.1. NCBI lineage: Eukaryota > Viridiplantae > Streptophyta > Magnoliopsida > Asparagales > Orchidaceae > Dendrobium > Dendrobium huoshanense. The sequence continues at coordinate 51,634,495 of CM028355.1, read as the reverse complement.
CCAAGGGAAAACTGCTGTCCACAGCAGAAAAACAGCCAAAAAACAGTAGAAAAAATAGGGGAAAACTGTAGAAGTTATGGAGAAAAGACTTGTATTTTACTAGTAGATGCAACAAATAGCAAAGATACAAGGATCCTCTATTCGAGAGGAGGATCGCACTCTCCCAATCTCTAGATTTTGATCTAGAGCCCTCACTATCCAAGAAGACAAAAGAAACTCTCACCAAGCATGACATAACCCTAATTCCTCTCTTTTCTCCCTACTTAATGCATACAATTCAAATCTAATACAAAAGGACCTAATTACCCTTGCTTCCCCTCCTTTTGGCTCCAAGAATCAATTCAAATTTCAAGTGGACCCCACCCCTTCTCCTCTGCTTGTTTCCGCCGGCTCCTCCTGGAGTAAACGAGATGAGCCGGCCCAAGAGGCTGGGCTGGCTGGACCGGTCCTCCTTGGACCGGTCTAACACTATTCTCGCAGTCCATGTTAAGAACCAACAGTCTTAGAATTTTGTTAATACATGCAAGGTTCTGATATTTATTCTGTAGTAAAACAATATACTTGGCTCCATCTTTCATTGACATTCCCTTATGTTTAAATCAAATTCTTATTGTTTTTCTTTGCGCTCCTGTTCATGTCCATGTGTAAACCTCTTCATTGGTTAAGTTTACTCTGCTACTAACATATGATGTATTGTTATTTTTAATGATATAGTTTGACAAACTTCTTTAAGCCACTGAAACATATTTAATTTCTTGGTATATGGAATCCTCATGTAAAATTTTTCATTATATTTGTTTATTACTTCTCGTTTATTTTAAGATGATATTCTAATACTTTGTGGCACATAAGGTTCCAAAGAACCTTTTTTACACAACAAAAGTAATTTGAGTTCTCTTTTTTTTGGTAATAGGTTGGGAAAGAATGGTCCTTCAAATCTTGTTTCTAGGCCCTTCAAATCTTCTGGAGCCCTCCGCGACCTTCTCTCAAATGTCAAGGAAATTAATTGTGTCTCCAATTGTCAAGACATTAGTTTTCAGCAAAGTTCCAGAGAAGGTTCATATAGTCTCAAGCTTTGATTTTTTTTTTCTTTTAATTTTTGTAGATTGTGATTACGACTTACATTCTATTGCTTTCTCTCATACAAGCGCGCACACACTCATAAAAATGTGGTTGGGAGAGGGGCTGTGAGGACTGGGGATGGGTATGATGGGGCAGATATTCGAGGAGCAGTGAAGATAAGGGAAGTTGTGGAGATATATATGGAGTGGAAGAGATTAGAAGGGCTGGAAGACTTTAATACACATAAATGAAGACCAGATTTTCCTTGTTCTGTTGATTCCTCTAGATGAAATTCACCATATTGCACTAAGTTACTTATATATGCTTGTAATTTGGGAATACTTTGGGTGAACACCAATACAAATATGTAGGGTCAATAGTTAAGCATTTAGATCTTACCATATAGAAAAAAATTAAATCTTTAACCAAACAAATGTTCTTCGAACCAAACTAGATAGTCTCCTATAACTGGATTCACTAACCAGCCTATGGTTTGATTCTTATTATTCTCACCTTAAATCAAAATCATAAGGCTTGTGTCTAGCTATTAGCTCTGACATGATATAAGGGGCTCTTGGTGGGGATTTAAATCATCCATTCTCTTTCAGGACATTAAAGTTAGTGACATGCATGATCTAAAAAACTTATAAGATCGATTGATTGTGAATTAGAAGATTCAAAATTTTGTTAATGAATGACTTCAATTGCATGAGAAGATAATTGCAATTGTGGGACTTTTAAATTGATTTGAATTAAATTCATGTGTTCATCGTAATATTTAACATATATTTTATAATTTTAATTAGTAAATACATAGATAAAATTGACTTCTAAAAGCATTTATACATATTATATGATCAATCTCAATTTTTTAAATACTCAATGAGCAGACAAATCAGTATTCAAATTAATGAAACTTGATTTATAAGTCTTTTTTATGATATAACCAATTGTTATAACATAAAGTGACAATTGAGAAAAAAAAAGAAAAAAAGAGGAGAATAGTATATATATATATGAAGGAAAAGGATCAAAATGGTCCATTTACACTTCATGAAGGATCAACATAGTGTCCAACTATATTAAAGGATTATTTTGGTCCGTCAAATCTTTAAAAATGAATCAAAATTGTCCCATAATATGATTATTTTGATTTCTTGAGGGATCAAAATAGTTCTTTAATATAGTTGAGGATTATTTTGATCTTTTAAAAAAAGTCAAGAAATCATTTTGATCCTCTCTCTCTCTCTCTCTCTGAAACTGTTTTAGTAGTTTAATAACATAATATATATTTCAGGTGAGAAACTGGATTGATAAAATAGCAGCAGACTGGCCCTTCAGAAGGATCATCCCCGCACACTTTGCAGCTCCAGTAAACGCAGGTAGGTCTGATTTATTAGCAGCTTTTGCGTTCCTCAACGAACTTCTGGATGATCGCTCCATCGCAAAACCTTCGATTTCACTTGTTTTTGCTTCCATCTTCGGCAAGGCAGCCAGTTACTTTCCCCCAGATGATATGAAGACCCTATCTTCTCTTGATAATTTCTTAGTCTCAGTTGGAGCTGTGAAAAAAACTGCTTCTGGAAGGAGAAGTTGACCGAAATAAACCTGTATATATTATTTTGTTTGAACTATTAGAATGAGTAATGTATATATATGCGTGTTAGGATAAGAAGAAAAGGGGAAAGTAAGGATCATTGATTTACAATGAGAGGATAATGTTGTAAGAGTTGGCTTTGGATCTTTTGAAATCAGTGTAAGCTTCATCAAGGCTTTGGATACATAGATATACCATTGCATGTGCTGGATATTATTCCTCTGTATCATCACTATTTAAATTTTGTCTTAAGTGGGGTCCAATCTTGAGGTTTCTAAGATGAGTGCCTATTCTAGATCAGCTGAGGATTAGTCACGCCGTCAAACGCTCTTTAGGGGGTGGCAGCGGGTGGATGCCCTGTTCCAAAAAAAAAAAAAAAAACCGTCTTCAATAACATTCATAGAATTAAAAAAGAACAGCAGGAACCTTTAAAAAGAGCATCATCAGCAACAATATTGTTATCTTCATGAGGTTTCATTCCTGCTTTTGTGTATTGGTAGAAGTGAGATGTTTGAGATAGCTTCATTTGGAATAGCTGTGCTATTACTTTTTAAATAGTTTTCAAATACAAAATTTTTTAATTCAATAAATTGATTTTAAAAAGCAATAAAATAATTCTTCCAAATGAAGTAATAATTTCATTTGGTTGCTATTACTTGTTAATTTCTCATTATTTTTTGTGGAGTATTATTTTTCTAATTTAAAAGAGGATTTAAATGCATATTACATAATTCTTGTATATATATATAACTTTTATATTTAATTATATGATATTTAAATATTTAAATATTTAAATTATATAAAAATATTATTAATATTAAACTATTAAAAAAACATCTTTTGATGCATATATTTTAATATAATTTATATAATAAGGGAATATATGCATAAATATAAAAATTTAAGTATTAGATATATAAATTCATAAAAAAAATTTAATTTCCATATAACTTCCTCAAAAATAAAATATTTGCTTGAGGTTTAGATTACCCCTATTTTACTATTATATATATATATATAGAACTAATGACATATTAATAAATATGGAAGTAAATTCATAAATTTAAATTAGTATATATCAATAAAATGTGAAACAAAATCGTATATTTATTAAATAAATAATAGCTCAAATCCAATAAAACTGCCCTATTTACTGTATCGTATATAAAAAATATGATTTTCCAACACGATGTGAAGGACCAAGTCACGATAAACTAAATATTATTACCCGCAACAGTTCATAAAGACTTTAGCGCCTCTCTCTCTCTCTCTCTCTCTCTCTCTCTTCTTTTATTAATGGAGTGAGCGATGAGCTTTGTCCATAGGATGATTGAGGTGGCTCCTTCGAGTAAGCATTTTTTCTGGAGAAATTAACCATGAAGTGTAGCTATCATTCTCTTATTTTATTTTTGCCTCGGTCTGCTGGACGGCAGCGATCTAGTTGATTTAGTATTTTTAATTTTTCATGGATGAAATCGCCCCTTTTTCAGTGATCTCCCTTCGTTTCCTAGGTATTTTTATGTCGAATCGTTATCTGCATCTTGTTTGCCATAAATGGATGATGGATGAAGCGAAAAGACTGGATCTTGTTGGATGTTTGTTTTGAGAAATTTGAATGAGTTGGGTGTTTATTGGGTTTCGGGAACCAGGAGGTTGAAAGATCGGATTTATGCTTGCATTTCCTTTGTTCGTTGAAGTGATAGGAAAAAAAAAGAAGATTAGGTATAATTTCAGCTATCTGTTTATTCTATCCTCTAGCTTACTTTTCCTGCTTTTTAATTTTCCCTTTAGGTGCGGATATTTGATTCTTATGCATTGGTGTTTTATTTTGTTTGAGCTCTAGGTTAGTTTCATAAGTGCAAATTGAAAGACTTTAGGTGGATGGATCTATATGGATTTGGCTGGTTATTTATGGCCTTTCAATTTGTTTGTTCATCTTAGTCTACTTAAAATGCTTTTGTTATAATTCTTATGATGCAAAAACTAAATTAGTGATAATGTAAGTATAAGCCCATGTTATTTTATGATTTTTTTTCCAATTAATGCATTGTTGCATAGTTGTCCTGAAGAATATATCAAGAAAATTACATAAAATTGTGCTGGTGATGTTCCTTTTTTAATAAGATGTTTGATTTAGTTGTAGCTGTTGACCAGTTTCTTAAATGCAACTAGAAAATCTATTCCAGTTTATTTATGGGTAGCAATTTTTTAAGATTTGATTTTTCCATTTAAGGCATAGAAGAAGAAAAATTGATGGTGGATCTCTATAGGAATCCTTCAATTTTGCAACTTGAGTTCTGAATTTTTAGCAAAGAGGAGTCATTTCCTTGGGAATAATGGAATTGAAGTGTTGCTTTTTGATGTATGATTTGTTATTTATGGATTAATTATTCTGTGCGGACGTCGAACGTTGTTCGGAAATCAAATAGAATGCACCACATCACCCCTGTGCTCGGTACTACGGCTGACGCATTCTGGTTGGTCTTCGGATGACATTCTGTGTCCGGTCTCACACAGATTAATTTCTCGTTATTTATAGTTCTTTACTAGGGCATTCGTATTGTAAGATGGACCTGAATTAGTTGTTGCAGAGTGTCATTAATGCAGGAACTTTCTAGAGTTAATCAGGCTTTCAAAACTTATTTGGTGGTTTAATTTACGCTGCACAACTTAGCAATATTTGAGATTGGGTAAAATTGGACAGTTTTCTTTATATCTTATTATTTATTTTCTGGTCAAAGGGTTTGTTTTCTGACAGATGAACATACTACTTAAGCTAGAAAATTTATTTTCAGATGGACATATTGTTGGTGTTAGCATCCAAGATAAGTTTACTGCAAAAAAAAAAAAAAGGGCAATCCGTTCATTATAATGGTTGAATGAAATGAAATTTATGTCAATAGAGGCTACGAAGTTTGGTGAATACTCATGAGCTGTAATTCAGCGCTGGTTTTTTCAACTGCAAACCTTTGCATTTCATATTATAAAAGCCATTTATTTGCTGCACAAATAAATTTTTTGATAGCCTTCTTTCCCTTTTCTCATTCTTATGATTATCTTTATCCATTTTTTTCCATGATTGATAATGTAAGCTTTTCATGCTTATTTACTACAGAAGTCAACAGATTAACCTTGCTTATGTGAGTAAAAGTAGCTGCAGATAGGGTTCTTGTGTCAGTGATGCAGATTTGATGGACAATAGAGGTGTGATAATGAGAAACTTAGCAGGAGAAGCATATATTAATGATATAAAATCTCCTCAGCATTACCTGAGGGCTCTCGCAAGTCCCTGTCCTGATTTTTGCAAATGTGGAAAGATGTACGATTCCATCTTGCTAAAAAGTATGGAGTTCTAGCACACTTAACCCGCTTACAATCCCGGATGAAAATTGCAGCCCAAGAAAGTTGGCACTGCACAAGTTAGACACAAAGGAGAGGACTGTGGGTTGGAGAGACTCTCTCTCTCTCTCTCTCTCAAAAAAGGAGAATTCTTCCTAGTGTTAAGTAGTTAACAATATGCATCAGGTGATTCATTGAATGTATATCTGAGGAATCTGCGAACATGAATCGCGGGACGCCATTGTCCTTCCTGAAAAATGTCATAGTTTCTGAGCAGGATGGTTCCTTTCTTGAAGATGGATCAGAGGAGAAATCTGAACTAATGGTGCCTGAGGCTATATCATCAACTTTCTATGAAAACACTATCTCCATTGATGATGTGCCCTGGGCTTGGTCAGATGGGTTTTCTGAAGGGTCTGCAGTCATGGAGCTTGAATCCTCTATATCTGCAGTAGAGAGCATGGCACCTACCCCGATTTCACATGATCATAATATAGAGGGATCCTCTATGGAATTTGAAGTTACACCACGGAAAATGATATCGTTAGTTTCTGATAAACTTATAAATCAAGTAGAAGAGTCATCCAATAGATTAAGAAGCATAAAGCAAGAAGCAAGGCGGAAGAGCATGACATCTTCCATGGCCAATTTATCAAAGGAACAGAAGCAGCTGGATGGTTTGAAGGTAGATGTGAAGCAAAAGAGAGAGGTTCCAATGTTGAGGTCTTCGCTGCCAGTGAAAACCAGTCTTCTCGGTACAGTCAAGGCCAAGCAGAAAGTTGATGCAGCTGTGGAACCCAGCATTACAAAAGAAAAATCTGGAAAATTAGATAGAACTGCTAAATTTGTTAAGCCAAAACAGGCTGGTATGGTGCCTGACAAAGGACCACGTACATCTTTATCTCCCATAATAATCAAGAAAAAGACTTTGTCACCTCCGAAGAGGATCCATTTATCCCCAAAGGCATCACTTGTACTGAAAACCAAATCTTCAGCGGTAAAATACAGGTCAACTATGTCAGATTTAGGGAGAATCACAGGTCAAAGTAGCCAGGAGAGCAGCAAGATTGCCAGGAATGTTGGCATGCCTAAGTTGGGAGGCGAGAAGATTTTGAAGCAATTTGAAGAACCTCAGTGCCCCATGTCAACTGTTAATAATGCTCCGGGATTGAATAATTCTATGAAGATGAGATCAGTAAAGAATCAAGTGGAAGCTGGAAACGTGGATGGGGTGAAGGAGAAAACACTGCATGTAATTGAGCAGACACTCGTCGGTGTAGCTCAAAAGTCTTCAGAACAAAATCACATAAAACTGAGATCTCAACAGTCATCAGGAACCTTGTCTACCGGGTCTTCAATATCATCTTCAGCATTTCTCTCATCAAGTTATGAAGACGAGAGTGATGGATCTCGGTTGACAATAAGTGACGCTAGTGGATCCAAGAAGACTCATACTGGTGAGAGAAAAGGGGGAACCCCACTTCATGGAGTTGAGCAGAAACTCAAAACTCCAAAGTCTGCAGAACAAAAGCGCACAAAGCTGAGATCTCAGCAGTCATCAAGAACCTTCTCTTCCAGGTCTTCAATATCTTCATCAGCATTCATCTCATCAGGTTATGAGGAAGAGAACGATAGATCTCGGTTGACAATAAACGATGCAAGTGGATCGAAGAAGCCTCATATTGGTGAGAGAAAAGGGAGAACACAGCTTCATCAAGTTGAGCAGAAACTCTTCAGTGTAGAACAGAATCACACAAAGCTGAGATCTCAGTTGTCATCAAGAACCCATTCTTCTACGTCTTCAATATCATCTTCAAATGATGAATCTCAGTTGACAGTAAGCGATGCTAGTGGCTCAAAGAAGTCTCAGATTGGTGAAGAAAATGGGACAACACCGCTTTACTCTCTAAATAGTGACTACAAAGAAATACAGAAAAGAACAGAAAATATTAGCCTGGAAGATGAATCATTGTTGCTTGAGAAGATGTCATTTAGTAGAGGGAAGAAAATTAGTCCCCAGAGAGAGATTCCTGACCACAGGAGGCTCACATTAATGCAAGAAAAAGCAGTGGCCGAGGCCAAGAATTTTGAAGTTCAACCAGGAATGAGTAGCTTTAGGGAGAGTAGAGAGTCTCCTACAGTTGGGCTGAGGCACCAGGATATGCAGGAAAAGAATACAGAGGCTTTGTTTAATGATGTAAGTGAAGAAGCTGGAAAGAAGCTGGTGGAAACTAGGAAGAGCAAGGTAAAGGCTCTGGTTAGTGCTTTCGAAAGTATCATCTCTCTCCAGGAGAGAACTGTTTAGTGAGTATTAACTGTTTTATCTATTGATTGAAAATCTGAAATTACTTCTGCATTTAGTTCCTGTGTTTGGACTTCCCGAAGTATATCTATGTCATATAGGCTATGTTAAGAAGCTTTTGTATTCCATAAGCAAAGAGGAATAAATTTTCCCTAGTGCTTTCAACACACTAGCTTGTTTTAACATGTTGAATTAATAATGATTCCCTAGCCAAGATATTTTCATTTACAATAACTTAGATATATGTGAGACATTGTTTTCTATCTACAACAATCCAACAATTAATGGACAATATTATTTCATTTTTGCTGTGTAGTTAATTATGAATTCCAGAGTTAAAGATTGATTTTTAAATTTATTTCTTTTCTTGATAGGAGTTTTTTTTGCCTATTTATGTTTGTATACTTTCTTTTTACATAGACCAAAGAAATAAAATTCAGTAAGGATAAAATATGTATATCAATGTTTTATTATTCTTATTGTAATCCTTTTCAACTAATCTTGATTTTGGAAAATATATAAAAAAAAAATTAATTTATAATCAATGATTTTAAAAGTGTCCGTCATGTGACTTCAACTGTTTGGAACCATACACTATAACTCTATTGTACTGTATTAGAACACATCTCAAACATTTTAGTGAAGCATCATTGACTACATGAAATCCTTCTCTACCAGAAGAAAGAGTCAAAACTGGAGCAGAAGTCAAATAATTCTTGGTTGCACACTCAAGTGACCAAACAAAATCTACTGACTTCTGAGTTAGTCTCATTAGATGTGCAGAAATCTGAGAAAATTCTTTCACGAACTTTTGGTAATATGCCATATACAAAAAACTGCATATCTCAAACACAGTAGTAGGCCTCAGCCACTCAGTGACTGCCTGAACTTTCTGTGGGTCTACAGAGATACCAGCACTACTCACTACGTGCCCAAAAAAGCAACTCTTCAGCATGAACTTGTATTTAGAGAATTTTGTATATAGCTGATGCTGACTCAAAATCTCCAAAATAATTCTCAAATGTTTGTCATGATCTTCCACAGAAGTAAAATATACCAAAATGTGTAAATATAAAACAATAACAAATTGATATAGAAAATATATGAGCAATCTATCATCAGATTCATAAAGACGGATGATGCATTCGTCACGCCAAATAGCATGACTAAGAACTCATAGTATACGTACTGAGTACTGAAAGCCGTTTTCCTCATATCAGCCTCTCTCACCTTCACCTGATGGTAGTCATATCATAAATCAATATTCGAGAATACAGAAGATCCAACAAGATTATCAAATAGATAGTCAATCCATGACAGATGATACTTGTTCTTAATAGTGACTTTATTTAACTCATTGTAGTCAATGCACATACGCATTATACCATTTTTTTTTTCATCACAAATAAAATAGGTGCTCTTCACAGAGATATATTAGGATGAATAAATCCTCTGCAAATTAACTCCTGAAGCTCCTTAAGTGTCATCCTATACGGAGCCTTAAAAATTGGGGTCATACTTATAAAAATATCAATATAGAACTCTGTCTCTATAGAGAGGCAAATTAAGGAAATACATCATAAATTCCTGGGACATCAGAAAGAAGACTAAAATATATACTCCGGATTTAGTAAATCCATGATTTACAGTAAACAGAGGGAAAAGGGGGATTTAACTTATTGTGAGATTTAACAATTCCCTAAATACTGTTTGGCATGATTTAGCATAAGTCCTGCTCAAATCCTGTATATATCTTGTATCAGAGCTGTTTGACAAAAGTAGAGTTTAACTTTAATAAGATTTAGCAAATCCTATAAATCCAAGATTTAATAAATCCTATAAATCTTGAAAACGGTTTGGCAAAATAGTTGTTTAAATCTTATGAAATTGTTTGGCAACGTAATTCAAGATTTAGGATGGTTGGTTCATTTAAAATTTAAATTTAATGTGGTATAATTTTAATTGCATGTTAAGTTCAAATTACTTATTAATTTTAATTATGTTCAACAAGTTATAATGATAAATAATTTAATTAAAAATTAGCTTAAATTTTTAATAATTTAATTACTAAATATAGTATTATTTAGTAGATTACTTATTTAGGTATTAATTTAATAAGTATTTGATATCTAATTATATTAATAATTATCTAATTAATTAGTTAATTTGTAAAATAACTAATTGTTTAACTAATAAGTATTTTTAATTATTTTATCAATCATTTAAATATTTTGATACTAATTAATTATTTAATTACTATTTATAATGTAATATAATTATTATTTTTATTTGAAATTATATTAATTAAATAATTAATCTAAGGTTTGCTTTCGTCTTCTCTTTTGCTCTTTTCCTCGTTGCCATTTCTTCGTGCCTGCTAAAAGAAGCTTCTTCGCCTCCTTCGACAATGTGGGATCGGAACTCCTGGCTTGCTGCAAAGTAACCATCTTTAGGGCATCTCCAATGGATCCGCAAATGAGTGTTTGCCGTGCTCAATATCGCTCCAACGGAGCGCTATTTTCTACTGCATACGGTCGCCAATGAACAGTGCGATGTCATATTTGGCGTCGCACTGTTCACCCGCCATTTGCCTTTATTTTTTTTTAATTTGAAACTTAATTATTAATTTTAAAGATTAAAAATTAGAATTTTTTTATTAATTAAAATAATAAATTAGAAATATCTTATTTTTTTGTAATCTATTTTTTTTTTACAAAATTAATTAATATAAGTTAACATTAAGATAAAAATTAAGATAAAATTCTCATACATAAAAGATATTGAGAAGTACAATACCTTAAAAAAAAAATCAAAATATAATGTTTAGTTGCCTTGTATTTTTCTCGTTCTTATTTATGTGTTCTAATGTAATTTTCAATTTATTAACTAAATATTTATTTATGACATATTTATATTCCAAATTATTTTATAGAGCAAAAAATATTTATTTTAATTATATTAGATTTAATTCAAAAATTTGATAAATAATATTAATGATTAAAAATATGTAAAATGAAATATGAGAAAGAATATATTAGGAATATTTTTTTTTGGTGTTAGAAAATAGAGTTCGGTTGGAGACAAATTACTACATTTTGATGTATTACTATATTTTGGAGTGAAAAATGAGTTTTTCGATTGGAGATGCCCTTATACCTTTCGCGCGCTTCTTCGGCCAAATCCCATAAATCCGCCGAACTAGAGATTTAGTAAATCCGAGATTTACGGATAAAAGAGGGAAACGGGGGATTTATTCCGCCGTGAGATTTACGGGACGCTCAAATCCCATTTGGCAGGATTTAGCATAAATCCTGCTCACATCTTGCATAAATCCTGTTGCCAAACAGCCCTGTAGGGTGAGCTCGACTTGGCTCGCTGGAGTTACAACGGGCTCAAGCTCGGCTCACTGGAGAAGGAAGTGAGGACACGCCTAGTCGCCAGAGTTACTACGGCTTGAGCTCAACTCGTGAGCTTGGCTTGTCGGAGGTGGTCACCAACTCGTGAGCTTTGCTCGCAAGAGAAAGGAGGAAGCGAGGACAACTGGTCGCCGGAGTTACCCCGCGTTCGAACTCGGGAACTTGGGAGAGGATTGATGAGCTCTCGGCTTGTTGAAGAAGAAGCGCTGTTGAAGAAGTACAGCTGCTCACTTTGATTTATTATTTGAGAATTTTATCTATCAAAAAAGAGTTTTTGAATTTTTCTATCTTTATGATCCTTGTGTGTGAGTTTGCACCTAAATATCCCAAAAAAACAGCTGGCAGCTGCTTTAATTACATTAAATGAAATTGATTTTTTGTATTTTTCCCTGCTGCATTTAGAAGAGAACACAATTTTTATTTGGGAAATTTACATACATACTGTTAAGTATTGATTTAGTTTTAGGATATGTTGTTCATGCATGCTACCACACCCTTGTACATCTCTAAAAATAGAAGCCTTGTTTGATGTATTGGTTGGGGAAAATTAATGAAGCTTTAGGTATTTTCCTCCCCAATTGCTGTCTATCTCTCTCCCTCCCTCTCCCTCTCTATCTCTTGCAAGAAAGATCTCAAGATCTTCCTCCTTGATTTCAACAATTTGAAACCAGAGTTTGAAGAAGAAGCTTGTCTCGGCTTCTTGAAGAAAAGGAAAACCTGAAAAAGCTCAAAATAGAGTAATGTATTTCTTAAAAATGGCATCTCACTAATACAACAAATGCACTTATTTAAAGACAACCCAGGGTATAGGAAAAGCCACACAAAACAATGAAACTACAAGAAAGAACTAAAGAAGCAATCCTAATAAAATCTGGTCTAATATCTAACAATCACCATCTTAGTCCAGATTTTACAAAACATCTGAATCAGTCCAACCGTCTCTCAAATCTGCTGCTATTGCTAAGCTGACTTTTGGTTCAACTCTTTGTGACAAATTTGAACAATATCTCTTAATGTGGCCTTCTTTGTGACAATGAAAACACTTCATGTTGGAATTGATCCTACGCAATTCTGATCTTCCTTTGGCGATCAGAATGTTGCCATTCTTATCTTCTTTCTGATCGGATTTCGTTTGAACATCTTTTGACATTAAGACAGACTTAACCTCTGTCAATGTCAAGGTTTGCTTCCCATACAACGTAGTGTCAACTATGTTTTCATAAGTCTTTGATAGAGAGCTGAGGAGTATGATCCCTTGATCTTCTTCATCTATTTTCACATCCACATTTCTGAGGTCAATAATCAATTTATTGAAATTGTCCAAATGCTTTCTGAGTTCTTGGATTTCTTCCATTTGGAGCGTATACAGTTGTTTCTTCAACAATAGTCGATTTGTAAGGGATTTTTTCATATAAATTGATTCAAGCTTTTTTCATACCTTTAATGTCATGTCTTCTTCAGCAACCTCCCTTAATACTTCGTCACCGATAGAGAGAAGGATGATACTGTGCGCTTTCAATTGGATTTCTCTAGCCTTGGCCCTGTCGGTGATTGCAGCGAAATTTTCTTCAAAGATTGCATCGGAAAGGCCTTGATGAACCAATAGAGCCTTCATCTTGATCCTCCAAATGCTGAAATCGTTCTCTCCCTTGAACTTGTCGATCTCGAGCCTTTGGAGGATCAAGATGAAGGCTCTATTGGTTCATCAAGGCCTTTCCGATGCAATCTTTGAAGAAAATTTCGTTGCAATCACCGACAGGGCCAAGGCTAGAGAAATCCAATTGAAAGCGCACAGTATCATCATTCTCTCTATCGGTGACGAAGTATTAAGGGAGGTTGCTGAAGAAGACACGGCATTAAAGGTATGGAGGAAGCTTGAATTAATTTATATGAAAAAATACCTTACAAATCGACTATTGTTGAAAAAACAACTGTATACGCTCCAAATGGAAGAAACCCAAGAACTCAGAAAGCATTTGGACGATTTCAATAAATTGATTCTTGATCTCAGAAATGTAGATGTGAAAATAGACGAAGAAGATAAATGGATCATACTCCTCAGCTCTCTATCGAAGACTTATGAAAACATAGTTGACACTATGTTGTATGGGAAGCAAACCTTGACATTGACAGAGGTTAAGTCTGTCTTAATGTCAAAAGATGTTCAAAGGAAATCCGATCAGAAAGAAGATAAGAATGATAACATTCTGATCGCCAGAGAAAGATCAGAATAGCGTAGGATCAATTCCAACAGGAAGTGTTTTCATTGTTATAAAGAAGGGCACATTAAGAGATATTGTCCAAATTTGTCACAAGGAGCTGAACCAGAAGTCAGCTTAGCAATAGCAGCAGATTTGGGAGACGGTTGGACTGATTCAGATGTTTTGTAAAATCTGGACTAAGGGGATGATTGTTAGATATTAGTCCAGATTTTATCAGGATTGCTTCTTTAGTTCTTTCTTGTAATTTCATTGTTTTGTGTGGCCTTTCCTATAGCCTAGGTTGTCTTTAAATAAGTGCATTGGTTGTGTTAGTGAGATGCCATTTTTAAGAAATACATTTATCTGTTTTGAACTTTTTTCAGGTTTTCATTTTCTTCAAGAAGCCGAGACAAGCTTCTTCTTCAAGCTCTGGTTTCAAACGCCTTATTTCCTACAATTTGGTATCAGAGCCCTTGTGGCGATCTTGAAGGAGGAATGTGTTCTTGAGGTGGAGCATTCGGCCTTGGATACGCGAACATGCGGATGCAGGCTGGCTAATGTCGCAGTTCCTTCGTGGGCTTGAACAGAGGTGGCAACACTAGCAGATCAGAAGACTTGCGGGATCTTGACGGAAGGCAGAGCCTCGGGCGTGCGGGCTGAACGAGCGAAAGGCTGAGCGGGAGTCGGGCCTGGAGCGGAATCAGATGGGGTCCGTGTTGAGACTGACGGGGTCGTGCAACCAGGAGATGGGTCCGACCAAGAAGAAGAGGAAGAAGGTTGTCTCGCCGGAATCCGAGCGGGAGAAAGGCAAGGCCGCACACAACCTGGTGCGGGTGTTCGCACAAGAAGGCGGAGCCGGCTGGGCTGGTGGGGCTCATATGAGGGAGAAGGTAGAGATTCATATTCGGGTGGAGTTTCGATCAAGGTGGAGAATTATAGGAGCATGTTGAAGCATCAAGAACCTCGAGGATGCAATATTGTCGCGAACTTGAAATTTGACGGGTGGATCGTGTGAAGTCGCATGTAGGAGAACGCACGTGTGTCCAGGGCGATCGGTTGGATTGCAACAAGTTCGGATTCTTGTTACTGGTGGTTCTTTGTTTTTTGTAAAACTAAATCAAGGTGGAGATTGTTAAGTATTGATTTAGTTTTAGGATACGTTGTTCATGCATGCTACCACACCCTTGTACATCTATATAAATAGAAGCCTTGTATGATGTATTGGTTGGGGAAAATTAATGAAGCTTTAGGTATTTTCCTCTCCAATTGCTGTCTATCTCTCTCCCTCCCTCTCCCTCTCTATCTCTTGCAAGAAAGATCTCAAGATATTCCTCCTTGGTTTCAACACATACCTTATTTTTTCAATGTATATAACTTACTAAAGATGATGAGCGTCTACTCCTAAATATTATAAAATTATAAATATAATGCTATATGTGTTCCTAAATGTTTATCTAAGAGTCAACGAGTTGAGTCTCAACAAATTTGAACTCGAACTCGAGCTAGAAGCTTGAAAATAAAAAAAATATTTACAAACACATGAGCTTCCCAAGATATTTACATCTCTACCTCAACCATTTTAGGTGGCATTGCCATGAAATTAAACCTTGATTTTAATTGTGGTGTTATTTTTATTTCTATTTGAGAAGTCAAGAGACTAACTTAAACCTTCTGCACAATATGGGACAATTATTCTCCCAAACCCAATAAATAATCCAGTGACATTTTGTTCTTTTTCTTGAAGTATTTCCTTGATTTACTTCAAGGAACATTGATGCTTGAATATGAGCTCGCGAAAACTCCAATAAAGTTTTGTTTGTGATAGCTTTTTTACTGCTTTCTAAAGCTTAATTATAATACAAAAGTTTCGGTTCAAGAAAATGTTGTACTAGAAAGCTGCTTCAGAAAGCAGTAAGAAAACTGCTCCAAAAGAAAATATTAATGGTAATGAAACACATGATGATAAGGTAGATGTCAACGCCATGTGGGAAAACTCATATACCTTTTTCTTATTTAGCTTGATATTATATTCCTTGCTAGTGTTATGAGTGGATACTTGGATAACTCTACTAAAGTCCACATAATAGTTATTTACCTCATTCAAAAGTATCTCAGAATGACACTAGGAGAAGGTATGTTATATAAAAAAAATAAGAAAATAAAAAAATTTTAGATGTTAATTGGGCTGGAGACACATAAGATCAAAGTTCTACCTTCGGTTATTTTGCTAATTACATGGAGAAGAAATAAATAATTTCTAGTCTTAAGTAGTGTTGAAGCTGAATATAAGATAGTGATACTTGATATTTATGAAGAAATGCTATTAAAAAAATTGTTATAAGTACTAAACTATTATGTAAAAAATTCTCTAAAAGTGTACTGTGACAATCAGGCTGCCATAAGTATTGCAAAAAATCATTTCCACCATGGTAGGACTAACATATTTAGACATCAAAATTTCATTTCAGAAAAAACTTAAAATAAACTAGGCAAATTAAGGCTTCGTTTGGGATGACTTTTTTATTTATTTTTTATTTTTTATTTCTTCTTAAAATAGAGTTTTAGTGCAAAAATTTTATTACCCTGCACCTTTCCTAAAATATAGTTTTAAAACTATTGTTTGAGAAAATAAAGTTTTCAAATGGAGAAGTAAATACCATAAAGCTTTTGAAAATAGTACAAAAATACAGTTTTCTAAAAAGCATTTTTGTAAAAGTGTCACAAACAAACAACACCCAAAAAAATATGAATTTTTACATACATAACACCAAAAACTATTGAAAATACATGTTTAACACCTAAACTTCTATATTATGCCATTTCTAAATAGAAAAGGCAAAATAAGGCTTGTTTGGAACAGCTTTCTGACTACCTTTTAAAGTAGTTTTTTAGTTCAAAAATTTGTTAAACTAAAAATTTTGTACTAAAAAACTGCTTTAGAGAGTAACAAAAAAGTTGTCCCAAACAAAGCCTAAATTATATTCCAACAAATTCTCAAACTACAAATATCCTCACGAAGTTCTTACCCACAATGAGTTTTGATAAATTGATCGATAAGCTTGGCATGATCAACCAAATTAAATTAAGTTCACTTAAGGCTGAGTATTGAATTAATAATAAATTTGTGATTAGCAAATTTCCATCTACAACAACCTGACAATCAATGGACTACAATTTTTCATGTACAATAATATAACAATACATGGATAGCAACATTCCATTGTGTATTTAATTCTAGATTAAACATTAATTTTCATATTTATTTCTTTCGGTGATAATTATTTTTTTATCTATTTATGTACTTCTTATTTTATTTTTTTTATAAAGAACAATAGAATACAATTTAGTCATATAATTTCTTATTTCCTACTCTCTTGATTAAAATATTTTTAACTAAAAACCAGCCAAAAAAAAGCCTCCCACCTCTATGCAGCAGGCATACGGGCAGTTCTTTGGTGTTTAATTCGTTTACCTGGAATTTTGTCTCGGTGCTTATTCTTAGCAGTTGGATTGAATCGACCATCTTGTAAAAAAATTTGTAAAAAAATTGCTGCTTTCTTTACAAAATATGCTTCGTATGATCTGCTTCTCTGTCCTTCAGGTTTCAATCAATTTTATATTTACTAACTTTATATTTTCCAGTTGAATGCATAAACAGGCTCTTACTCTCTCACTGCTCTCTTTGTTCCTTGCTCAGAACACGCAATTCATAGTATTAGTCATGCAAATCAGACAAATAACTGGCCAATATACTGTATCGGTTATTGTATTCATTAGCGGCTAAAAACTTGCTACTATAGTGCATATAATGATACAGGCAATTCGTCATGTTTAGAGCTTATTCCATCTGTTGCTTGCGATTCAGCAACAACTCCAAGAGGCACCAGGCACTCTCCCTGTTGACCTTATCTTTGCGGCCTTTTCTCTTATTTTCATTTCATCATTTCGCATCCTCTCTTTTGCAAGCGCTCGTGCGTTGCCAGCAATTTTGTTGATCCTTGATATCTCATTATTATAGTGTTGCCAGGCTTTGTCACGTTTGTGTTCTGGTCCTCCCTGCAATTTTCACATAACTATGAACTTCCTATGAATTAATATATTAGCAATGGGAGTAGCCAAAGGGAGTAGCAATCTGCAGGTTCTGTGTTAGTAGTTTTATAAAAGCAAATAAACCTGACAAGGGAAACTGATAGGAAATACTTGAGTTCGCAAGTAATCTTATCGGATATACTTGAGTTCGCAACAAACCTAACAATAATTGATAAATATAGCGAGAAAACATAGAAATCTTCATGGAAGAATAATTAAATGATAGCAATTCTTATAGAAACCAGAGGAAAACAAGAACAAATCAAAGATACAAGAGATCCTCAATTCGAGAGGAGGATAGTCTCTCCCAATTCTCTAGACAAGAGAGTCTAGAGCCCAAGTCGCCAAGAAACCTAAATCCAATCAATCAAAACATAATCTTCCCTAATCCCTCTCATCTCTCTTTAATACAAGTTTTTTTTTTTTTTTTTTTTAATTTGTTTTCCCTCCGAAGCCCTAGCCGCCCACTCCTATTCAAATGGAAATTAGTTGGACAAGTGGGGCCCACCCCTTTGGGCTGAAAGAACAAAAAGAGACGGACTACTTCCGCCTCCTATAAACTAGCTGAGCCGGCCCTTGGGCCGGTTGGGCCGATTCAGTGTGAACCGGCACATCAGAAACTTATGAGGAAAAATAAGATATGAGAGCCAATGCTATATTTGAAAGCTTTAGCTAATCTTGCAAGAGGATGGTTAAAAGAATCATATATTACATGTCAAGCCGAGTTTCAATAATCTTATTTGTTAACTTATCCAATTATATGTTCTCGGTTTTATGAATCATTCTTCACCATTGGTCTTGTTTCAGTGCATTTGGATTACCCTTTTACCTTAATATTTCTTTTGTATTAATTCATCCTACTGCCTAGAAGAATCTTCCATTCTACATTTAAAATCACCAAGCATTTTTTTTTTTTGAACTTAGCTTCTACTATAATATAACATTTTGTATTATATCCTTTTAATTTTACCACATCTCCATCTCAAGATCTCATTTCCATCACTCATGTTAGTTGTTAGTGACTTCTTTGTTGCCTCATACTTGGTACCATGCAATACTTCGATTCTGAATCCATCCAGAGATTTTCTTGAAGTATTTAATTGAATGTTTGATGAACTCAAACTTGGGAAGGCTGAAGTTGACAAGTTGGGTATTAGTGCATGTAATGATTAGGTTTAAGAACGATTTGATTTTGAGCCATTTCAATGCTGATCCGTTGTTTTCAAAATTTTGTTTGTAGTCGACACTTGACCTTACTAATAAAATTGGCTAGCTTGAACAAGAAAACATGAGGGAAAAACAATGAGCATGTAGAATATACGAGGAACTAAGTTATTTCTGTAAATAGTAAGAATGACATGATTAAATATATTTCTTACCATAATATTTATAAAGTTAAAAGAACTATAGAAAATGCTACGTCTAAAAAAGAGAAATAATATATGTTTTGCCAAGTATAGACTGACAAAGACATATGAAATAGGCCTAAAGATATACCAGTGGCCATCTTCTCTTATGTGACTTAGGATGCCACTGGCAAGGGCTTGTATGGGTGATGAGTCCTTGTGGTTGAGTGCCTTGGACAAGTCCTTTTGGATGGGCATCTTTTGGTGAGTATGTGAAGGCTAGTGCCTTGGACAACTGACAAACCCGTTGTGGCGAGTGTTGAGTTTTGTAGATGGATATGGCTATAAGTAGGGGGTGAACATAGTGTCACACCCAAGACCCGGAAGGTGGTATTGTGGCGAGTGCTGAGTTTTGTAGATGGATATTGTCACGACCCGACCCGAGACGAGACGGATCCCGTTCGCACCGGGCCGCGACGGAGAAGCACTAACCAGGATCTAGCTTTGGAATTTGGTTCGGAACTGAGTCTTCCAAATAATTTAAACAAAACAGACAAACACAGAGCTACTAAAAACATCAAATGCAGCGGAACAAAACATCTATCATTTCTTTTCCTCAAAACAATCATCTACAACTACAGTACATGGCTTTTAGACAGAAAGAAAGACAGAACAGAAAAGCCATGACTGTACAAAAATCAAAAGGTACAAACAATACCTACACTGATCAGACTCTGAAATCTATTCCTGAACTTCATTCCCTTTCCCAGAACCTGAAAACCACCAGAAAGCAAGGGTGAGCTCAACAGCTCAGCAAAGCAACAAACCTCCAATCAAAATCCTCAGAATCTCAAAACCAACACAATCAGACAAATCCGTACAGAAATCAAAACAGAATCGGACAGATATTAAATCAAACAGAACTGTACGGAAACAGAAGTCGTATCAAATCAGAAACAGAACATATCAGACCAACAGAATCAGAATCGTACAGATCATATCGGAACAGAACAAATCGTATCAGAATCATATCAGAATCAGATATCAGATATTTAATTAATAGCTAAATTCCCTGACACAGACTGAATCTCATAGGATCCAGACCCCTTATGCCTCCCTTTGTGCTCACAGCACCAGAATAATAGCTGAGTAATTAATAGCTAAAGGTGCTCACGGCACCAGAATACATAAATAGTGCTTATAGCACCTAAACAGATTTTTCCTCGGATCCGGAACAGAACAGATATCAGATTTCATATTGAGCTCATTTCAGAATTCCTAGACACTAACTGAATCTCATAGGATCCAGACCCCTTATAACTCCCTTTTTATAGCATATACAGATAGCAATATCAAATCAGAAGAATTTCAGACAAATCAGAAATTACCCAAAAATCGGGCAGCACAACGGCAGTATACAGAATTTACACAATTTTCCTGAAAATCAAAATTTACCAAATTTGCACAGAATATAGATATCAACATTTCAGAACATTTATTCTACTGCACAGAGAATTTCCAAGTTCACAGAAAAATCCAGTCGACTAAAAACACAGTCGAATCAAAAATACCCGGACAAAAATCTTCAGAAAATAACCAAAATGTGCACACTCGGCACGTCAACAATATACAAAAACTTACGCGGTAAAAACTGAACCAATCAAAAGATAAGGACGAAAATCACAAACAAAGGTCAATTCCGGACAGATAATACCGCCAAACACGACGGTTCTGAAAATTGAGAAAGGTGGAATGTGCCTTACCTCGTGCACAGCAATTTCCTCAACAGTCTCTTCGAACGAAAACGGCTCCGCGTCTTCCCGAAATCAACTTTTCCTTTTTCCTCTTTTTCTCTTTTCTCTCGGATCGAAAATCAGATATTTTATAAAATATTTTCTCTCTCTTCAAATGACTGATTTCCCTTAAATCATACACAGATCGGCCTGGCCGATCGTCTCGATCGTCCTGGACGATCAGACCAAACAACATCATCCTGGCCGATACTCCAGGGCGATGATCCGGCCGATACTTGTGAACAGTGCAATCGGCCTGGCCGAAGTCCTCAATCGGCCTGGACGATACCTACAGGAAATCACCTGGAGCAAATCTGGGCAAATTCTGGAGCAGTTTCTCAACTGATCGTCCCAGGACGATCCCAGATCGTCCTGGACGATCCTGGAGCAAATCTTGATATTACAGATATGGCTATAAGTAGGGGGCGAACATAGTGTCAAACCCAAGGCCCGAAAGGTGGTATACCTTAGCAATGCGGAGTGTGATGAATATGAAGGTCTATTTTGTATTCACCAAGAGAAAATTTTCTAAGCAAGTAATATAGACACAATGCATCTATCAGTGTAAATAATAGACGAAAATCAAATTTTTTTTCATTATAAAAAATACATATTATAATACATCATCTAAGCAGAATTACTACATGCAAAAGAAATCAGAAAGGAACACCAATAGAAATGAACTACCCAACCCTTAAAAGCAAACATACAAATAACCTACAATAAACTATAAAGAGATACCAAATATATGTTATAGTTTCTGTGGTAATGGTAGGGGTATCAAAATGGGTTTTTGAGTCAGGTTCGGGTCCAACCTGAGATTGACCCGGTTTCAACTCGCCTAACTCGACCCGATTAGGTATATGGGTCATAAACCTAGACCTGAACCTGACCCAAGTATAACTCAACCGACATGATTGACTCGTAGATCTGGTTGAGAACATGAGGGCGAGCACGCGAGTGCAACTAAGTGAGCAGCTCGAACGCGACTAAACTTGTGCGAACGATAAGCGAGAGTGTGAGACAAGCCCATGAGATGAGGACCTGAAGCGAGCGGGGTGAGCATGATTGCGCAAGCGGCGAGTGTGAGACTAGGATTGGGACGTGGATGTGGGCTGAGGGATGGGGGACGCAGGTCGATTCCGGGTTAGCAGGTTGACCCGAACATGACCCAATTTTTAAAATGGGTTGAGAATTAAGACCCAAACCTGGCCCGTTTTTTAAATGGGTTGACCCGAACAAGTATTTTTCGAATTAGGTTTGGGTAGGGTTTTTAGGTCTGGTCTTTAGTTGACACTCGTAGGTGATGGCTAATCAAACACTTCTGTAAGACCTGCTATGAAAAAAGACAACAACGATTATAAGAAGACAAAACTGATGAAACAAAGAGAGTACCTCAGACTCCTGCTACTAAGGAGATCTAACAAATTCTTAACACCCGTACAAAAGTATTCTCCTTCCTTATATACTATCTTTTGGTAACAAATAGCAGTGAACCAGAGTAATATGATGAAGCCATTCAAGTTGATGATCCAAAGAAGTGGAAGCAAGCCATGGATGATGAGATGCATTCACTTGAAATGAATCACACTTGGGAGTTGACAGAGCTACCATATGGCAAGAAGGTTAAGTGGGTTTATAGGCTGAAAGAAGAACCTGATGGTAGTAAATGCTACAAGGCTAGACATGTAATCAAAGGTTTCAGTCGAAGGAAGGAGTAGACTTCACTAAAAATTTTTCTCCATTGTTGATGATGACTACAATTAGGGTTGTACTGATTATGGTAGCCATTAAGGATTTATATCTAGAGCAGATGAATGTAAAGACATCATTTCTTCATGGTAACCTTAATGAAGAGTTGTATATGATGCAACCTCAGGTATATGTAGTAACAAGAAATAAAGATCTGGTGTGTAGGCTCAGCAGGAGTTTATACAGGCTGAAGCAGGCACCAAAGAGATTTGACAGGTTTATGTCAGGTAATAGGTACACAAAGTGCCAAGCAAACCACTGTTGTTTTTTCAAACATTTTGATAACTGTTATGTTATTCTGATTTTATATGTGGATGACATGCTGGTTCCAGATTCAGATATGAAGAAAATAAGATATTCGAAAGAACAGTTATCAAATGAGTTTGAAATGAAAGATCTGGGTCTAACAAAAAAATTATTGGTATGAGAATTAGTAGAGATAGAAGTACATGTATACTAAAGTTGTCTTAGGAAGAGTATGTTGAAAAAGTGCTTTAGAGATTCAACATGGATGAGGAATAGCCAGTTTGCACTCCCTTGGGTAGTCACTTTCAGTTATCCAAGGAGCAATCGCCTAAATATGAAGCAGAGGAAGAACAAATGAAGAAGATTCCATATGCTTTAGCAGTTGGAAGTTTGATGTATGCTATGATCTGCACAAGATCTGATATAATATATTCAGTGAGAGTTGTTAGCAGATTTATGAGTAACCCATGCAAACTTCATTGGGAGGTGGTTAAGTGGATTCTCAAGCACTTGAGAGGATAAGTTAACAAAGATCTTTGCTTTGGTGGTGCAGGGATTGATCTATAGGATTATGTAGATTTTGATATTGCTGGAGATCTTGATGGTAGGATAAGCAGAACATGCTATATCTTCATTTTGGGAAAGACTGCAGTCAGTTGGGTTTTCAAATTATAGAAGATTGTTGCGCTCTCAACCATAGAATTGAGTATATTTCTATAACTAAGGCTAACAAGGAAATGATTTGGTTGCAAAGTTTCTTAACAAAAATTGGCAAGGGGAAAAGGAATGGGAAGTTGTATAGTGATAACATGAGTGCTATTCATTTAGCCAAGAATGCTGCATTCCATGCTAGGACGAAGCACATCCAACTTTGATATAATTTCGTCATGTCAATTTTGGAAGATGGTCATTTATCTTTGGAGAAGATACACACGACCGAGAACCCTGCAGACATGCTGATGAAGACGATGATAGTTGATAAACTGAAGCTATGTGTAGCTTTAGCTAGTGATGGGGACATCGGAGCTTGGAAAGTCTATCAGAGATGTGTCCGTCGATCTACGACCACGATTGAGTCGAAGTATTTTTAAGTCATATTATGTATTTGTCTTTTATTATGTTATATTTCTATTTGCTTTTGTTATTTTTCACTTTTATCCTTTATTAAAGGGAGATCATGTGTAAGCCCAAAGGGCACTGTTGTCTTTTACTTTTTGAGTCTTTTGTATGAGGCTATTTATAGCCCTTATGTTTCTCTTCTCATGTTTAATGAATGATAAATTTTTTTCATTGCTTGAGTTCTTTGTGAGATCTTGAGAGTGCTTGGGAGAGAAATCCCTAGGAGAGGGAAATCGGATCACCCAGCAACCTTGGAGATGTCCGAGTTCGTTGTTTTTTCTTCTCTATCATCTTCTCCCCTCTTCCCTCCCTCAACTAGCTGCAGGCCTAGAAGCTCCCTACCCCCTTAAGCTGCCGGCCACCGTAAACTCACCCTCACCTTCGGTTAAGCCCCAACTCCACCCCACCCGAGCCTACCCCTCTGCCCCCCCCCCCCCCCCCCCCCCCACGGCCAATCCACAAGCCGCCGGCCCTCCACTTAGCTTTCCCTCTATCATTGCATGCAATTACCCCTTTCCTAATTGGGTTTGATTATTTTAGGTAATTCAATTACTTTGCAAATTCAAATTTATTTGAATTTGAAAAGTTACCTAAAATATTATTTCTATTTTAGGAAAGTTTCCAAATCCCTTCCTATTTGATTTTAATTTAAATTGGGGTGAAATATCTCATACCAAATTTAATTCCCTAATTTAAGGAAGCATTAATAGCTTCCTTAAATCCCTCCCTAACCCCTATGTCGCCGGCCATCCCCTCCTCTCCACTTCAAATTTTGAAAGAAACTTCTTTCTCTCTAGTGGAGCTCTCAAGGGATCAACATTGATCTTTATCTACACATCATTCTTTCAAAGCCAATGAATGGCCGATCCGGAGCTTGACTACGGATTTTCTTACGACGAACAAGGCAACATCAACATCCTCCACTCCACCTTCTTTGATTTCAACCCGGAAGTTGATCGTTCCATTGAAGAGTACGTGGACTGCATCATCTTCACGCTTTCAGAGGCCATTGATGAGCAACTTGCCAACGTCCAGTGGAAAATCATTTCCGGACCATCCCAAGGGTGAAACTTCTTTCCCTTTTCATTTAATCTCCTAATCCACTAATCTTGTAGGTTGTGATCAAGTCACAAGGAGCCGTGCTTCTTCTTTTGCCTCTGCTTAGTAAACGTAGGATTGAGCGTGCTTTCTATGTTGCTATCTTATTGTTAGATTAGAGATTTTGTTGAAAACTACTTAATTCACATGTTGTTGAGATTCTAAGTTATTTTGATAATCCAAATGTTTGGCATATGATTTGGCCTAATCGTAGCTACCCCTCTTACGTTTTTCTTTATTGTTGTGATTGCTAATAGTCTTAATCATAATTGTTCTTATCAAAATCGTGCAAGTTTTTATCGCATACATTCAAAAGCGTTGTATTCCTGCATCAGTTAGTCTTCATGGAGGATGAGAGCAGGATTGAGACACACTAAGTGGGAGTTCATTATGTGTGGAATTTGATTTTATTGATTAATCTGGTTGTTCTATTGTCTCGCACATCAAAATTTGTCGTGTTCACGGGGGGTGCAGGGGATTTACCCCATGCTTGGGTTCTAATGTGCCCGTACAATGCCCCAGTACTGCGTACCCGAGTGCCCCGAAGTTATGTTTCTGAGCGCCTTAGCACTAAATGACAGAGAGCAGAGCACCGTAGCGGTGTAGATATGGCTCCGCAATGGTGCAAAGACAGAGGCTTGAGCGCCGTAGCGCCCAAACTGGCGCCACAACACTGTGAGACGGACTGAATTGTTTCTTTCTCATTTTTCTGAAGGGTTGCGTCCCTTGGGGTTATTTTTGCTTGGCTTTCTCTTGTATTTTGAGTAGGGAGACATTAAGAATGGTGCATGTGAGAAGACAAGTAAGGAGAGACTGAGAGAGAAGAGAGATATGTGCTTATTTCTCCCAATTTTCATAGCGGATTTCATGGTGTGGTGTTGCTCTGTTTTTTTTTTCCCTATTTTGAATTTTTTCCATATTAAATCCTGGTGTCCTTTACTTTTCTGCTGCTTCTATTTTTTTGCTTGTTTCGTCATTGTGGTGTTTTCTCCTCATCATCCCCAACACCTTACCTTGTGTTCATCTACTTATCTTTTACTTTAAATCTGAAATATAAATGGAGTTAGCTGCCTTTAAAAAATGTAAATATTGATTTTTTTGTTTAAGATTATTGAATGAAAAATGACTTTTGAGAAAATTTTCTACTGGAACAGTGATTAAAAATTAAGAAGCGGAGGACATGGAAGCGACTTCTTTATCATATTTAAATTTAACAAGTCAGTCAATGCAAAACCTGCTTCCTTTCCATGAGGCGTTTTGCTCTTTCCTTTTTTTCTGTCTGCCATTCTGATATCACTGACATCATCTTTTCATACCTGCAACATAGACCAGCAAGCCTTAGGCACAGAGAGTAGTCAAGCTTTAAAAAACTTAGAAGATACATTCTTTCAGGTTTATCCTGAATTAATACCTATTCTTAGCATTAATCATCTTCGCCTTCTCCCAAGCATCTGCTTGTCTTTCTATTTCATCAAGCTTATTCGAATCTTCATCCCAATTTTTATAACCAGGTGAAAATTCTGCAGGTTTTTTTGTGGATGTAGCTTTTGTTCCCACAATAGTATCTTTTCCACTTTGAACCCTTGTGGTGACCTTTTCGGTTGGATGCTTCTTTGTGAAAGTGGGCATCTTTTTAAAAGTTGGGGAGGCATCTGATTCTTCTCCGGCATCGGTGTACCTACTACTGTACTTCTTACTTGCTGCTTTTTCAGCTTTCTCTGATTTGTGCCATATATTGTCACCTGACACTTGAGAGTTAGATGGATCGTAGATCACAACATACACATAATATAACTACAGAAGATTTACACACTTGATATACATGCTTTTTAATGTTGATATTGTAACTATATTATGTGTGTAATTACACTGACTTTGGGGATATTATTTTGTGCGGACACCGGAAGGTTCTCCCGTCCGATTAAGCGTTCGGTAGTCAGTACTGAGTGGTACCGAGCGCGGGTACCGAGCGTGGGTACCGAGCTCGGTACCAAGTGCGGTACATTTTTGGGATGACGTGGCGCATTTTTAGTGGTCTCTGGATGCCCTTTGGACTCCGCAATGAATAATAAATCTTGACTTTGACATGGACATGCCTACATATACAAAAACTAGCACTCAAATGAAAAATGCTTGCATCAACATGCAAATACTTAACTTTGCAGCCATGCACATAAAACTTATGATGGATTATTTTTCTTATAGCCTTCTTGTTGTATTGAACTATGTGGATTATTAAAAGTAAATCAAGTCGACATGTTTCCAATCTATTCAGCAGCATATGTGAGAACTGATCTTCATTGTTTCAAGTCGACCTGTTTCTAATCGAATGGTAGAGGAGGTTGCTTTGTTTGATAGAGGGGAAAAATAGGAGTAAACTTGGTTGCCAAAAGGGATATTGGGGAAGAGAGAGAACCGTAGGATTTAATGGAGACGGAAAAAAAAAAATTTCATCGTCTCCAAAAGATATGTCAAATCATCGAGAAGAATTATCTGAAAAGTACTTGAATCCATTAAAATGTAGAATCAAGGTTTTCGATCTTCCACGTTTGTAGCGGCGTTCTCCAAGAGTGCGATAAACCCCTTATTTTCACTCAAGATGGGAAGCCCCTTAAACTAGGGACCATGACTCTTTTATACTTCTAGTATATTTATTTTTATTCAACCCATCATTAAAATAAAATAAATACTTGACATCTACACAAATAATTATTTCCATACAAATTTAATTGAGATGTCACATAAGCAAAAAAATAATTGAATTCTTAAATAGATCTCGAATTTAGTTGGCTTAATTTTAGATAGCGTCTAATGTATAATACTTTACTTATATGTATAATTGTATAAATAGATGGACCCACATATAGAAGTTTCCCAACAAGAACTGCCTATTTCAAGCTTAATGGTGAATATTACAGTAGGCAGACATGCATGCTTGTTGTTTGCAAATTATTTATCTATATTTGTGTGTGGAAATTGAATAAATAAAAACTTGAAATTGATGTTGAGAGACTGATGACAATTTGAATTGGGTATACTTTTTGATCCCTTTTCAAGCTTGAAAGAAGTACTTGTTTCTTCTCAAAGTGGAGTGAAGATCCTTAGTTACAAATTTTGTTGATTCAAATTTCACAACAAACTAACATGCTAGTCTTGGCAAAAAGATGCAACTTTGCCTAATTAAGGTTTCTTCAGTTATGGACTTTTTGTTGTTCAAGTTGGTTTATCATATACATAAAAGATGCATAATACATTTCAAATGATGAATACAGAATATGAAATGCAAATTAGAGCATTTGTGCAAGATTTCTGCTTCTGTATGATTTATATTGATTTTAGCTAAAATGGAAGTTAGTGAAAGAAATTAAGATGCCATGAATATTAACCTGTTTGTATCTCATCCTGCTTTGCTTCTTTACCACTGAGCCATTTAAAAGACCAACTTGTTCTAGTTGTTTTATCTTCAAGTTTGCTTTTGGTTCTGGTCAATCCTTCAACTGTTTTCTTCCGTTTCAATGAATCTTCTTCCTTTTCCAGGGTGGTGATGGCATAGGCAGTTGCTGCAACAACAATTTCATATTCCCCATCACTGAGGTTCTCCAAGTAATTCATTTGAACCCTTATTATCTTTATAAACTGTTCTGTCGTGTCGCTGCACAAGCAAATGTTAAGTTGCGTGTAAGTTTTCCCGTTAATAATCCAAGGAAATTTTAAACAAAGACAAGTTGAAATTTGAAGGTATAACAAACAGTGTAAGGTTCTATATTTCCTGTATATGCCAGGCTATTTTCTGGACATAGCCTTTTGTGAAAACTTTTGTTTATAAAATTTTGCTTTGTTGCAGGATGAGTTTCTGGATATTGTAATCATAAATCCTCTCTAACTGCTCTAATTAATGGAAATTTAATTAACTAAAATTATTTTCTAATATAATTATAAATTAATTTTCTAAGACAGTTGAATTTCTTATTACTCCTTTGAAGTTTCTTCCTACAACAATAATATCAAGCCTTTGTCCCACTACATGGGGTTGGCTACATGAATTCTTTTTTGTGTAGTGGGTTGGCTACATGAATCCTTTTTTCTCCATTGTGTCCTGTTAAAAGTCAAATTCTTGTTTAAATCTAATAAAGAAAGATCATTTCTAATATTTTCTAACCAATTCTTTTTATGTATACCTCTAACTTTCTTAACATAAGTCAAATCTAATACCTCTACTTTTCTAACTGGGTCATCGGGAGGCCGCCGTTTTATGTGACCAAATCATCTAAGGTGTCTCTCTCTAATCTTTACTTCCGCTTGAGCTACTCCAACCTTTTCACGTATATGCTTATTTTGTATCCTATCTCTAAGGGTAAAGCGTTTGAAGTTTCTTCCTAGTTGAAGAAAAAATACCACCCATTCAGTTAGCAAAATTAGCTATTAACAAATTATGACATAAATTATCTAACATCGTAATTGATTTTTTCTTATGTTAGATAATAGTTTTTACAGCTTTAGTAGTTTTTCATCATTAGATATCAAAATTTCTTTATCAGGTTAGGTGATTAACGTAAGTTCTAATACCAAAATTCTTAAAGACCTAAAGTCATCATTTATTTTGAATCTGTGAACCTGTAGACGAATTTATCTTAGCACATAATTTGCCATAGGCTACTCACATAGAAAACCATATTCCAACTACAGAGGCCATGAACATAGTTTGTTTAATGCATGGTTTTGAAAACAAAATCAACTTGCTATTTCTTACTGATCTTTACCTGTTTTTACCAAGATATTATAGAAAATACCTGTGGGAAAACTACCCTATATACTTGATGCTTGAGAAGTGCAATTCTTCTGCTAAACTGTAAGAACCTGAAACCTGAACCTGCTTGTAACTTTTAGCGGATAAGATGAACAAAAGAAATCTGTTCAGGTACAAAATTTAGTGGCATGGTCTACTTGTGATGAACAAGAAAAGAGATGAAGAGCTAAGCAAGCAAAGGTGAGATGTGCCTTCCCATACATTGCAAGTTCAAATTTGTATCTGAGAAGCTGGTGATTGAAGCAAGAGATTCTCCCTTTCCCAATTAGAAAGGTTTGTGGCTTCTCTCTTTATGCTGCTTACCTTTATGCTTGTTTAGAAAGTCAAGTTTGATGCTTTTCTTTTCTTTTTGTTTGTTTGTTTGTTTGTTTGTAGTGAAGGAAAGGAAAGGAAATGAAGCTAAATCCCAATGATTTATATACAGTTATTTGAGTTTTTATACATTTTTGGATAATCCATTTACCTAAGAATTAATTGAAACAACATTATTAATATTAAATTATGAAGTAAAATGAATTTGATTACCTTAGATTCATTCGAAACTAAACCGGGCCGTTTTGTGCTCAATAAAAAGTGATGAGATTCTGTAATGGAGATTTGGCATCTGGTATGAATTCCTTTACTTTCTGTTCTTTTCACAATCATTTCACATATTCCTCTGCAGGTTTCAGCAAAGATGGTCAAATATTGGTGCTGGTGTTCTATGTATACCATGCAGTAGATTTTATGCGACACTAATGTCAGAGTAAATCCAATAATTTTCGAGTCATTCCTAGAATAATTTTCATCAGGATATATTGTCAAAAAAAAAAAAAAAAAAAAAAAAATTCAGGAGGGGGTTTTCATGGGAGATTTCAATGATGTGGATTGAGGAAGGCTGAAGTACTTATATATTTATTATCAATTGAGAACATATCTTATATTGTAATGTCCGATTTAAACTGTTGGTTCAATTGAATCGGCCAATCTTAAATGTAAACCCGCAAGAGCAAGCCAACGGAACATGGACGAACCGTGACCGTTTATGTGCGTAGACTCCCCAGACAGAGTCGGATTGAACCGTTGAGTGAAGGAACGTGTATGGGAGGAATTTTTATTAGGTTTGGACACCTGACGTAGCTCTCTACATCCGGACGTAAATAACATGTCTCCACGTGCTCTTACTCTTTTCCGCGCGGCCCGACGACCCGACCCGGACCGGAACCCAATATTGTTAGGTATTACTCGGTATTGCTAGATATTGCTTGACAATAACGAGAAATACCGCTTTGTCAAGATTAATATCGATTGCTCGATATTACTAGATATTGGTCTTGACAGAATGATATTTCTCGTTACCGAGTAATACCGAGCAATACCCTGGTATGCACAAATCAACTAATACATAGCTATACCTGGTTCCGGTCCGGGTCGGGTCGTCGGGCCGTGCGGTAAAGAGTAAGAGCACGTGACGACATTTTATTGACGTCCGAATGTAGAGCTACGTCAGGTGTCCGGACCTAATAAAAATTCGTATTGGAGAGAGTGAATAAGAACACTCCTCACAGGGGCAGATTTATCATGGGGGCCCTGGGGGCATGGGCCCCCCACTGACTTGTTAGTTAATGTTTAATTAAATACATTTATTGCTACCTAATTACAATTAAAAATTACCGCCTCTGCGGATAGAAGGTGGATAGACAGAAAAAAAGAAGATAAATGTCACTGCTTTTTTCTTCACCGCCGCTGCTTTCTTCTTTCTTCGACTGCAGTCGGCAGTTTCTTGTGCGAAGTTCTTGTCTCTTGAGAACAATTATTACGTCCTCCGACCGGACGCAGAGGAACGTCCGGTCGGAGGCCAAATCCCGTAAAAAAATGAGTTGTACCGAGCAAATACCGAGCAATACCAAACAATAACGAGGAATACCATCATTTGAAGACCCAATACCGAGTTATACCGAGCGGAAATACCGAGTTATACAAAAGTTGTACCGAGTTTTTCTAGTCGGCGGTAGTACAGCTCGGTATCTCTGGTCTTGTATTCCTCGTTAATATCAAATAATACCTAGTTGTACCAAGCAAATACCGAGTTTTTTGGCGGAATTTTGCCTCCAACCGGATGTTCCTCTACGTCCTTACACCGGACGTAATAAAAGTTCCTTTGGGACATAGGAATCAAAAGATAATATTCTTCTTTTCTTCTCCTTGTGAGTTCTGATGTTATCAGGAATCAAAAGGTAATACACTAATATTCCGAAGTACATTTCCGAAGAAGATTTTCTGATGTTTTCTCTAAAGGAGGAATTACAAAAAACCAAATCCTCACATTTTTTTCCTCTAATTTATCTGCTTTTAGTTTTGTTTGTTAAGTAAAATGTAATATATTATTTTGAGAAATATATTGCAATAATTCTGTGAGAAAACTGCAATCAGAGAAATTTTTTCTCTTATTTTTCTGTTGTTTCTTTGTTAAGGTAAATGTAATACTTTTCTTTGCTTTTAAGACATTTTATGTTTGTAAAAACAACTTCTCATAAATATATCCTTTTGATGGTGTTTAAATTTGTTTCTCAGTTTTTGGAAGCATTTTTATTAACTTTACTATCATATTAATAATTAAAACTAATCCAGGCGAAATTCTATAATTATTTCTTAGTTTTTTTCCTATTTCTTTGTTAAGCTGATTTTGTTTTTGTTATGCAATTTCCTATAGTTGTTAATGTTGTAATTTTTGCATTCATAAACATTTCCATAAGCGAAGGATTGCGAGTGCTCCACTTCTCTGTTCTCTGTTACATGGGTAACAGTTGAGAGTAAATTTTTTAAGTTATTTATCTCTTAACTAGCATCTTTTCTTTTGACAATGACTTAATTGTACAATCGTATGAGAGATTCCTGAATGAATGATTGTTTACTTACTTATATTGAAAATGATATATTTAATAGTACTGACAATGACTTGATTGTACAATAATTTCAAAAACTGAAGACTCAACGGGAGAAATTATATATGATAGATAAGAAGAATCTCAAGATTTAGTGTTCTCAATTGTAAGTTTTTTTTTATAATATATTTTATCCTTCTATAATGAATCTAATGATTTAAAAAAAAAAAAAAAAATCACATATGCCGGTTTTAAGCTCGGATGAAAAAAGTTGAGATTTTTTTTTACTTTAATGATTTGTGCCCGCACCATATGAAAAAAATCCTGGCTCCGCTGACTCCTCACTTGAAATATCTTAGTTTCTCTGAGTCTTGTATAATCAAATCATGTGAGAAAACTTCAACTGAGAGAAACCATGAACGAGAGGGAAAAAAAGGAATAAAGGAAATAGAGAGAAAGAGAAAGGAAAGAAGGGGAGCAAGGGAGATGAGTCCTGCGAGCAAGACTAGGGAGTAAGAAATTTATTTAGAAATTAATAATAATTAAATTTATTTTTAAGGTTAAGAACAACTAATTAGAGAGAGTATGTTAAGAGATTATGATATTTAAATAAAAATATGAATTTTAATTGAAAATATTAATTAATAGAATTAATTATACAAATAATCGATTAAATGATTAGTGATAAATGATATATTAATAATAAAAAATATTATTTAAAATATATATATAGAGAGAGAACGACTATCTTAAAATTTAATTCTAATTAGTGAATTAAATAAGTAATTAGATAGAGAGAAGTGAATTAAAATGTACAATGTAATCTACACCAATGTAGGTGTTAAGCTGGCGTCGTCTAAGTGATGATTAAATTGAATTATCGAGGTCTAATAATAAAGTGAGTACACAAGTTTTTTTATTTACAGTGATAATTTTATTTTTTTCTCAATTAAATATTTTGAAAGATAATGCATGTTTATGAAATCTTTATTGTTAATTAGATCATGATTTACTCGATGTTTCTCATACTCGATGATTGGAGCAATCTTATGGTATTGATTGTGATGCAATATATCCATGCTAAATCGAAAAAGAAATAAATGATTAGGCGATGAAATTTATTTGTTGCGGGCTAGAAAATACGCATATTTATGTTTACACTATAGAATTAAAAGGGGAAAAACCACGGGGTCTAGCCCAGTTGAAAATATCCACTAGAATGACTGAATCACCTTCAAAATAACTAGATATGGCAGGATAGGGATGACGCGGGCCCTGAACAGGACGTCGGGTCTTCGGCAGGACGTGCATGCGACGTCGGGTCTTTGGTACGTAGGGACTTTAACAGGACGTCGGGTCTTCGCAGGACGTAAGTGTCGGGCCTGGAGCACACCTCTTATGGTATTCGAGGAGGAGCTCCTTCCTTCTCTTCTCCCTTCTCTTCTCTTCTTCTCTCTCTTGCTTTGGGGATGCTATTTATAATTTTCTATATGGCCCGTAAATAGGTGTGAGATCAAGGGCGAATAGGGATGCACGTAAATAACCGTTCGTTGGATTTGGAGGTTATCGAAAATTCGTCTCGTCGAGCCGTTCGAAATGCTCATAAAAACCGTTTGGTAATGAGTACCTTCAACACTACTTGATTAATTTGGGCTCGGATTGGGTTACTTGGTGCCGTCGGGGTCCGAGACGATGACCAGAGTTTGGATCTGAAATTAATTTTGTTTCCAACTAGCTTTTTGCCTCGAGATTGATCAAGATAATTTTTGCATGACGTATTATTTATGAGAAATCAGAAAAATATAAATACATATATGATATATATAATATATATGATTTATGCATAACATTGAAAGTCTTGATTAAACGATGTGACTAAATGTAATTATTTTATGATATGAAATAAAAAATATATCATGCATATTATTATAATTGTCTAGGTTATTGTAGTTTAGAAGCATATTTTACTCATTGAATTGTGGCTTATTTTTAGTTGTTCTAAGATTTTCAAGTATAATTTAAAATAATTAAAATGAGCAAAAGAGAAGAAAATGTGTATCGTAGATGTGACGCACCAAATGAAAGATATTTAATTCATTTTATTTTATTTTATATTATTTTAAAAGTTGTGGTGGCTCTTTCAGTGTATTGAAAATAGATTTAGCAAATGAAAATTTAATTTATTGCCCGACTGTCTGTTTCCGCCTTGTTAATTAGAGCCTCCGAGTCGGGCCATGACTTATATGCTTATAAAATATTATTACTTTTGGCTGAATTACTGTATAACAACTAATTTACTATTTTTAATTATTCGCCAAAATCAAAAATATTGTTGCATCATTACTTAACAACCAATCCAAGAAAAATTAATTTAGGCATTAAAGTATTTGTTGTAAAAGAGCATAAAGTATCTCCTGATCAATATCATATAACTGAGATGTTAATTATTATATGTTTATAGGATGTTAATATTTCTCATATCATCATCATCATTTGACTAAGATCTACTGAACACCATTAGCTGATCACTATTTTCTGACAGTTATCGTTCGATTGCAATCTTCCAATTGCGGTTGCCGATTATGACTCCAAACAACGTTGCCTAAATTGTAATCTCTTGTCCATTGTTGCCTGATTATGATCTCTTGATCATAGCTGCGCGTCTATGTCAATACACACAACTTTGTCACTGATCCCCACCACCAACATTAATGCTCACCATCATTTATAAGATTGGTGTGCGTTCCTGCATAAACTCTAATTCTTTAACGTCACACGAAAATTCATATATAACTTCTTGGTTTACGATTTTCTCACCTCGAAGGATAATGATTGAATATATAACAAAAGTTATCTTGTATACAATAATAACATCATAAGGCTATCATAACTTTATCAATGGAATACATTCTCTATAACTTTTGTTTTATTTATTACATAAATACTCTCCCAATTACAAAAAAGGATAATATTTATAATCAATGGCATATTTGGTGGAATCATTTTGCTAAACAAATCTCTGTATTTTTTTTTTCATTTTATAGGTTTTAATGTAAAATTTATTAGATCTCTTAAAACTCTTATTTTTCTCACCTCGACTGACCCGCGACCCTCTACCAGGTTCAATGCCGAGTACAGATAATGCGGAAATTTATGAATTGAATGATTCTTGATTGAATCATTCGTTCGAAAGTTTTTTTTCCCTCACACTCAGTCTCCGCCTGGAGGAAACGCCCCTGACGCGGTCAGTCGGGGTGAGTTATTTGACGGAAGGTTACAGAGTGGTAGTTTTGATGTGACCAAGAGTTTTTAGATGGTAGAATAGTAAATAGTAAAGTTTGGGTGTTAAATAAGTAAATAGAATAGTTTTAAGTGTTATGTATGTAAAAACCCCCTTTATTTTTTTGATATTAAAATATAACTAAGTTTTTTTTTTCTCTTTGCATGTGTATATATACATATTTTAAAAAATGTTTGAAACAAGACCGATTCATTTTCGTTTGGGCCGAGCCCATCTGCTGCCATAACAAGCCCAGTAGGTCCTTATGAAAGTGCCGGTTTGCGCAGTACGAGATTAGGGTTTCCACTTCTCTCGACGTCGAACCAGATCTCGATCGCTGCGTTTGCGTCTCTCATATCGTCTTCGATCCTTACCCAGATCCAGGTTGTCCTTCTTTTCTTACCTAGTTTTTTTATATCTTTCTGGGCTATTGGTCTCTTCGTGCCTCTCAGTTCGGCTTGTATTTTTTGCCATACAATTACAGTGATGTCTGGCAAGGAGGGGGCGCGTATCTTTGTTGGGGGCTTGTCATGGGAAACCACGGAAAGGGAGCTCGGTGCTGCGTTTAGCCGATTCGGGAAGGTATTGGACTCGCAGGTAATGATCGTGGAACTTCATGTTTATCTCGAAACTTTCATAATTGAAGTTTTATTTGTTTTATTTTTTTAATTTAATTTAGGAGTTTCAGTTTTTTTGGAGAAAGGAATTTTCACCTCTAAAATTGATAATCAATGAGATCGAAGAGCATGATTGATGCTCTGTGTTTTTTTTTTTTTTTGGATGCTTATCCTTTTGCTGTAAATTTAGGGTTGATATCACATATGAATTTCATATTGGACATGCATCTAGTTGTACGATCTGAAAAAATCTATTTATTGTTGTATGTGTTGATTTATTCTCATATGTTTGTTCTTGTTGTAGGTAATTTCACTCCATTAAATTTGATTTTATTTTTAACGATATGCTCATTTCATGTGGACTTCTTTTTTATTTTCTTTCTCTCTAAAATTGATTTTGTTTTTATTATTTGGCAAACTAGGACTATCTCCTGGGATGCTTTGGCATATTATCTTGCCCCCACGATGCTCCAAAAAATTTCTTTGCAGGAGAGTAGTAGTCTGATACGGTTGCTTACGTTTGATATTCACAAAATCTGTTTGTGCAGAAAAGCAGTTTGGAGCTGGAACTGTAAATGGACAAAGCATTTGTTTCAGTTGATATTTTTTGCATTTGTGTTAGAATTTGGGTAGATGTTACACTGTTCTATTATTATGACTTGTTGAGTTCATCTGCTTAGCTATTTTATCACCTGAACATGATACCTTTGAACTTATTCATGGCCAGTGGTACTTACCTGGTTATAACTTGGTGTTTGATTTTAGTGATCTGGGTTAAGTTTGAATGCCTTTTGAAAATGTTCCGCATCATTGATCTGAAGAAATTGGTATTCAATTGGAGGCTATCTAGCATCCTAAAGTTGTTTTACAACACATTACATAAGATGACTTAGATTTTCTTCATAGACAACTCTACAGTTGGTTCATTTCTTTGAGAGCCGCTTTCAGTGTTTCTTGGACGGACAATATTAAGTCTCTTATGAGTTGTATTGCTTTCAATAAGCAAGGGTGATAAATTCTCCATGTGATTTAACTTCCTATAAAAAGAGTTTAAGTGTATCAACATGCGCCTGAAGATGCATCCAACCGTCACACTGTTTTATTGCTGCGGGGCTTGGAAATTGGAAGCTTCTCCTTAAGAATTATTGTTTGTTGCTATAATATGGAAGTTTCTTAAGAATAATTGTTTGCCTGTTCCTTTGACTGAGATGGTTTGTTGAGGCTGGGCTATATAGCTAATTATTTGTGCTGCTGCTTGTCAGTTCAATGAGAGTCAATTTCCAACGCTATATCTACATGCTGCTTAAAGACCTACTGTGTTCAGTTTCAGTTTACTTGCATTATTATTGCAGTTTTGATTTGCTTGGATAGCCATGAATGTATCAGATGCAAAATAAGATCACACTATATTTTCTTGAGGCTGACCTCAGATGGTTGTCTTCATTTTATTAGCATTATTTCTCAGAAGAGACTCAGTGTTGCTTTGAATATTTGTAGGGTTTGACATTGACAGTCATGAATCTGAGTTTAATCCTGTCCATGTTGGAGTTTTCTGTGGTCCATGAAAGAAGTTGATTTAGGTGAACTTATGCTATTAGGGTTAATATTCTTATTGGGGGCTTACCTTGTTGCCAGCTTGATGTTATCATTATGTCTATTTGAAGCAGAATATTATATTCCTTGCTTATGGCTGTGGCAAAATTATCATTTTCCGCTCCGTCATTCATTTTAGTGATATTTGGTCTTTTGGAGCAGACTTGCTGTCAGTATACCACTCATTAGTTTTCTGGTGTGGACCATTAGGTTTTATCAAGCCTAATCATTAGGATTCTAGATGTGTTTTGCTGTGCTGCTTGATAGTCAGCTCTATCATGTTTGATTCTTTTTGTATGTTCATAATCAGATAACTTGTGGACCCAATATCTCTCTATGGAGCAAGTGCTAATTTATTAACTAAAATTGGGTAATGTTTCATTTGTAGAGTGCAGTGTCATTTGCTTGGTTGTAAGGTTGGTTTACAATGACTCCATTTCTTGCACAGATTGGTTTACAGTTTTTCTTGAATCAGTCAGAGAGGCACTTTCTACCTGTTTTGGCACTAACTCCTGCTCAGGGATCTGTGATTGTTTAACAAGCCACATCAATGGTTGTGCTAAAAGTCTTTGGTGTTGATTCTTCTACTGATTTGTACATTTTTGATTGGTTAGGCTGTTCTGTGTGGAGAAATGAATAGAGACTAGTCATCTGATTTTTTTTTCTAGTGAGCGTAACAGCTGATTGACTGATTTTGCTGCTAATCGGAGGTTCTGTTTGTCGTCGACAGTGTTTGGCTTCTGGTTCTCTCAACTTTTTTGGCTGTTTAGTATTGAGCAATCATAATCATTATTTAATAATGCCCAAAAAATCCTTATGTTTGTCTTGTTTTTTGATGTATTCATTGTTACAATTGATGTAAGTTTCTGGTTCAGTGGAGGAGATAATTAAAGGATGAGCCATTGGAAACAGTTGATCTTCAAATGATTCTAAATGTATTCATGGACATGATCTGTGCTTTTTGATGCTTTGAAGTGGTGCATTTTGGCATTGTGTCGACTGCTGTTAAGGGATGATTTATGAAACTGGACCGTTAATCTGATATCATTGGGTAAAAGCATCTTGCTAACAAGAGCTTAATTAAGGATTGATAAAATACAAGTTTTGTGATATTCATTTTGGGGCAATAATGGTTGCAGAGATATGGGCATCATCTACTCATCTCTGAGATTTATACTTTTTGCTTTCCTATTGAACTGAGCTTTGCAGTTGCCATGAAATTGGTCAGTTGTTAGAATTTTCCACTTTGGGTTGCAGCTATTTTTAATCCCGGGAACAATTAATAATTTTAATTTTCATTTAACATATTTAATTTATTTGTCCTTGTTCTATTGAGTGCATCGAACATGTCTTGCTTGAAATAATTGAGTGTTCTGTTGCCTTGCTACTGTGCAATTTCATATTCCAAAGTTATTAAGGAATAAACCTTTGAAGTTTAAGATCTGTCTTCAACTTAAAGCAATGTTTTATATTTTGAACTTTAAGGATCCCTTTTCTTATACCTTTTTAATCAACATTTTAGAATGGGAAGGACCTATGTAGTGTTATTGCAAATATGTCCAGACTGTTTTACCTGACTCTTATTCATGCTCTTATGGTTTTCTAGAACGCTTTTGCTTACCTTCCATATGCAATATTGTTCCTTCTAGTTTACAACTGTAATAAAGTACTAAATTACCCATTATAAACACATTTTTATGTTCTTTTTCATTGAAACTTTGCGGTGATGTCTCCCCTTTCTATCTTGTAAAATTTTTAGCACCATCATTGACTAGGGTAGCCAGGTTGCTTGCTATTGGTTGAGGAACTTCCATTTAGTTGTTGAATTTACTTGGGCATTCCCATACAAATCATCACTTCCACACATTTTTGCTATTTGATCTCACAATATTAGATTATATATTGTTGAGAGCTTCAAAAATCGGCGGAAACTTGTAGCACTTGGTGATTTGTGAACGTGCTAGTGATGCTCCACTAAGACATGTAATGAAGCCTTTGGGCATTGCACCACAATGCAACATGTACATTGATTGGATTCCTTCCCCATTGTGAATTAGATTTTTTTCATCCTACCATTGATTGTCTTTTATTGTTTGTATGAAATCCGTAATTTGCCAATTAAATATTAATTAAGCTCCTTTAATAGCTGTTGGACATAAGCAATAAACAAAGTACTGATTTCAGTTTGGATGTAAAGCTTACGGATCTATCTGCAGCTTTTTAAATTTATAGGAATGTAATGAAGTTAGGATGGAAAATAGAGAGCAATTTGCAATTAAAATTTGTTTGGTTATGCAATACGAAATTTACTTTTGTACCACAGTTTGTTTTGTTTGAGTGGTACTGGTTTGATTTCATGAATGTG
This sequence comes from Dendrobium huoshanense, assembly GCA_016618105.1. NCBI lineage: Eukaryota > Viridiplantae > Streptophyta > Magnoliopsida > Asparagales > Orchidaceae > Dendrobium > Dendrobium huoshanense. The sequence goes on along the minus strand of CM028355.1, from coordinate 51,593,609 downwards.
GTATTTGGCCTTTTGCAATCAATTAATTTGCGGCAATTAAATAGTTATGATACATGCAAAACTAGACCAGTTATTGGCTTCGTGCTAGTATTAAAAGTGATATGACGCACATCCATATATACGCTTCTCCTGTTTTATGCAAAAATTGCACTTGAAGTGGCTTACCCTCGTTTATTTTGATCTTTATGTGTATTTGTAGACCAGCTAGATGGAGGGTTTCTCACGCAACCTACTGGTGCTATATGCATATAAATAGTAAAACATTACGGAGTTCATTGTTATCTATTACTATTGTTTATTCTTAAATAATAATAAACTTTTCTTGGTGCTCTGAAGTGAACATCCACAATATCAATTTGAGGTATTGATAGGTCCCATATTTCCCTTTAGTTGTAGAGCCAAGTTCATGATTTTTGGGTTGTTAATGATGCCATCTCGAGCCAGTTCTCACTCAAGGTTGATTTGAAGTCATTAAATTTGATTTAGAGCCGAACTGATTTTACCTGTAATTTGTTTTGATCCAATTTTGATTCAAGCCAAACATGTCTCATTACTTTCTATTCGAGCTTGAGCAAAAAATTAGTTTAATTTTTATTGATTCTCAATATTGTAGGGGTTGTTTGGTCTGAATCATTACAAGTTTAATGCATTCCATTTCCCTGCATGTTAAATTTTTTTGTTTCAAGTAGATGGATGCTCAAAGTAAAATTTTAGTGTTTTGAAATATTCCAAAACTCCAAATTTACCAGCATTTGGAAATTGCCCTAATTGATTGATTTTCAAACCCCACGCCACATAGCCTCTGTGTTTGCTCGTCTTAACTCATGTCTGTCTATTCCTATTCCCTTGCCTTGCTTGCTTGTGATCTCTCGCTATCTACTCTTAATTATTGTACCCTTGCTTTCATGCTGCCCTTTCTTTGCCTTCACCTTTTAGCCTATGAACTACCACCTCATGTTACTCTGTGTTTGAGATGAGAGAGAAAGAGTATAGTGTATGAACTGTATTCTCACAATCACAACATATTTTGGTAAAATAACGCCAATATTCCTAAAATATATGCCTTATAGCTACTCCACAAATCTAAAATGCATGCATTTTGAAACATCCAACGCAATAGCATTTGTGTCAAATTCTTAGTTCAACATGCATGCACCTAGATGCCTATGTGCATTAATTAAAATATGATTACATTTAGAAATTTATGTGTATACACATTCATACAGGCATGCATACATATTTTGATTTCATCTTATACAAGCTTGATCTAATCTAGGCTTTGTTCAATTCAAATTTGATCCAAGCTGGGCTCATCCCATTATTCTCGCTGTATTTGAGCTAAAAGTTTATCCAGTTTCTTAACTATCTTTTGATCTTAGAGAGCAGACTTCACAGCCATGCATGGTTTGAAACTTGGTTAAAAGCCTGAGCATGATACTGTTTCAGTTCTGACATATTTTACTTTGTTAGAAACTACGTGGTACTTTGGGTTGTTGAAGTTATTAAATGGATAACTAGGATAAATTAACCTTCGATAAAGGAAACTAACTTAGATAAATTGAAATAGTTGACAATGTAACATTTGAGTCCTCTGGTGTAACATAACAAAATTTTTGCACCTTTATGAAGCGTTCAGGAAAAAACTGTCTTGTTACTGAGGAGTTCAGCACAAATGCTCCAAAATTGAGGCCTCTTCATAAAAGTAAGCTAATCAGATATATTCTTTGTTGGCCTTGGTAACTTTCCAATTTTGCATTGAGGTGGCAGTAGAATTTCGGGTAGGAAGCTGTATTTTTGGGGTTTGTGAGAACCTAAGTTGCACCGATACGGATACGGCGATACGGATACGACACGATACGGATACGGGACAAATACATGATACGGATACGGTGCGGATACGGCATTATAATATATAAATAATACATAAAAATTAATAAAGTAATCAAAGTGTAATATTTGAAATGACAAAAAAATTGAAATAAAAGTAAGCATTAAGTATTGAAATGTCTAGTACAACAACAAAAACAAGAAGATAAATTGCCTAGCACATGAAATTTCAACTATTCAATAGAAGGAATGATAGGATTAGCTTCTTCAGTGGTTTGTCTTTGAGTTTCTATATCATCTTCAATAAATATCATAGCTTCTAATTCAGGCTCATCAAGTGAAAGATTAGCAATTTCTAATATTCCCATATCCTCAAGAGATTCAAATCCATCTCCAGCAACATCCCACATCCTGTTATCTCCTTCCATATAAGTTGGAGTTTTCCTTGAGAGAAGTCGAAGGTTTGTATGCACGTAAACTAAATCTTCAGCCCGTTGTGGAGTAATTTTATTTCTCTTCATTGATTGGATGAATGAGTATGTGCTCCAATTTCTTTCACAACAGGATGAGGATGAAACTTGGCCAAGCAATTTTATGGCGATTGTTTGTAGTAGAGGTGCTGAAGCTCCATGTATAATCCACCACATTTTCGGATCAATTCTCCACCTATCACGTAATGACTCTTGGTCACCAAAGTCCTCTAAATAACCAAAAAATTTAGCAAGCTCAATATTGACACTTCTTCTCTTCTCCTCATTTGGAAAATAACGATTCAAACATGTCTCCCTCATATTTGAAATTTCTAAATCTTTCTGTAGAGAAACTCTTTGAGGATCCTCTTGAAGTCATTCTTTAGTTGAATATCTTCAAATAACATTAAAATGAAATAATGAAAAAATGTTGAAATTACAAAACAACAAATTGTGAATTCATAATGAAAAAATGTTGAAATTTACCTTGGATTTAGTGAGTGAGCCAAGAAATGTAAAGGTGTATTACTTTTGCTCCACCTATCTTCTAGAATAGCATAGATAACATCCCAAAAGCTTGAGTCTTCATGAAGTGTCTTCCTCTCATGTCTATATATAATTTCTTTTACTTTGGCTAGCATTGAATCCCACATCTCATAAATGAGATGTAAACAAGACTTATCCGTATCAGCTACTCTCAACATCTCATAAATTGGGTCTGTGAAATTTATGATGTATTCAATCTCATCCCACCATAAATCATCTAAAAGCTTCTCTTTTACATACCTAGCCTTTCCAACATCATCTTCCCTATAACATGTCCATTTGTCACTGATCACCATAGCTTGAAGAGCATTTTTTATTTTTTTGAATCTTCTCAACATCACTATTACTGAGGCCAACCGAGTTTCAGCAACTGCAAGCATCTTTAAATTAGAGAAATCATTGAACATAGAGAGTCTCATGGAGTGATTCATAATAAAATTTCTAATTACAATTGCATCTCCAGCAATCACTGTGATCCAATGACATTCATTATAGGTGATTTCATTTGCCTCGGTATTCTTAGCTGCACAAATATTCTTCAAAGCAAGATTAAGCGTATGCACAACACATGGTGTCCAGAAAATATGAGGATATGCTTGCTCTACAAGTAGACCTGCAGCTCTACAAACAGGTGCATTATCAGTAATGACCTGAATGATGTTTGAAGGCCCCACCATCATGATAACTTCTTTGATTAAATTAGAAATGAAGAACTTATCCTTGTACTGTCCTTCATAGTTTACAGCTTTGATAAACATAGGATAACTCTCTGTTACAGCCATGAAGTTGATAAGTGGTCTTCTTTGTGGATCTGTCCACCCATCACAAACCAAAGTAACTTCTTTTTCCTTCCAAACTCCTCTAGTAGGCTCGAGCAACTTCTCAATATTGTCCCTCTCTTTGCAACAACTTCGTTCTAATGACATTATATCCTGGTGGCACGTATCCTGCAAGATTGTTATTGCATGCATATGTAAAGGCATTTTTGTAATGTGGATTCCTTGCTAGGTTAAAAGGAAGTCCAGCTGAGTAAAACATTCTAGCTATTTCCCCGTCTAGTTGTTCTCTCATTTGTAAATTAAATGCTTTCTCCAAAGCACTATCTACAACATGTTTTCTTTTTTTTTTGGTTCAAATCCCTCCATTCGAAAAGGTCCTTTGTTTACAGTACTGTCATCACATCTAATTGAAGAAGATGATGAATGATAGGAAGCATGAGTGCTTGGAAGTGGAATATGTTTTGGAAGCTATTTTTTACTCCTTTGCTCAGCTTCACTGATTTTTCTTTGTAATTCAGCCATTTGTGATGAGCTTATCTTCGGGCAAACTTTGATTCCATGACCACTAATCTTCAACAAATGAACTTTCACTCTATAATATGATCCTTTGTATGATGTATTACAAAAATTGCATTTGAATGCAATATTGCCTCCCCCTTCTGATGCTTTACCTATTTTTGTAACATAACCCCATAAAGGTTTGTTATCTTCAATATTAATTTCTGATGGACCATCATCAGAACCAATTCCTGCTCCACTAGAACTCATTATCCTACAAAGGATCTATACAAATTAAAACATATGAATTTGAAACATGAAAAAATTTAAGTGAAAGTGTAGATATGTTGCGACTCTGCCGGGGGTCCAAGGGGGCGCTGCCCCCTGGCGGGGTTCGACCTATGAAGTGTTGTTTATTTTTAAAGTTGTTTTTATGGAAAGATACCGAGCGATACCGAGCATATTTTAGCTTCTCGGTGCCACTTGGTACCATTCGGTACCCCTCCATACCGAGCAGTACCGAGTAATACCAAGTTTCAGTACCGAGCGATACCGAGTTCCAATACCGAGCAGTACCGAGTTCCAATACCGAGCAGTACCGAGTTCCAATACCGAGCAGTACCGAGTTCCAATACCGCTCGATACCGAGTAGTACCGAGCAATACCGAGTGGTACCGAGTTCCAATACCGAGCAGTACTAAGTTCCAATACCGCTTGGTACCGAGTAGTACCGAGCAATACCGAGTTCCAATACCGAGCAGTACCGAGTTTCAATACCGAGCAGTACTAAGTTCCAATACCGCTCAGTACCGAGTAGTACCGAGCAATACCGAGTTCCAATACCGAGCGGTATCGAGTTCCAATACCGAGCAATACCGAGTTCTAATACTGCTCGGTACCGAGTACCGAGCAATACCGAGTTCCAGTAACGTTCGGTACCAAGTTTCAATACCGAGCCTATGATTAAGAAAACGAAGAACGATGAAGAAAACGAACCTACACTGCTCACGTCGCCTTCACTGTTCGCGTTGTCAAGCCGCTTCGTCGACGAAGGATGATCCTATCGACTTTAATGCTCGCGTCATCAAGCCTCTTTGTCGACAAAGGATGATCCTGTTTGCTTCTATGCTCGGGTCATCCAGCCGCTCCTTCAACTATAACGAAGAAGATGAACACGTGTGTGGAAACGAAAAACCTAGCTCTTTGAAATGTTTCAGCCGCATAAATGAATATGGATATTGAGCGGAAACGGTGGAAAGTAGAAAAGAAAAGGGTAAATCGTGGCTCAGTGTTTTTTTTAATAGGACACGCGTATCCAGTCAAATTTAAATAATATTTTAATCGGACACGGCAAGGCCGTATCCGACACGTATCGGAGGCGTATCCATATCCGACACGTATCCGATACAACATGCCTCGTAAATAGGAGTATCCGTGCAACATAGGTGAGAACTCAGTTTGCTTTTACTTTTTTTTATTCTTTTTTAAAACCTTTGCTTATTTAAAGTAAGAACACAACAGTGTACTTGTGCGTGCCTTTTCCTCTACTGTCAAATTTAGATATTGCAAAATCTAACTTCAAATTGACAGCACCATGGTCTTGCATGTTGTAATTAATTTTCTAAATATAAAAGATTGATGTTTTATTCTTTTTGCTAGAACATTATTTTTGAAGCACAGTGCACTAAGTGCGATTTCTTTTTTGCTTGAAAGGGTAGACTTGAATGATAATTCTATTAATATAAGTGCCTCATTTGCCGATGCTAAATATATACTTTTATATCCACTTTTTACTAGGCAGATTCATAATGCAATACTTTTAGTATGATAAATGCAATCCTTGTCAAATTTCTTGCCTATAAATACCTGATTCTGTTATTTTGTGCTTGAGCTGGGTGAGAACTTTTGTGCCCTTCAGATTTTCTTCATTTTGTTTATTTAACTAAGAAACATTATCAAAATTTAAACAAGAAATCTAATAGCAAGTAGAAACTTAATGATTCATCATTTTCTGGTTATTGTTTAAGATAATGCATTTTCATGATAAATTTTGACATTTGGATTTGATATGATATTCATCTTTGGGTCTAAGTGAACAATTTTGTGCATAATATTTTTTAAAATACTAATTCAATCTATCTATATTAAAAAATGTTTTGTAAATGAGTTTTTTTTTGTTTCTTTTGACGATAATAATACTCCATGGAATTTTTATTTTGTGTTGAAATTCTTATGAACCTGCCCTGCTTTTTCTTGGATCACGCGGTCACAAGTTTGATTCATAAAATTAACTTTTTTATATTGTTGAGTAACATGCATCCCTCCCTAAATGCTGTAGACGGAAAACTCATGCATTGCATATGGCCCCATTGGGTAAAATATTTTTAAGTAGCTGAGTTTTTTAATTTGGCCAATTGCATGAGATTGTAGTCTGTTGGTCTACTTTTTGCTCCAGTGGGAAACAATTTGTTTGCTTTAGGTTTTTTAGGATCACTCCTTTATGTTAGTTTCAACAAGATTTGTTTCTTTCTTGAAGAGATATGCGGTAAACTATGTTGGTCCTAACTATTGCATAGCATTCATAAAATTCAGCTTTCTTAAAAAAAAGAAAGATATTATTACCACGAAAATAGCGCTTAAATTTTATAGGCGGTCCTCTTCACAAAATACCAATATACTTGTATAAATGTAGTTTTGAAATCTATAATGCGGCCTTTGTCAAAAAGCATCAATATTATGATGAAAGTCTTATAAGCCTTGATCGATATGTTAGTTGAGAAAGTGCTTTAATGTTTTATTACATGATTTAAGTTTATGTACCATATACAGCATATTGAATTGGACCTTTTGGTTTTGTTGAGGTTTGGTTTTATTGAGTTAAAAAAAGTTTTAGATTTTGTTTGATTTAGGCTTCGTTTGGGAGTAATAAAGGAGTGCTTTCTTACTGTTTCTTAAAACACAGCTTCATAGTACAAAAATTAAAAATTTTATACAAGAAAGCAGTTTTAAGAAATAGCAACAAAGACGTCCCAAACGAAGCCTTAGTTTTGAGTCCAGCCTCTCCAGGTTATGTGATGAAAATTGCAGAGAATTTTTTTCTGTTACTTTCTGCGGTGATCTTGGCCCCATCTGCAAAAAGAGTTGGTTTTTTATGTTCCTCATGATAATATTGCTTTATAGATTATGGTGGAAAGGGATACAGGGCGGCCTCGTGGATTTGGATTCGTGACTTTTGCTGACAGACGTGCAATGGAGGATGCTATTAATGAGATGCATAATAAAGAATTGAATGGTCGGCAAATATCAGTCAATAAGGCGGAGCCAAGGCTGGGGTCAGATGATCCAGGCTATGGTTATGGTGGTGGTGGCGGCGGCGGTTATTCTTCTGGCAGTAGGGGAGGTTATCGTGGTGGTTCTGATGATCTTCCTCCAGGTGGCCAGTCTGATTGTTTCAAGTGTGGACGCCCAGGACATTGGGCTCGTGAATGTCCTTCTGCTGGAGCAGGTGGAGGAGGAAAGTTCTCTTCTCGTTCAAGAATTGGCAGAGGTGGTGGTGGGGCTAGTCGAGATAGATTTGGAGGTGGAGACCGTTATAGCGATCGTCATATGGATGATCGATATGATGGAGGTCGTTATGGAGATCGAAACGGAAGGGATAGCAGCAGGTATAGCGGCGGTGGCCGCGATCGTTATGCAAGTGATCATTACCCGCCTGCTGGTGATCGCTTTTCTGGTAACAAGTATGGCAGTGGACCCGACAGATCTCTACAAGATGGATACAGCAAAGAGCGAAGCTTTGACAGGGATGGAGGCCCACGGGGTGGCGGTGACAGATATGGGACTGGGGGAGCTGCAAGATACGAGGGCGGCGGCGGCGGCGGCTATCGGGAGAGGCCCGGGCCTTATGATCGACCCAGTAAAGCTGGCCGTCCATCCTATGATGATCGCTATTGAAATGTGATGGCAGTAACTTATGCAGCATTATGTGCTAGTAAAAACTGGAATGGAACATCTATCTATTTTTTGTTTTTATTAGAAGACCTATCTTTTAGCATCTCCTTGCTCTGCTAATTTAAAAAGGGTAGCCGTTTTGGATTGTTAGTAGCTGGAATTGCAGCAGATGTTGTATGCTTGTAGTTTTAAGTATCTGCGAAATTTATGCGCTTTGCCATGTTGAGGTCTGCTTTTCTATGCAGAGGATAACTTCATGATTTGATAAATTTTGCTAGAACTGATTTCTTGTTATGGTTATCTGGAAAAGTGTGAAGGTTTTTGTAGTCAGAGACTCAGAGCTCTTCAAGATTTGAAGAAGTTTTTCATGCTATAGAGAAGCAGCAGATCTAAGTCCTTTTCAATGTCTTATTTGACTGTAATACAGAGAGCTTGGCTGAACTTAACTACAGATACTGATTAGAATCCCACATGACAGAATCGAAATCAGTGGGAAATGCTATATTCTATTAAGTGTTTGGATTTTCCGTCTGCTGTCTGTGATGGAATACTTTGTTCTCTATGAGTACTGCCATATTATTATAGATTTTTTATAGAAAAAGAGATAATCAGATATTGTGGAAGAAATATGATGAAAGATTACTTATAATAATATGTTGGGTAACCTTCAAGAAAGGTGGAGGATTCGGGGTGCGAATACTGGTCAAGATCGAGATTGAGAGCCCGATATGGATCGAGAACATGATCGATAGCCAAGGCCGAGGCTAAGGTATGAATCATTGGCAGGATTGAGATGCAGATCCCGATCTAGAGCAGGAGCCCAGAGATGTACCAAACAAATAGGAGAAAGAAGTCCGCTTTACTGTATGACTATTAAGCCATAACTTTTTTCAAAAGCAGCCCCCGCCCCAACTAAGAAGTGAGCTTTTGAGGGGTTCATTTTGTGTTACCCACCAAAAAAAAAAAAAAAAAAAAAAGTAGAATCAAGAAACTGTTCATTGTTCACGCAGAAGAAATGCAATTGAATTTGACTGCCAAGTGTAAATGGTAGCACAACCAAGTGGTTTGTGTTGGTGATTGTTTGATTCCTCTTTTTGTACGTTTCAAATTCTCGCGAGGGATCGAACCGTAGGTTTCGCCGGCCCTTGGAACTCCGATGCTCCCGGCGATCTCCGCTCCCACGAAATATTTTGATCGGGTGAAGTGCTAGGGTTATTGTGATATATTTGCGAATGGGGGTTTAGAAGAAAGCACAAATGCAGTGATCCTCTCGTCCTTTCCCACTCCGCCGCCGGTGGCCCCATCGTTTCCAACTTCTCCAGGCGCCGATCGGCCCCGCTTCACCCCATATCGAGAATCTTCCTCTGTTCGGCGACATCACCGTCCTCGAACGGCAGTCAATCTCCTCCGCAAGCTATATATCTGTTCCATGGCTTTAGATTTCTTCGACATCATCAAGTTCTCAGGCGAGATGCGGCAAAGCGCCAAGGCCTCCTCGAGCTCGTCGATTTCATACACCTCTCCGAGCCCGTGCAGGAAGAGCTTATCCATACACCAAAATCTTCCGCGCGAAGAAGATCCATTTCTCGATCCCACCTGTCCTCATCTACAGATCGTGTTACGTCTTCTCCGACATTGATGCCAAAATCGCGAAATGGTATATTGATCAGAACGCGAATATGTCAAGACAATTCTGCATCGCATCTAGGGAAAATTCCTGTTGCATCGTCGCTTCAGTAGAAAGGCTTAGTAACAGTTTCTACAGGTTTTTTTTTTCGAGCGCAGAGGTCCAGTGGGATTCTACGAGTTCTTTTCTTGAGGGAGCTTGAGGAGGTTCTGGAGGCCACTCAGGCTGCGGAGTTTTAGGGCTACATGATTTCTCTGTTTAAGCAGATTGAAGCAGCCCTCATTTTCAGGTAATGTGGGTTTTCGTTTACTTGTAGAAGTTATTTTTGTTGAATGTGTTAGGCTTCGTTTGATTGAAAGTTTTTGGTGCTTATTTCATTTTAAGACGACAAATTTATTTCTTCTTTACTGTTTGGTTCGTCAAATCACATTTTCAATAACTCATTTTTTTCATTTTTTTCATTTTTCTGCTGTTTGGAGAGCTTTTTATATGTGCTTCTCCGTCAGAAAATTTCATTTTCTGAATCAAAATTTTTTAGAACTGTCTTTTACAAAAATAACAAATAACCAAACGAAACATTAATCTTACATCAGCTTTGTGAAAGTTTTCAATGGATTCCATACTTTTTAGCTTTATGGGGCTGCATTTTTTTTCTATACATTTGTGTGTTAGAATTATAATGATTAGATGAAAAATAAATGTTGTTGAGAAAAAAAAATTGAAGGATAAAAATTGATGGACATGAGAGGATGTTTATATGTTGAAAATGTTAATGATAGAAAAGATGTTAGGATGATATGGATAATGAGTTGAAAAATAATATTATTAGTGATAGGATGATAGCTATTAATATAAATATCAATGAAGATATTATGAATGATTGTTGCTTATGAGAAATATGGGTTAAAAAATAAGTTTGGAAATAGATGGATAATTGCAACGTCTATCTAATGGTGATTTAAATAAAGTTATAGTAAGAAAGGGTTATGAGAGAAGTCATAAGGGCTGCAAGCGAACCAAATGTTCGACGAGCTACGCGTTGTTCAGTTCGATTAAAGCTCGTTTGTGATCGTTTAATTAGCTAAACAAACAAACTTGAACAATATTTTAAATACTCGATTCTTAAATAAACAAATTTGAACACTAATGCGTTCGGCTCATTTATGTTCGCGAACAACATCATTTGAAGTTCGTGAACAAGCTTGACATTAAGCTCGATAAGAAGCTCGATAAAAGCTTGATTCGTGTTCGATTTTGAACTCGTGAATAAGCTAGAGAAAAATAATTAATATTTGATCATAAAATTAATAAATATAAATAATCATTGCCTTTGTTACATAGACAATTGCTTTTATTATAAATGTGTTTGTTCATAGATATAGTTAAAAAAATTCATTAAATATGTTCGCGAACAAGCTCGATAAGCACTAAACGAATGAACATGAACTGAAAATGAACTGAACATGAACACTCATTAATTTAAACGAACCAAACATGAACACAAACAATAAAGCTCGAACAAACATGAACCAAACTTGAACAAGCTGATATACACAAACATGAACACTCACATACTCGGCTCGGTTCGGTTCGTTTGCAGCCCTAGAAGTCATGTTGATTGGTGGTTATGCAATAGAATACATAAATGGAATAACCAACGTTATATTTGATTTCATAGTAGCTTATAATTTTATAATAACAAACACATACTTTAAAAAAAATGATAAAAATACTTAGTCATTACAAAAATGGAGCCATGAAATCATAACAAAATTTCTTCCTGCTCTAAAAGAAAAAAAAAACTTCTCAAATACAATATGTTCATTTTAAATATCAACATTGAGTCCACATACTTTCGTATTAGTTATGTAGATGGCTACATGGCTTAGCATATGCTTTTTGCAAATGATATAATTTTAATTGGGGAGAGAACCACTTATTATATTATACAGAAAAATGAAGATTTCGATGAGTTTATAGCTCCTAAATTTAGGGCTGAATCATTAAAATAAATAAGTACCTTAGAAGTTCTATGTGATAAAGGATATCATCTAGATTTAATAAGAAACTTTTCAAAAATTATAATTAGGCTAATGATATGAGTTATAGTGGATAGTAGAAAATTCATTGATATTTAAAATTAGCATGAAAAAAAAAATGAGAATCTTGAGATGAATGTGTTGTAAGATTAGGACTTATAAATTAATAAATTATTGTATTGGAGGAATAGTTAGAGTGACATCTATTAAAGATAAAATACATAAAAATTCGAGGTGATTTGGACACCCCATTAGACTAATAGATAAAATTAGTGTCAAAGAATTTGTGAGAATTGAATATACCTAAGGTCACATGATTACAACAACAACAACAACAACAACATCAAGCCTGCTACATGAATCTTTTTCGCCATTGTGTCCGGTTAAAAGTCAAATTCTCTAACCAGGTTTTTTTAGGTTTACCTCTACTTCTCTTAACATAAGCCAAATCTAATACCTCAACTTTCCTAACCAGGTCATTGGAAGGCCTCGTTTAATGTGATCCAAACTATCTAAGGCGACTCTCTCTAAGGTCACATGATTAATTATTTAAAATAATTTGTGAAGAATAGGTTCAACTCCTTAAACAGCACGAATGACCAAATAAAAAATGTGGGTTCTTAAAGCCAGCCCAAATAGTTTTGATATGGTTAATCATGATGATGAAGTTTTGAAACTTCTTTCAACAAGATATCTAACTTCAGGAAGTTTTTCGGTTTTGTTGAGAAACACAAGTTCCTAAATTATTTGTGCTTCAAAGATTAGCAATCAAAGTTTGTTACTGGCATGAAGAAATCAGACAGTTTGTTGGATTGCTGAAAAGCAGTATCTGTATAACTTGAATTCTTCATTTCTTTGGTAATGATTTACTTTATTTTTTTTAACATGATAATTCTTTTTGCAATGATATTTACTAAGAAACCTAAGCACGCATTTTCATGACACTTGTAAGAACACCACCATATGTTTGTTAATTTCTATCTACTTCCATTCTATTATTTTTTTAGTTTTATCTTTGCTTCTAGTTTCCTGTAAGAATGAAACTATCTTCATCTTATTTGATTTAGCTTGCTTATTAGCTGTTATGCTTATGTGACTAATTTTACAGCTTCTCTCACTCCTTTCCAATTTGACTGTACTTGTTCGGTCTATTTTAGAAGGACATAATGAAGATAGGATACAAAATGTGCATATACGTGAAAATGTTGGAGTAGCTCCAGTGGAAGATAAGATTAGACTACCTTAGATGATTTGATCACATAAAATGGCGGCCTCTCGATGACCCGATTAGGAAAGTAGAGGTATTAGATTTGACTTATATTAAAAAAGATAGAGGTAGATCTAAAAAGAATTGGTTAGAAAATATTAGAAATGATATTTATTTATTAAATTTATATGAGAATTTGACTTTTAACATGACACAATAGAGAAAAATGATTCATATAGCCAACCCCACATAGTGAGACAAAAGCTTGATGTTGTTGTTTTTTTCAAACATTTAGGCCAATTAAGACTTACTCACACACATCATAAACGCAAGATCTTTTAGTTGATAGTCAAAACTCTCAACTAATAACCAAGATGAACTACATTTATTATTATCTTTAACAACATAATTTTGATCAAGGAAGAAAATGCACTACACAAATATAATTACGGGCCAACCTTTACCTATTGAAAAATATTCAATATTTGTAATTATTTTATTGAAATGTTTTGAGTATTTTATTATATTTTATTTACTGACCTAAATTTTTCTTTATAAAAAGACACGTTCCTTTCCTTGACTGCCATCTTATTTTGTAGAATGCCAGCTACAGCATATAGAGATAGAAGCCAAAGCTAAGAACCTGGAAGAGCAGAGGCAAATGGCTTGGAGAAAATTGGAAGCTGTAGTAGCAGCCAACGCTGCAGCTGAAGATATGATTTTATTGAGTTAGAATGATTTAAATTCTTTTTTTTTTTTCCTAAAGATGGGATTGTTTGAAGTTTAAAATGTATGTGGTGGTCAGTTGATTGTATAATCCATTTAATTTATTTTGAAATTAATTTATGGTTCAATTAAATTTTATATTAACATTTATCACAAAAGAATTCAATGACTATAGAACTCTTTCTAACAAATACTGGATTGCATTCAAGAAATTGGTGCCAATGTTCCTGGAGAGCAAATAATCTACAGCAACAATTTCAGTTTTTGGTGACAAATCTTTTAACAAAAACAATCAATAGTACACCAATTGTTAAAAAAAAAGAGCCTTCACCGAAAACAAGCAAAATTGCTTGGTTCATCTCTTTACAATTTGATATGGTACAACTGGTAAATCACCAGTGTTAATTAAAATTTGATATAAAACAAACATATTTTCTCTGCCGGCTCAACTATACATAGGGAACAAAACCTACTTAAACTGCCCATAAAATTTGGAAATAATCATTCTTGTATTTAGTTGATTGATAGCAAATAATTCTACTACCCCCAGCCATGGTAATGTAGGAATGATGCAGCAGCTGAAGCATATTTGCAGAGCAAAATATAGGTTCTATAAAGAATCAAACCTTGATGTGCTGGAAGTAAAGGATGACAGAAGTCCTGCTGCTGGACCTGGAAGCATATCGCCGAATGTTGACATGGCGGCCGCTGATCTATCCTTCAGCTTACCGACTTGTCCGTCAGAAAGCATCGATCCCCATCGTGATGTACTCTCCCCGAATTTGCTTCCAACCTGGTTAGCATAATAAGAGGTTAAATTCAAGATCCAAGAAGTTTAAGATGTGTTACATTGAGCATTAAAGACGAATTCTGTTTGTTTGAACTGTCAGTTTTTTTTCCTTTTGTCTAATATAGTAGAGATTATTCTGTGCGGACACTAGAAGAGAAGAGCCGTCTGATTTTATCTCTGTAAACAGTAAAATTTGCCGGAGAACCGTCCGGTATCCACACAGAATAATTCATCCTACTACATCCTACTACAGGCCTTTGCTTTACTTGTTGATTGATGTGAACTGAAAGACCAGAAATTTTCATATGATTATAGCATTTTATTCCTTCTATTCCGCTTTGAAGTTAATGTGAAAATATGATATTTTAGAAAATTACAGACATACTCCATTTCATACATCGCTTCTGTGAACAAGCTAAAATAACAAAATCATATAATATCCATGCCATTCAAAGCGAGAGAAACTCTCATATGTTTGCTCATTTACTAAGATACCATGGCGATCAGCTGCGGCTTTTTGGTTTACATGATCAATTATCTTTACAAACTAAAATTTAATTAAAACTTGTTTGAGAAGGAATATTTGGTTTTCCTTTACCTTCCAAATTTTAAGATAATATGCTATGAATATAAACGAGCAAGCACAAATGCTGCAAAAATAAAAAATAAAAATCTTCGCAGGCATTCGAGCTTTAGTATCAATGAATGAAAAGTGCTGACAAAAATGAAAACATAAATTGATTATGGTGGGATTAAAGAAATATTAATACCTGAGTCATTAAGGACTTCAGTAGTGGTGTGGCGACGCCAAAACTTAATGAATCATCAAAATCAGGCTTTGGAGACCGTTCTCCATTTGAATATGTTGACCATGGGCTCTTTGAAGATGCATCATCTATGGATGTTTGAAGTGCCGATTTATGTGCCCCTCTTGATGACAGGGCGGGAGCACTGAAAGTAAAAGTTGGCAGTTATAGCACTAAAAATTTATAAAAAATAGGAAGAGGTAGGTTTATTTCATTTGTAAATGAAAATCTTACTTCAGTTGCCAAAAAATTCAATGGAAATAATGACTATCCCTGAAGATGATTATAAAACATCCATCATCTGCTCAATTAAAGCCACAGTGGCTTTCTTCCACTTATGGTAAGAGATTATCATAGTTCAACTACACCTTTGTTAAGAACAATAATTTTCTTTTATATTGAGTGTCAAAGCACAAATTGTTATAGACGGGATTTTATCGTAGGGCATTGTTAATAGTTTTTCAAGACTTTTAGTTGACACCACATTAATTATGTTCACAATATATATTATTAAATTTGGTTATCATACTTTATGGAAGGGAATTAATTGATCTCATATAAAATATGGGAAGGAACATTTTTACATGATCTCTTGATAATAATCATGGCATTCCTATTTAGATTCTTTCAACAAATGGTTTATATTAGTCAATCTTTCTATTCATTCTTGATGGATGAGGGTGTTCATTATACCTTAAGATTTTTTTTTTTTTTTCAATTTAATGAGAAGGGTTCGCCCAAATTGTCTCAAAAAAAAAAAAAAAAAAAAAAAAAAATCCATGTTGTATTTGTACATAGATCTTCAAAGGAAATCCATGTTGATCTCAAGGAGATTTGGGCCATTGAAGGCGGCTGTGATGATTCAAGCATCCCTAGAGGAGATTTTGTCAAGCCCACAAGTTAGCCTGCCATTATGTGCTTATTATTTTTAAGTTGGAGAGCTGAGTCATCACCACTAGTGGATTGCGGGCATTGTTGTTTATGCATTCGTCTCCCCCCTCAGCCTAGGCTGGCAAATTAGTATCTTCTAGTAATGAACACTTCTTGTGGGTTTTGGAGATGTGATTGATAGGGCCATGGAATATAGCTGTGCTAATTCAAGCATCCTTCAAGGAAGTTTTGTCAAGCCTGAGACTTTGGGCTGCTAAAACTTCCTATTTTTAAGTTGGAGGGTTGAGTTATCACCACTAGTGGATTGCGGGCATTGTCGTTTATGCACTAGTCTTCACCCTCAACCTAATCCAAAAAATTAGTATGATCTAATCAGGGACACTTGTTATGGGTCATGGAGATGTGACTCATAAACAAGCAATCCAAGGAGCATCACTAACCTTAACTCAAAATCATGCACATCATCTATGATCTATCGTATACTATCTTACGAGTTGACTGACAAGTTTCGTGAAATTTCCTCCCTTCTTAGACCTAAGGATGCTACCTACAAGGATGCCTTTGGATGGATTCATGTTCTCTCGGAATTAGGGGGAAGGAAATTTGATTCATCTCAAACATGTTTATATATTTTCCGTACACATGCTTAGAAAGATCAATGAGTTTCTTGCGGCGCCATTCCCAATGAAACCTATGGTATCAAATCTACAGGTTCCCACCCTTGCCTTTTGCTACTATAGAACTTCAAATGTTTGACCGATAGCTGTTACTAGCAATATCTACCATCAAAGGACCTACAACATTTTCTTCCAATCTCTCATTGCAGCAATCAAATTACACACAAATTCGACCGACTTTGTTGATAAAAAGTCATCCCTAGACAGACCTATAGAGGTCTCCTTCCCCAACTTTTACTCAAGTCTTTTGGCAAGGGCAACTTGAATAACTTCTTCATTCCCTCGAACTTGAGCCATCTATGTGCCGCATTAGGTTATTCTACTCATCATGACCTCTTTGAATTGGGTTTCCTTCACCGCTCATTGTGCTTTATCACTTGCAAAATTTTGTATAGTTTGGATATAGTTCATGGGACCTATTAACATTGGTGATATCAGTCACCTGTCCCAAACTTCGTATAGTTTGAATTATAGGTTATGGGACCTAAAAGCATTGGTGCTAGCAACCTTTGTTAAGTTTACTGCTTCTTTATAGTGGATGAAAACTTTTGGGCAATAATGAGGGCATTTTCTTTACTGTCGCCCCATGAAATGGGCTTGAATCTATTAAAGGTGGGGAAATGTATCTCAATCTCAACCAACTCCATCTAGGCCTTGGTTCTTATCTTACTTGGCCTCCTTTCGAAATTCTTGGAGTATTTGCTAGGGCCAAATTGGAGAGATGAAAATTGAATGGTAGGGTTGACAACAACAAGAGTGCCCACAATATAAGCATTGCTTTTCTCCTCCTAAATCAATACTTGTCTTATGAAATAGAGGAAAGTGAAAATAGAAAGGCATAGTGAATCAAGGGAAATATTTTCGGTCGCTTCCTCCAAGAATTAAGAGGCTCTGCTTTAGTGATTATGGATAACACTTTAGATTGCCGCTCTCCTGAGCCCTATACCCTTTCCTCAACTGTGAAAAAAAAAATCCAGAGCGTTTAATCATCATCAACATGTCTATCATTACAACATTCAAGCTACAAAGAACTCTATTATGAAGGATTAGTGAATTTTTTATTGAATGATTATTGAGTACATAAAGCCAAGGTTTAAAATTGCGTATTCGGGTATTGAGGTGTTTTTAGTTCGTGAGACGAGGCGTAAGCCTCAAGGCGATTTGCGGCGTAAGCCTCAAAATCAAAAAATTGCGTAAACATAAAATAATAAATTTTGTATATACTAATGAGTAAATAATATATAAAACATAAAAATACACAAGATAAATAGCAATGACATTAACATATCACATAAGAAGTTAAGAACTCACTAGTCATCAGCATTATCATCACTCATCAGTCATCACTAAGGGGGTCTTCATTTGAATCATCATTATGATGAGCTGCTCTCTGCTCTTCCCCCTCTCCTATAGAGTCCAATATCTCCCAATCAGCTTCTTCTTCCTCATTATTAGTTATCTTCCTCTTCCCTAAATAGTAAATATTTTTTAACAATATCATAATGAATAATAGTGTAATACATTAATAAAAGTTTAAGAAAAAAAACTATATTATTTATATACCTTTTTTGATTTGTTCTTGAGTTGTGGTGGATGTGGATGCTTTAAGACCATCAAAGAAATCAACATTTAAATCTTCATCTTGTAATTCAGACGACATCACTTCAACTTCATCATCTACAAACCACTCATCATCAGATGACACATCATCGCAAAGCAAAGGATCTTCATCATCCATTAATCTTTTTTTCTTCAAATTTCTATCTCTGAGTCTCCTATTGTACATAATGTACACCAGTGAGTTCATCCTCAATGTCGACAAGTGATTTCTCCTCTTTGTATGCAATTGGTTGTAGGTACTCCAATTCCTTTCACAACCAGATGAAGAGCATGTCAAGCCCAAAACTTTCACAGCAAAACGCTGTAATTCTGGAGTCCCATCACCAAATTGAATCCACCACTCAACTGGAGATCGTTTGGCAATTGTATCTTTTGCTTGTTGTAATCCAAAAAAACATTCTTTGTTCCTAAAATGTACAAATTGCAAGTCAGCATTTGATCTTTCAGTTGCATCACTTATTAGACGATCCATGCAATGATATAATCCCAACTTTATTTCAGGGTTTGTAGACTTGTTCTCTGCATATTGATACTGAGGGTTTAGGTAGTAGCCAGCGGCATGCAAGTGTCGGTGAAGCTGTAATTCCCACCTATCATCAATAATATTCCAAATTTCCCTAAAGCTTCCCTCACTGCCTCCTAAGTTGGAGGCAATCATCTCTTTGGCTTCATCCATAGCATTGTAGATGAAACCCATTGCAGGCTTCTTCTCAGCATCCACCATACTTAAAACATGAACCAAAGGTCTAGTGGTTGTAATGGCATATAAGACATTTTGCCAAAATCTGTCATTTAAAACAATCTTTCTAATCTCTTTTCCCTCAGCCTTCTTCGCCCAAGCACAACTCAACCACTGTGTAGATATGAACATAGCCTCTAAAGGTTGTCTGGCATCCAGCATGCTCTCTAAGGTCAAGTATGCGGTGGCAAATCTTGTTGCGGCTGGCCTTAGAATTTCTTTCTTCGAAAATTTTCTCATAAGAGCTAGAACCCAAGAGTGGTTGTAAATAAACTTGGTTATTTTTTTGGCTTTAGTGAGTGCATTTTTATGTTGAGGTAGATCCCCAAGCTTCTCAAGAATCAGATCTATGCAATGTGCAGCACATGGAGTCCAATACAAATGTTTCCTCTTCTCCATAAGTTTATTACCTGCAGCCTTATAAGAACTTGCATTATCTGTCACAATTTGTACAACCAAATGTTCTCCAACCTCATCAACAATGCTATCTAATAATCTAAATATGAACTCAGTATCTTTGACCTGGTCAGATGCTTCAATTGACCTTAAAAACACAGTACCATAAGAATTATTAATGAGGATGTTGATCAGACTTCTATGTTTGATATCAGACCACCCATCTGACATAATTGTTACTCCTGTTTGGGCACAATTCTTCTTAATTTATTTAATGCTTTTATCAGTGCTTTCCAACTCCTTCAAAATCCATGTTCTTAAATCATACATGGTTGGAGGTTTGAACCCTCTCCCAAATGCTCCAACTGAACGAATCATGTTGTAATAAGCAGGTGATGTTGCAACATTAAATGGAATTGCATTTTCGTAGAAGAATCTGCCTATATCCTTACACACTCTTCTCCGCGCCTCTCTTGCATTTTCTGGGGCCATCTTCTGTGTAGCAGAAGGTCTATCCTCTGATATGTCAACCATGTAATGATCCATAGGCCCTCTAGCACCCCTAGATGAAATGGGCTTCATAGAAGAAGATGAATCTCTAACGCTGCGCTCACCCCCATAGTAAGATCCAGCATCAACTCTATCTTCAAATTGCTTCTGTGCAAGATGTTTTGATGTGGTAGACTTATTCATGTATGACTTTATCTCATCCCTTACAGCATCAGGAACTTTGGAGCATGGAGCAACATTCTTGTGAGAGCCTGAAAGGTGTTCCTTCATCCTAGTCACACCACCTTTCACAACTTTATCACAGTAATTGCATTTCAGATAGACATATGTTTTATCACTTTCTCCTACATCCACCTGAGTGCTATATTTCCATGCTGGATCTTTTCTATGACCTGATGCAGCCTTATCCTTATTTTTTGACCATCCTGATTGAGAGAAATAGGAAGCAAACGAGTTCTTACTAATCTTTTATATGACCTGATGCAGGTCGGAGGAGACAGCAGCCTCGGAGGCTCGGACAGAAGCGTACGCTGGTCGGACGGAGAAGACAGCAACCCAACTCGCAGTCTCGCAGTAGAAGAAACTTCCAAGCAAATAAGTTTAGGGTTTAATATGCGTCTTGGATGTATTCAGTATTATATAATGTCGAGCCGTCGATAAAGCAGAATACTGCGTACTCTATGCATATTTATGCGTATTCTGTACGTACAATCTACGTGAACATTGCGTGTTTTGGAGCAGATGTAATTTAATGTATGATTTTGTATTAACAGTTAATAAAACATGATTTTCTAGGTATAGTTTGAGTACTGGGAGTGTTAATTATTTTACTGTGCGTACATTATGCGTATCCTATGCGTTATATATGGGTATAATATGCGTTCACTATGCGTGTTCTGTGCGTGCTCTCTGCGTCAACATTGCGTATTTTTTAAAATATAAAAATACAAAAAAAGAACATTTAATGACTAACATCATATTTCAAACATCATATTCTTTATTTCTCTTCCTTAATTACAATCCAACAAGTGTCATAAACCCTTTGTACTTGTTCAAGTATCATATTCAAGACTAGAAAATAAAATCATAAAAATCCAACAAGAGCCATAAACATCATATTCCTTATTTCTTCATCATTTTAATGTAAAGTAACTTACAAACAAATATATATATTAATTAAAATATTTAATAGAATTTTATAAATAAAATTTACTGCTTATGTGTGCGTGTGTCATGCGTGCGTTATGCGTACTCTATGCATTCGTTGTGCGTCATTTGTGCGTTCGTAATGCGTATTTTATGAGTTTGTTGTGCGTGCTATGCTTAATGTATGCGTATTATCATTTAATATGTAATTTTTTACTCAAACCAATGTAAATAACATTTATACACATAATTGAAAGATATATTCTTTAGTGGTTACATCATGAGTTACACTTTTCTTCAAGTGGTCTCGTATTATATAGTAGAAATATGAATGTTGAGCAATAGTAAGTAATAAAGGCTCATAAAAAATCAACATACCCTCTTATCCTCCCAACCATATCTGTCTAAAGGCTCATAAAATATTTAATAGAATTTTATAAATAAAATTTACTGCTTATGTGTGCGTGTGTCATGCGTGCGTTATGCGTATTTTATGAGTTCGTTGTGCGTATAATGCTTAATGTATGCGTATTATCATTTAATATGTAATTTTTTACTCAAACCAATGTAAATAATATTTATACACAGAATCAGAATGAAAAATATTTATACACAGAAACATTTATACACAGAAACATTTATACACAATGAAAAACTGTTATTTTGGCAACGTTTTACAAAATATTTCATATGCAAGTTCTGCCCTATACTTTGGCATGTCTCCTTGCCAATTTGTACTATCAGTCCAATCAGTGTTGCCTTCAAGACATATTCTTTCCATATATTTACAGACATACATTCCACAATCAAAAGAGTTCTCCTGTTTTGGTATACCTTTAATGGTAGAAAGCTTCCATTTTCTGATATCACTATCAAACGCTTCTTTCTTGTCAGAATATAGGGCTTTAAGCTGAAATATACGTAGAGCAATGATTAGTTCTGTAAATTTTTTAAAAATTTAAGAGTTCATATTCATCTAAGTATATAATAGACTAACACTTACGATTTTTGTAACAACAATCCTATGCTCTTTGACGCGGTGGTCCAATGAGTCATAAAATTTCCACTTGTGTTCTTTCAGCAAACCAACCACAAGGGTAATGTGATTTGAATCAATGATTGGTTGTAATAAAATGTTGTTTGAAGTAACAGAAAGCTCGGTTATATGGTCGATTTGCAATTTGGACAATTTTTCCCTTCCTTTGTTATTCTGCAAGTGCAAGTAGTAAATGTAAGAACTAAGAATTGATACTAAGTTATTAATCTAATAGTTAAACTGATAAATTGAATACTAAGTTACTAACCCAATAGATTGAAGAGATGTATAAAAATTTATGGTACTTGTCTGGCATAAGGTTACACTTATCATCTAAGAGATTGACAAAAATATCTAAATGTCATTGCCTAAATAACTGTCGCTTAATAACTCATCAATCTCAGATCTGGAAATAAGAATGTTAATAACAAACAAGATAATATCATCCCTGCAAAAAAAAAAAAAAAAAATGCATTTCATACGCATATCACACGCATATAACACGCATAACACACGCATATCATACGCATACCACACGCATATCACAAGCATAACACACGCATATCATACGCATATCACACGCATATCATACGCATACAGATTTACAAACAAAAATAAAGTTGCAATTTTTTACCTTTTAGAGAACTTTTTCAAACATTCTAGCACAAAATTTCTCTTCTCAGAAGTCAAACACAGAAGACCTCTATAATTTTCTATTTCAACTGCATGAACATAAGTTACAGGTTTTATTTGAATGTTATCTACTGGTATTGGTTCATTTGGATTTGTATATTGAATAAGTTGCATTTCTGCTGGGACTGGCTCATTTGTTGGGATTGGATCTTTTTGTGGGATTGTCTCATTTGGTTCATTGAGGCTGTGGGGTGGGATATCTGATTTCTGTCTCTTATTGGAAGATGAAGAGTAGCTAACAGATCTTTTCTGAGGAACTTCTTTGCTCTGATTAATGTAATTATTGAGCTTGACCTCAATAACTCCAACTCTCTCAGTAAGATCTCCAAACTTTGTGCTCAGTCTGTCTTCAAATTCTCGAAAAAGTTTTGTGTATGTTTCTTGGCAGGATTTCATTATTGTTTCTTGTAGAGACTGAAGTGCTTCAGCAGAAAAACTTAAATATGGTTGCTGAGGAAATTGGTGGGGGTCTTGCTGAGGAGGTGGGGTATGATGGGGAGATTGGGGGGAGTTGTTTTGATGGATGGATATGTCATGAGGGGAATCAGGGGATGTATGGCTGTCTGGTGGATATTTCTCAACATTAACCATATCCATTTCAGCCTGAGAAACTGCCTGTAGGACATTACAAATCTGACTTTTCCTTATATTAGCAAATAAGTTAGTGATCACCTCTGTAGTATATACAATATCATCGGCCCATCGAAGAAAACAGGGTCTTTTGTCAGCATACATAGGAGCATGAATAGTAGTATGCTCCAGGAACCAAATTTGCATAAGATGAAAGAAAATTTTAGCACTCACATTGAGCCAATAAAATTTTGAATGAATTTAGCAGTTATCACTTAACACTCACAATTAGCAGAGGTACAAAATCGTTGATGTAACCTGCTGGCTTCTTATTTGAAATCTTGGAGGATGCCTTATTAAACTCTCCAACTAAAAACTCCCTAATTGAACTAGCCCAGTTTATTGAAAAAAAATCATCTGGATTATTTGCTATTCTTTGAATCAACCGGGGGGTTTTGAAGTTGTTAAGTTAAAAAAGTAAATTTGAACATAAATACATGATAAACGTTCTTAACATAGTCTCCGGAGGGGTTTCTTGTTCAACTCCATCATGTCATTCCTTATTTCCGTTGATGTAACTGAAGTATGTGCTAAGGAATGCCAGGATATTTCTTCTCCTTTATTTGGCAGACCAGTAAGAAGGGCCACTTCATCAGCAGTGAGAGGAATGGGTTGACCTTTTATAACAAAACATTGTTTTGAAATATCCCACCTTGAGATCAGCTCATAAATAAGAGGGACATTTTGCTCAAACCCAGGAAATTCCAAAAACTGTATCATCTTTAAATGTTTCAATGTGTCCTTGACTTCAGGAGTAATTTGCTGAGCAAAGTTATCACAGATTGTTCGGAACGAAGAAACATAACATCTATAGGTAATTGGACGAACATATATCTGAAAATTGTAAAAAATTATAGGTTAATAATAAGTAATTGAGATACGCATAAAAAACGCACAACATACGCAGACTATAAGCAACGGTAACGCACAGTGTACGCATACTACACGCATATATTACGCACATCATACGCACAGTGCAGGAAACATACAACAAATTGTACGCACGCATAAAGTACGCACAATATAAGCATGGAGTAAGCAACGTGAACACATAGTGTACGCACAAAAGACGCATTGCGTACGCACAGCCTACGCATATTTACTCGATGTTTAAAATTTGGTTAGGTTTTATGTTTCAAATTTCAATATAAATTTATCATAAACCCTGAATACAGAGAAAACACGATGGCATCACAGTATCAAACATTTAAAAAGTTCGGAGAAGCCATGCATACGCATAGAATAAGTATAAAATCGGAGAGCCTTGAACGCCAACGCATAGTATAACCATAAAATACGTATTACAAAACAGAAAACATAGCATTAAGTTACCTTTTTCTTTAGGGGTGACGCCATCTTAGAAGAAACTGAGTGAAGAATGCTTGAAATTCCTCCGGGTGAATGCTTGAAAGTTCGAAAGTTTACTGTAACTTGAAAATCGAAACGTCGACTCCGCCATTCGACCTTTACAAGGGTTTAAATGTTGATGCCACGTCGACATTTCACTAGGCGCGCCACGTCGGCAACTGGGGGTCTGAACTGAAAAAAAAAAAAAAAGGTTAAGTTTTAAAAAGGCGACGCCTTAAATAAATGAGGCGAGGCGCGCCTTATGGCGCGCCTCAGTAAACTTGAGGCGTAAGCCTCATAAACTAAACTTATTGCGTAGGCTTTGAGACTTAATTGGACGAAATTGCGCTGAGGCGCGCCTTTTATTGCGCAAATTTTAAACGTTGCATAAAGCTCAAAGTAACATCACACATGCACGTGCATGCATATGCATGTGTGTGTATATAATATAATAAGAGAAATTGTGCTTGATAGCTAACAATCATCACATATAACTTTTGAATCAACAAAGGGGAATGACCTAATGAACTTAAATTTGACAAGTCAACATTGAGAGCGAGATAAGCTTATCCCTTGGTTGAACTAAGATCATAACTGGCGTACCAATGTCGGAATGGCCAGACGGCTGGGGCAGGTCATACAAATGGAGCATACTGACTTTGCAAAGATTGTGAGAGAAACTATCTCCAACAATCATCATAAATCCATGAACTTCAAAAAAGCCTTATGAGATTTTTATTTGACAGTGTTAGAAGTCATTGGGTAATAAAGAGTAGCAAATATAACATGGGCTTATGAGTATGAATGGAAGACAAATATAGACAAGGTCCCATAAATTTCTCGAGAATGATTAAGAAGATAAAACATGATTAATTTTAGATTTAAGGATCAAAATTTCCCACAGGCATACAATCTAACAAAGTTAATTATATCTTCAAACACGTTACCCAATAATACTCTTCATTAAGGATTGTTATTACGCTCTATAGATAAATAGTTAAGGCCAAGATATAGATGTTTTATGAGAGACTTTGTTAGAAGGCTTGGCTCTCTCTTGAGGCATGCCACTTGATGTAGAGGTTACAAGCCTATTATGAAGTGTTGATTGTTGTATCACCAGGCTACCACAAGGGAAGGGTCTCAATGTAGTCAAACTAACTCATTTAAAAGTATCACCAAAATATATTCTTCTCAATAATATGTGAGATAAGTTCAAAAAGATTCAAAGCCCATGGCCAAAGGTATAGTGTCTCAAAAGATTAAGTTACCACTCTATAGGTGGAATCAGTGGTAAGACCATGGGCCATGGGTAACTTAAAGCCCATGGAAGGGTCTCAATGTCTTCAACCATGATTTGATGGAGATGACTAAGGATGCTTAAGACCCAAGAATGTTCGAGGAAACTTCTAGAAAGAAGCTCAATGGTAGAGCGGGTACATGAGAAAGAATGATACATCTTCTCAAGGGCTCAAGATGGTAAAAAAAGACTCATTAAATTATAAATATGGGATCTTGGCATAAGATTAGGATTATGGCTGCTAATGAAGGACTTTCTCTAATGAAATGAGGAGAATAAAACAAAAGACTCTCAATCCCTTGAGAGAGGGCTTCCCAAGAAGTAATGAAAGATACCGAATAAATTTTTTATGGAGATGTCTTACAGATTTTTGGATTTAAGGTCAGAGACACAACTATGTCCTCTTGAATATTGCTTTGTAATTAAATCTTGTCTCAAGCAAAGGGTTTATTCTCATAGATCAACTAAGAAGTGATTTATGCAAGATAAATAAATCTATATCACGGCACCTTGTAGAGACAACAGAGTTAAATCATGCACAGGCGATGGAAGAGAGCACATGATGAATGTCAAGCTCTCACTCTTGGCCTCTAACTTAACATAATTGGGAAGTTTAGAAACAACATAGCATGCAAAATATATCATACATGGAATGTTGTATTTTATTGAAAAGCAGAGTCATTCTGTAAATTTAATGATACATTGATATTTATTACAAAGTATTTGAATGAAGCTCTAAAGCCGTGCACATTAGCTTTTTAGTAATACAATGAGAAGACCCTGACAGGCAAAATTAGTGAGGTAAGTTTCCAAGAAAACATGTCTTGGCTCAAAGATGTGCAAGCAAAATTTTGCATGGAACTTATGCGCGACGTGAAAATCACAGACCATTCGGTTATTAAACTACACCACTAGGACTCAAATTCTTCCTTATCCTCCTATGCTCGAGTAACATGGTATTCTCTAGCAAAAGTCCTTATAAACAAGTTTGTCATTAGTAAGGGTATTCCAAAGGTTCATGTAGAAAAATCTAAGGGGGTGACTGGCTCTTCCTCTCACGCCAAGATAACGAGTAAAGGGAAGCCAAATGGAGAGTTTGGCCAAACCCTAATACTGGTTGAGAAGTATATTTTTGTAAGGACTAAAAAATAGGGTGAGAATGATTAGATCTATTACAAGGGCCTAAAAATGCTATAAAATCATGAGTTACAAGACCACTTATCTACTTTCACTCCTTTCTGCTTGCGAATGTTGGTAGCTGCTCTTTTTATTGGGTGTTGCTACCTTGCGTCTATCTCTCCCCTATATTATTTTACAATTCTGTCACTTATCTCACCCTTGTGTAGGATGTTTATCTCCCTTGCTTTCAAAGGAGCTAAAGAGGAATTTATATAGCCCTCATACATCCTGGGATTAACCGGAAGAAATAGCCACTAAATAGGGCCAAGTGAGTGAGGTGAAGTTTATAAAATGCAATGTTAGGTTAGAGGGGTGACTTTGGAAAGCGCGCCATGTTGCAAAGGATTACCTATCATTTGGGTCATGGATAGAGGGAGGGATGGGAAAAAGTACCACACATCACAATATTTGTTAACACCTTTCCTATTTTGGGTGAAGACCTGACAGTTCATAGAGATGTACCAAATAAAACCAAAGTGAGGGTGCTTAGCTATTGACCTCGAGTGCTTTTTGGCAAAAGGATACTAACAACTTGGTCGAGAAGGTAAAGAGAGTACATGGTTGAGCTCCCTTCAGAAATTATTGAGGGCATACCTTAAAGGAAAAGAGCCAAGCGTACCATGGTGGAATGACTGCTTGGGAAAATTGCTAATCAGACCAACCTCCTTGGGGAGAGATGATTTTGGCCAATGATTCGATGAAGAAGTTGTTGAGAGTAAATCCCCTAAGGATGCGAAGCCCCCATATAGATCCAACTGGACATAGCATTAAAAAGAATTCACCGAGAAGGAGAATCCTCTTGGAGGGACGGAGCTGATGCCTTGAGAAGAATATAGAACCCTAGAACCTACTTGATTGAAGCTAGGTGAGGATCGAGAGGATTTGAAGCCAAAGAGATTGTCTTGGGACAGTCCATTAGATCTCTAACAATCTCGTCAAAGATCAATTTCGTCGGGGGTTGGGGTGGGGGGGGGGAATCTAGGATTCATAAATCTATTTCCAAATAGTGGCATTAGGCTGATGATGATCCATGTGTGCATATGCATGCATGTATGGGCGTGTAGTAATATGATTGGTGAAATATACGAGAAAAATTAGACATTTAAAATAGATTCTACATGTCATCCAACCATCTTTATACTTTTCACATGCTTTGAATGGTTAAATCATCACTAAAATAGATAAACTTGATCCGCATGTTTCTTATGTTTTAGATCACAATTAATAGTACAATCTTGAGTATGAAAATTATATAAAGTGATAGATGATAAAAAAAAAATTAGAAGGAATATAATCACTTTTCTTCTGTGAATGAAAAAAATCCATCTGAGTTCTCATACACTACAAGTTGTCCTTAATTAATCAAAGATATAATCAATTGATTAGCTATTAAAAGAGCTAACTAGCATGATCTGCAACCTTCAAACCCTCAAACAAATATAAACATATGGCAACTTGTGAAACAGACATTTGACTCATAACAATAGTAATCAAGTAAATGGTATTGGTGTGCCCTGATTTGGAATTGAAGAAAATATATATTTCGAAAAAATTGGTAGGTACCTGATTGGAAGGTACTTAAATCTTGGAACTGTAGAACATCTCAATATATTTGATTCTGTATTGGACTTTGTAGGTAATTTTTGAACTGTATCGACATATAGGCGATTAAGCTGAATAAAGAACCCAAAGAGTACAGAACATCGTTTGTATGCCTGCTTTTCATTCTCCCAAAGGTAAGGCTCATACCTGCCAATTCCAGAATGAAAGTTTAGAATACAAAGAAAACAAAAAAAGAGAAGTATTCAGACCATAATTAATCAAACCTGGTTGAAAATCAAAAGATCGGTAAATCAACTATTCTGGTTGAAAATATATATTAAAAAATTAATATGTTATAAGTAGGAACATATAGCACATAAAAATTATCCAAAAATAATATATTTTTCAATAAGCATTCATCCATTCTGTTTTTCGAACATGATAGAGGTAAAAATTAAAATGAGTGAACTTCAAGAGTTTTGCAGATCTTACGTGGCCCAATCAATGGGATCCAATCTTTGTGAGAACCTATGTATTAGCCCTGAAACAATCTCCATAAAACTTGAGTCCGAAGATGACACAAGTTTTCTCCTTCCAGGGGTCAATTCAACGCTAATGGAAGTTACATCCTTGCCTCCAGAGAGAACATCAGCAGAGAATCTTAAGTCTAACATAATCTGCAGAACACCTTTTTCCGATATATGTGATTCAGGTGCCTCCACTTTTGCAAGAAAGTTTTCATAGACTTCAACAACCTGTGCATAAATTGGATTAGCATGCTCATGAAAATGATCATTGAAAGAAATAGCAAAGCTAAACAAAACACTAAGATCTATACAAATTTCAAGAAGGCAATAGCCATGAAATCAAAATCTAAAAACGGGCTTACTAAAAATATAGTATTTCAATTAAAGACAATATGTTTCTGTTGAAGAAACTAAAAGTGTGACATAAAATCAAGAACAAATAATATTAGAGGGAAACTTCGTGAAACAAGACATTTCTATAATAGAGAAACCAAATCACAATCAGTTATATAAAAATCGAACTATCACAGATCAAGAATAACAACATGAACTTAAGAGGTTGTATCAAAGTTGACCTTACTACTATCAAAGCTTTGATGTGTTCAAGTTAATCTATTGACCAAGAGGTTAATAATAAAAACACCACTTTAACCATGTGATGATGGAAGAAGATGAAATTGCAATGTCAAGAATAGTCATAACATTTAAGCAGATCAGTAAAGTATATAATGATAAAAATACCAACACATGCATTCGGAAATTAATAAATTAAGTTCAATTTTTCACATAAACAAATAATAAATTAAGCTCACTTTTCACATAAACAAAGATTGGTTATCTATAGTGTATAATAAATATATGGATATAGGTGATAACATTAGAATAATTTAGTGCACTTTATAAGGAATACTTAATTACTTAAATTCCTCGCCCTACTAAAAGCTGGGACAATATCCAAATAAACAAGCAAACATAAAAGCTGAAGAAAATGACTATTAGCCTATCAGGTTTTTAATAGCAAAACAACAAGGTGTTATTCACTCAGGCCATTGCATGGCCTCAATTGTTACTGAATGATAGGCAAAGTTTCAACAGAGAATCATCCCTTATTTGCACCGATCAGCAAAAATAGCCTAAATAATTAAATTAAATCAATGAGCAGCAAGAAATAAATTAAGTTGAAAAGAAGCGATGGTCCATAGATATTCTGTAAAAAAAAAATTTCCAATATGCAGCAATAAGACAGACAGCAGACCTTCTTTAACATTTCAGAGGCAAAATTTTGCAGGATAACTCTATCAAGAACATGCCCTCCAACTTTATGAATTTCTTGGCATGCTTGGAAGAGGAAAGAAATAATGTACTGTGAAGCCATGGAAGGAAGAGCTATTTGCATCTCTAAATGACCCTCAGCAGGTTCGTCTTGCTTGATCACAGTAACTTCCCAACCCTAATCAAAGCACAATATTATCACTCAATGGATCATAAAAACAAGCAAAAGTACTAATGCATACAGCCTTGGTATATGAAATGGCTAAGAAACTATTAAACATAGAACAATTAAGAACGTCAAAGAACTATTACAAATTTTCACATCGGACTAACAACAATATCTGACACCTTTAGCAAGTACATGTATTTGCTACAAGATGCCTATCTAATATGCATAAAGCTAAAGATGCATAACGATTAATTAACTAATGGATTTGTTTATAAATACTTCATTCCAGGTATTCAATAGCTTGCTAAATAATGATTAAACCAATTATGAACAAGTTTTGATTAAATAAAGTATAAAAACGAATAAGAGAAAAATGAAAAAACCAAAGTATTTTGGTGAAATAGCTTTCATTACTTAACATGCTTCGCAATAATTCAAGATGCTTTCTTAACCCAAGTTTTACCGGTGATCTTTACGAGTATGGATATGGAAGATCATCAAATCAAGATGTTAGACCGGTCCAGCCGGTCCACGCGGGACCCGCTTGTGCGCGAAATGGCGGAGGTCTTCCGCCTCCTTGTACTAGCCGCACGAGCCACAAGTCCACGGGAGCCAATTTGGAAGGATTTTTTTGGGAGTTCAGGAGGAAAATTGAATGTAGGGATTGTTTAGAGATTTCCTTTTGATTTGTATGCATTAAATAGTTTGTTTTCCTAGGGTTAGGGCATCTTGAATTTGGCTGAAATTTGAGATATCCTAGATTTAGGTTTTCTTTGGGCTCTAGCGATGTCTAGATATTTGGGAGAGATCGATCCTCCTCTCGAATTGAGGATCAACTGTATCTTGCTATTTTCCGTTTATATTTCCATCAAATAATACAAATTTTTTACTGTTTTCTTGGTTTTGTGTGGATTCTTGTGGAGGATTTTTGCTATTTTCCGAAGATTGATAGGAAATACTTGAGATCTACAAGTGTTTCCTATCAAATTGATATCAGAGTTGTTTTTGGGACTTTTTGTGGGTTGTTTTTGTGAATTTCAGTGGCGATTCTTGGGATTTCAAAGAAAATTACTATTTTTGAAGATCGAAGTCAAGATTTTTATTTCTACAACAATTTGGGCATCAATGGCGGCCAAGAAAATGAATGCATTGGAGGAACACTTCAAAGTGGAGATTGGACAAATGAAATCTAAAATTTCATATCTCCAAACTCAAGTTTCAGATTTCAAAAAAAGATGTCTCAGCCATCCATGATAAGTTCAATTCGAAATTTTTCATCTTGGAGGAGAAGTTGAAGAAAGTGCCCGAGGGCCAAATCAAAATATTGCCGTCGGAGGTGAGGGAAGGCGCCAACAATCACGAAGATGGGAAAAACCCTAAGCCAATCAAGCAAAGGGGAGATCGGGAGGTGGAGACTCAAAAGGGAGAAGAAAAAATACCTCTCCTAGAGCCTATTTCTATGGAGAAGCCAGGCAAAGGGTATGAGGGGAGGCGTGAGGAGGTAGGGCAAGAACGAAGATGTGCTGATTTGAAGAGGAGACGGGCGAGATCGAAAAGAGAAATGAGTAATTATGATCAAAGGGGAGCTGAATTTGAAAGGGTAAGAGTTTGTTTTGGTTCAAGGGGTGATGAATTTGAGAGGAGAAGGTGGGAATTTGATAAAGATTTGGGTATGAACGTAGAAGGAATGACTGTGACATTTGAGAGAAACCACCCCATTGGGGAATGCAAAATTATGGAGGGAACAAAGGCGATCCGAGGGTGAGGAAATTAAAGATGCCAATTTTGAGGGGGAGGATGCGCACGGGTGGATCTACAAGGTTGAAAGATATTTAGTTGTCAATGGGTTGATAGAGGAGGAGAGACTGACGGTAGCAGACCTATGTTTGGAAGGGAAAGCTTTGGTTTGGTACCAATGGAGGGACATGTGAGGAACCATACGGAGTTGGAGGAAGTTCAAGGATTGTTTGACAGAACATTTCCGAACTGGTGGGAGGAAACTTCTACGAGCAATTCTTCGCCTTGACGCAGGATGATTCAGTGATAGAGTATTGAGAGAGGTTCGAGTACCTTGCTAGCCGATTGGACCGCCTTTCTGAGACAGTGTTAGAGGGGAATTTCATGAAGGGATTAACACCAGAGATCCGGGCAGCGGTTAGAATAATGAGGCCTCGTGACTTGGGAGAGGCTATGAAGCTAGCTCAATTAGTAGAAGATCAAAGACACCTCGAGAGAGAGACAGGAGGCCCGTACAGGATGACCACCACCTTATTGAAATCCAAGGAGCCAACATCGGATACTCTTCGGGGGGGTTCGAAGGAAAAGACCACAGAAGGAAGACCTGGGGACAACTTCAAGAAGCTCACAATGACAGAGTTATAGGAGAAGAGGGAGGGAGGGGGGGGGGGGGGGGGGGGGGGGCTCTGTTTTGGATGTGACGAGAGGTATACGCCGGGGCACTGGTGTAAGGACCGAACTCTTCAAGTGATGAGGACATCTGCAGGAGATTTTGACGCACTTACCATCGGAGGAATCTTAGATCAACAGCTACGATTCATAGTCTTTATTTATGATGCATTATTGTATTTTCTTTTATTTCAATTTGAACTTTTCTGTTTGTACCCCTATGAGGGATTTCTTTGTGTTGTAGCCCCGATGACATTTGAGTCATTTATCTTCTTTACTTTAAAGGCCTATATATGAAGGCTCAACTCATTGTATAAGATTAATGATGATTATGAATGAAAATTTTCAACTTTTCTTGTTTGATCTCTGTGTGAGTTCTTGAGAGGATACACCCTAGAAGAGGACCTTGCATCACCCGTCAGACCGATGGATTTCGGGACTCGCGGTTACTACTCATAGAATTTCCTTCTCCCTCCTCCCTTGGTTACCACCACCGGTCACCTAGCCCAAGACCCCTAAGCCGCCGACCCCTCCTCCCTCCTCCCCACATCCAGTCGATTCTTCCTCCCCTCTGTCGGCCTTCCCCAGTTGCCAGGCCGCCGCCCCTAGCTCCCTCCGGCCAACCTCCAGCTGTCAGGCCATCGCCCCTAGCTCCCTCCGGCCAACCTCCAGCTGTCAGGCCATCGCCCCTAGCTCCCTCCGGCCAACCTCCAGCTGTCGGCCTTCCCAAAGCCACCATAGCCGCCGGCCATGCAAGTCTCATACCCTAAATTTCAAATTCCTACATCCACTTCAATACTTTCCTAAAATATAATTCTATTAATTTGGAAATCTATTATTTGAAATTCAAATTCTTACCATATTAATCAATCAAAATTTTAGGCAACCCCCAATCTCCATAAATCTGAATTTAAAATCAGATTTAATCATCCAATTACATTCATTGCATGGGGGACCACATACATGGAATGTGGACATAATTTCCCCTCCCCTCCTTTGGCCGCCCCCTACCCTTTCCTTTTTCTCTCCCCCAATTAAATCCCTCTCTCCCCAATGGATGCAAATCTGAAATTAATTCACATTTGGAGTCATCAATCAACATTCAATGCAAAGATCCACATTCGTTGAATGTGGACGCTTTCCTCCTCCCTCCATTGGCCGGCCCCCTTTCCTCCCTTTTTCTATTTAGTTTGTTTCCTAATTAAATCCTAAGATTAGAGGATTTTAATTACCTCTTCCCTCCTTTATTCCCATTTGTTTGAAATTCTAAATTTCAAATCTTCTTCATTCAAATTCCACTAAAAACTTGAAATTGATGTCAGATTTGAACTAATCTCCCCCAACAACTCCCCAACCCAACTCTCTCCTAGATTGGAACAATTATTACGTCCTCTGACCGGACGTAGAGCTACGTTCGGCCGCCAATAACATGTCGCCACGTGCTCTTACTCTTTACCGAGCGGTCCGACACTTGACCCGGAGCGGAACCCGGGAATGCTATGTTCGCGATTTTCTCGGTATTGCTCGGTATTTGCTCGATATTGCTAGGTATTGCTTTGCAAAAACGAGAAATACCGCTCCGTGAAGACCAATACCATGCAAATACCGAGTTGTACCGAGTTTTTCTACAACTCGATACAACTCGGTATCTGCTCGGTATTGCTAGGGATTTGCTCGGTATTGCTAGGTATTTGCTCGGTATTGCTAGAAAAAACTCGGTACAACTCGGTATTGCTAGGTATTTGCTTGATATTGCTCGGTATTGGTTATTGCTGAGCAAAATCGACCAATACCTAGCAATACCGAGCAATCTTGGGTCCGTTCCGGGTCGGGTTGTCGGGGCGCGCGGTAAATAATGAAAACGCATGGCGCGATTCTACTGGCGGCCGAACCTAGAGTTGCGTACGTTCACCGGACCAAATAAAAGTTCCCTAGACTGTGACCTAGAGAGGGATTTCCTGCCATCACAACACTGCTGTTGGGCCTCTGGTTGATCCATGAATTGCTGTCCAAAAAACTACAGCAAATTACCTTGCTGTCCCAAAACCCATAGTTTCAATTTTGCTGTCCAGAAAGAATTCCAGCAAGCTGCCCTTGCTGTCCAACAATCCGGGAGCTTCCGTTTGCTGTCTAGATGTCTTCACACAGCTGCCGACTTCTTCATATTCGGGTAAACTTTCTATTGACCAAGAACCTTAAGCGCCTATTGTCCTTTAGTGGCAACCTTGTTATTGTGTAAGTTTTCTCCTGCATGAGCCTAGTTCATAAAGTGTGAGTGAGGGAAACTCAAAGGTGGAAGTTCTATTTGTTATGTGACTGATTCTTGTTATTTGAATATTTAGTTTTACTATCTTTTGTTGTTATTTTGAATCATCCTGTTAACCTAAAACTGTAACCGCATGCCAAATCAAATTTACAACTAAGGAAACCGAGAATGTAATCTTAAATGAAACATTAACTTATAATTATATCGCAAACACAACTTTCTTATTAATCCCTACAATTCTTGTTGTTCATTTTACATCATCAGGTTCTTACCGTTTGTGATGAAGAAGGAATGGAAGAGGATATCGTCTTTCCACCTTGCGGACAAGGTGGATCTTTGGGAAGGAAGTATTATAAGACCAGTCCAGTCAGTCCACGTGGGACCGGCCCGTGCGTGAAATGGTGGAGGTCTTCCGCCTCCCTATACGAGCCGCGCGAGCCACAAGTCAACGGGAGCCAATTTGGAAGGATTTTTTAGGGAGTTTAGGAGGGAAATTGAATGTAGAGATTGTTTAGAGATTTCCTTTTGATTTGTATGCATTAAATAATTTGTTTTCCTAGGGTTATGACATCTTAAATTTGGCTGAAATTTGAGATCTCCTAGATTTAGATTTTCTTTGGGCCCTAACAGCATCTAGAGATTTGGGAGAGATAGATCCTCCACTCGAATTGAGGATCAACTATATCTTGCTATTTTCCGTTTCTATTTCATCAAACAATACAAAATTTCTACTAATTTCTTGGTTTTGTATGAATTCTTGTGGAGGATTTTCGCTGTTTTCCGAATATTGATAGGAAATACTTGAGATCTACAAGTGTTTCCTATCACAAGACCACCTAATTTTCTTAAATTATAAAGTTAACTATCTTGCAAGTACAACAATATTATAATTTCCTGTGGAAATAAATAATTAATACATATCCATCATTGGTTTACATGATCACTCTTTATCTTTCTATTGTGGCGCATTCACCACTGAGAAATCTGATGCTTCACAATCTATTATTAGTACTTTCATTCTAAATGCGGCCCTTAAAATTAATACTGTAACCCTTTTATGCAGTTCAACATTATTCAGTAAATGTCTCATATCCATAGTTATGACCTAAACATTAAATCTTTTACATAATTATAACATGCTTACATTCTAATACCAAAAGTAGTTATTTGCATTAAACTTTCATTTGCATATCATTTTCTTGGACCCAATTCTAAGTTATTAGTAAAACTATAATCTCTACAGCGTAGTTAACCTTCAAAAAGCCTATACTCATCACATTGACCATTCCTTGCATCAAATTAAAAATAATAGTCACTTGAAACACATATAACCCATCGATTTTCTCCGGTAAAAGCATGCATGATAGGACAAGTTAGTTCCACACAAACTCATTCCATTAACTAATTATCAATCTAAATTATAAATGAGCATTAGTTATGTAATCATTATATATATATATATATATATATATATATATATATATATATATATATATATATATATATATATATATATATATATATATATATATATATATATATATAGAGAGAGAGAGAGAGAGAGAGAGAGAGAGAGAGAGAGAGTGATAATTAGAGAGAGAGAGACAAAGATATATATATATATATATATATATAGGGGGGGGGGGGGGGAATATAATTTTTAGTTGTCTAGTAAGTAGTATAAATAACTTTGATAAATTTGTTGAGATTTAAAAGCAAGATTGTCAATTAATCAAAATTGAAAGCGTAATGTTGAGCTAAGAAACAAAGTTGGGTAGCCAATTAGCCATAAATTAGCCATGGCTCTTACCAGACGGAAACTATAGCATTTCCTAAGCTATACTATACTGAGAATGCAGCTGGATTGATTTTCAATCACAGTTATAAAATACATCAACCAACCATTGACAAAGTTACAAAGTGAAAAAAATAAATAAAGGATCCTATTCAAAAGTTCCTCTCTCTGACCACCATGAACTCATATGCATCCAACTAGTTGTTCATAATCTCATCTAATGGTGCTTGTGATTGAACTTTTCCTTTCCCTACCAAGTATAAGGGAGAGCGAACAACCAAAGAAACTCATTACCATGCCAACCACTTTCTAAGGCATCCTACTTCCTCACATGAAGCAGCTAAAGTCATCAGCCCTTGCCAATGGCCACCACTACTCTATTGCTTATTTCATACAATATGGAGCTATGCCCGATCGTCTGCACGTGACGCTTCGACTCCAGCATCTTGTTGCTTCCAACAAAGGAAATAACAATGGTCAGGCATGAAAAAGTAAATGGGAGAAAATTGGCAAGGCCAAGACTACTTGAATCATCTCAACCTAGGCCAAGTCAATCAAGACGTCCCTTTTTTCCCTCTTTGATGTGCATCAATAAAATTAATGTGGCATTAAACCTAAAGATGAAACGAACAAAGGAAGAACTGACATGGACAAGACCACTTTGATCATTCCAACCTAGGCCAAGTTATCCAAGTCCATTATGACGGAACACTCTTCTGCTCCAAGATGTGCATCAATTAACAAATCAACGGGGCATGAACCCTAAGGAAGAGCTGTTGATACATTAGCACTTGTATTTAATTGGTGCATGAGCCATCAATAACCCAAAAATGGCCTTGATAGTTGACATGGTACTTCCAACCATCTCTATATCAAAAAGACTAGCTGGGTAGTTAAGTTGGCTTGGGTTTGAATCAATCAAATGCATCTCTATCATAATTAATCAAGCTCGAGGCACACCCATGATCATTATATCAACATCTACGCTAACTAACACTTGAAAGAATTTTAATTTGCCACAAATACCTAAGAAAAAATTCTTTAAACTTTTAGCACTTAAAAGGATCATTATATTGCACATGGTCCAAGCTAGGAATCCAAATTTGGATCCTCAAGGTGATCCAATATGAGGCCTTCCCATAGGGTGAACATCTTTTAGGGAATCTCCATCAGTAAATTATACGTAGCTTCAAGCAACATATTTTCCTCATGAATTCTCCTTTAAATGAAGTATGGCAAGCACATAACAAACATAAACGCTAATCTCATGCATCGTCATGTTCAATTCTCATGTTTGTAAGCATCACTTGGTGATGTATGGCTTCAATTTGTTAAATTGATTGATTGGCTCAAGGGACTAGCTGCATTCTTTGACTTCATATCCTCATTTTTGTTTCAACATTTTCCCTTGATCATTTTTTAACATTCTCTTATATCCACACTTATTTGTAGACTTCAAATTCATAACCTTATACATGATTTAATTTCATAATTATATACTTTTCTTCTTTAGTAATTGCATATACACACTAACACAAAAAACATGTTTAAAGCGCTCAATGGCTCAAAAGAGAAATTGATCAAAATCTTTCATCATCAATAATTTAATTCAAAAATTATAAAAATTCCTCATTTCCATACATAAAAAATAAAAAATAAAGGTGGATGAGAAGTTTAACAAAAAAATTTCCATATTACATCAAAAATAAAAAAAGTAAAGAGTCATTAATTAATTCATTATTTATACTTGAGAAAGTTCATTTCACTTTTAACACCAAAAAGATAGCCAAAGTGTGATGGCTACCCGCTTGAACTAGCATTCATAGAATCTACAATTTAAATATCACGACTCAATCTTTGATGTGGAAAAAATAATTAATTTTACAGGATCTTTCAAATATCATTTAAATACAAAAATAGTCTTTCATGGAATATTTTTGTGATTAGCAAGCATTATCCATAATCTATATGACAGTTGATCATTTAATCTTTTGACACTGCACTATTCTTTTTGCACTCAATATGACTAAAATTACTTCTTGCAGCAGTAAAAGAGCAATGAGAAACAACATACCTAGGCATCTATGATGGTATTAAGAATGCTTGGAGCATTCCTGAAGTTTCATTATAAAATTTAAAATTTCCGCATGTTTACCAACCAACAGTAAATAAATTAAGCAACATTTGGTTAATCTCCAACCCTATTTTTCTTCTTCTCTATGTGAACCAGCAGGTTGACCGCTAATATATTCAGATTAACGATATAGACATGAAGTCAGGCCATTTCAGCAATCTTCAAAAAGACAAACTAAAAAGGGGAAAAAAGATGTCCCCCAATAATAAATTATCTTAGTCATTTCAATTGTTGCTTCCATTTAGTTATCAACATGGGTTAATTTACCATACAAATTTTAGTTTACACTTTGTCAAGTTTTTCTATGCCATACACTAGGTTGATCATTTAGCACTTGAAGAGTTTGCAGTCTTACACCAGTAAATTGTTTTTTTTTTTTTTCAATTTCTTCACTTATTAAACTAGGGGAAAACGCAACAAGATAAAACTAAGTCATCTAGTTGTCTTATCAGTTAATAACGGGGCTTTTCCTTCATGTTTTCAGAAAGTCTATCGAGACACCTAGGCAGTCAATATTATTTGCAAACAAATCTTGCCACAAAACAGAACCAACTTAACATCACTTGTAAGATGCTTTGAAAAAAACTCCCATCAACATCAGATAGCTTATGCGAGAATGAGGGAGGAGAAATATTATTTCAGAGAAGTAATAACATGAAAAGCATCAAAAGAAGAGTGCCAGTAGATTATAGATACCAAAAATATACTAGCATTAGAAGTAGATATGCAAGATGGA
This sequence comes from Dendrobium huoshanense, assembly GCA_016618105.1. Taxonomy (NCBI): domain Eukaryota; kingdom Viridiplantae; phylum Streptophyta; class Magnoliopsida; order Asparagales; family Orchidaceae; genus Dendrobium; species Dendrobium huoshanense. Next base: position 51,553,335 of record CM028355.1, on the reverse strand, counting down.
AATCTAGCAATTCTTAAAAGAATATACATACTCTCAGAGGGCTTGTCGCAGAAAGAGCATCATCATGATTGAGGTCGTTAGACAAAATGATAGATAGCTCATTGGCAACCCAAGTAATCCATGAGCCATGGGATCCGATGCAAAGATCTTGAAGTTTTCTACTCAACTCTTCATATTTTATGTTTGTACTGTTATCAACTGTAAATAATGCAGCAGCAGCTGAAATAGCTTGCCTTTTAGGGGTTTCAAGAGACTGTCCAGGACTTGGAGGTCTATCAAAAGCAGGTCTTCTAGGGCTAAAAGATATTGGAGAGTTAAAGGTATCTTTGGATTGTTTCGATAGAGGTGAGGCAAAGCTAGCATATGCTGAGCCAGTTGTTTGCTTCACCCATTGCCGGGGAGAACCAAGTATGAGTGGAATATAACTTGAATGGTTTCGCAATGCATACAAGAGACGTCCAAGAAAAAGAGATCTCTCCACAATTACAGGAGAAGGCTGAGATTCATTATTCATTCTTTTGTTAACTAAAGAAACAGAGAGGCTGCCAATCTCCTCTTGAGTCTCCCCTAATAGGGCTGATATTGCCTTGTAACATTTATCTTGAATATGTGGTGCTAGTTCCTTTAATCTTGTTGTAGCATTATGTGATTCTATAAAGCACAAAAGATCATCCAAAATGCTGCACAATCTCTTATCTATTAGATCCCTAATTCGGGTGACCTCTGGTCCAAAATAAGCATTGAGACAGTTGCGGAAGTCATTCTCATTAGCAGCTGGTTTGAAATTCAGGGCAAGTCCTGTTCTCTTTTGATTAAACTCCGAAAACCAAACTCCACCACCTTTTGATGATTTCTTCAGGTACTCAGAGAAATCCTTTGCACCATTGAGACCCGATACAATTGCTTCAACTGAATCCTTAACGCTAATCTCTTTTGTCAAGTCGTCAAATCCAGATTGCACAATTTCTTTCATCCTCAGCAGGAATGCTTGTTCCATTTTATCCTCGAAGATATCCTTGCCATCTTTCAGAATAAGCCCGCAGATTTGCTTCCAAGGGGATTTGATATCAGAACCAAAGACACCCCTGAGCCACTCCTCCAAGCTCTCCTCTAACCCCTCACATCCATCCAATGCTTCCTGGACCATCTTCTCAGCAGCCACTAGCCCTTCACCACTTGAAATAGTTTGAATAAGTCCCTTACCAGTAGAAGACTGCGCAAAGATCTCATCACAGCAACTCTGCAGCCATGCAGAGCATGTCTGACTTAAAAATTCCGGCTCCAGCAAAACCATCACAGATTCCAGCTTCTCCCTGTGGGATTTCCAAAGGTTTACCTCCTCCTCCGGATTGGGGATTCCCCCAAACAGCTGCGTCCCTGGTGGCGAACCAAGCACCATTTTGTAAAACAGTGGCATCTCATTCAACGCATGACGTAAGAGTTGTCCAACTTGCCCTAAACTAGCCCTAATTACCCTTGCAATGTCGCAGAGCACCGCCGTGGGACTGTCATCTGCCGCTGAGCTAACGAGCTTCTGCGAGATCCACGCCCGTCTCGAGTCGAGGAAGATGTCAAGAATCTGCCTAGGGTTGAGATCATCAATGGTAGCAGCGGCGGCAAGAGCGTCAGCGTATGCAGCAACAGTAAGGCCACGGTCCATGAGGCGATCCCGGCTGCGCTGCGAGATCTGGGCCGTGAAGCTCTCGACGATCTGCCACTGGTGCTGCAGCAGCGGGAAGCGGGAGAGAACGTCGGAATCGGCGGCGACTGTGGAAAGGAGGCCATGCACTTCCTTGGCGCGGAGATATCGGCCGGAGGCCTCGAGGAGCATGGACTCGTCAAGGCATCCCCAGATGTTTTCCGGCGTGTCGACGAGGTACTTGACGCGGCACGCAATGCCGTAGATCTTGCCACGGGCAGGGTCGGGGGCGGTGTGAGGCGAGTCGGTGGTGGAGGGAGAAAGCGATCGGAGGGCGGTTTCGATGAGGGAGAGGTTGGAGGAGATAGAGTCGCAGGAGGATTTCATCCGGATGATTGAGTCGGCAGAGTCTATGAGGTCGCGGTAGCTTTTACCAACAAGCTGCCGGAGTTCTTCCTTCTTCTGCTCGATATCGCGGCGCGTTGCGGCTTCGACGGCGCGGATCTCATGGATCGGCTTTGAGCGGAAGAGCGACTCCGCGTCCCGAAGACTTCCGGCAGCGGGTGTGGTCGGCGAGTCCGCCGGCTGGCGGTTGGGCATCCTCATGGTGACCGGGCGCGGGAGCCAGATCCGAAACTGCGTTGCTTTGGCTTCTCTGCACTCTCTCTCCTTTGTTTCCTCGTTTAAGAGGATTTGCAATTTGTAGCTAATTATTTCCCTTTTCAAAAATTGATACATGAAAACCAAAGTAATTTGCTTTGATTTTCGGGGCTGTTTGGTTGCCTGCAAAGTAAATGCAATGTAAAGTAAATATAGTGTAAAATAAATATTGTGCATTTCAAATACTTTGAGGTTGTTTGGTTATCTGCAAAAAAAACGCAGGAGAAATATTTCCCTTGTTTGATTAGATATATCAAGAGTAAAGTAAAAACAATGCATTTGTAATATTTTTTTTGTCATTATAACTTGTGTATTTATAAAAGTAATCACCAATTGTTTAAACTTCCTTTGGGATAGCTTTCTTCTTGCTTTCTAAAACAGCTTTTCAGTACAAAAATTAACTAAAAACCCGTTGTAAAAAACAATATGAAAGCTGTTCCAAATGAAGCCTTTCAAAACTCTCAAAACGGAGCAAAGTGAGCTGTGTGGCATGGATATTTTCACATGCCAACCAAAAGAAAACATCACATTCAAACATAACGAAAAAGAACATCCAGGATGCCTCCTTGTAAGATCATCCATACATAACCTACAAAATTTGTCATATAAGATGAACACTCTTTTAAGTTATCAACAACAACGACAATAAATCCCAAACCATATAGTTTAATCCCCGAGACAAACTGTTTTGGTGGTGTAGAAAAAAAGAAGAAGCAAACATGGCTCGAATGGATGGGAGTAGAGAAGTTGAAGGATGTATTGAACGCTGTGAAATTACAAACTGTTGAGCACATTATGTGCTGCAATAAATAACACGATTCTTAATCATAACATATAAACAACATTAATGAAAATGTACAATTAAAAAACAAAAAATAAAAATATAACCATAGTTCGTAGTTATAATTACAACGAATTAACACGAAACAGTTTATAGTGATAACAACTTTAATAGATATGACAATCTTCAACAATTTAAATCAGTTTCCTAACTCTTTACGCATCCATCTAGCCTTCAAATCTGTAGGTTTTGAAAGAAAAGATGATATTAGTGTGGGATTTTTTGATAAATTATCTTATATCGTATCAACCTCTTCTTCTGAGAATCCAGGAATATTTGTTAACTCAAACATCAGTACAATATACATATTCTGAATTTGATTTGGAGATGTTATTGAGCTCTTAATTGCGTTAGCAACTTCATTCACACTATCAGCCATCAAACTAATATACTCACGAATATTTTGATCGATAGCTGACAGATAACAAGCAATTTCTTTGGCATTACATTAATTATATTTGTAGGTAAGACTTTTGTGAATATATAAATAGAAGATTCTCATCATGGTCCATGAGAGTAGTAGATCAATACCACATATAACAATATAATCAATAAAACAAATAAGTATAACTTAGTAAGTTACATGTAAATTCATAAAAAATGAAATTAACAAATCTAATATCCATCATTTTGCATGCGAGTCCACATGAATTGAGCAATTTCATCTCTTTTATCAAGTCATTCTCGCGAATCATCTACAGTTGCTTGCTCTCCTCTTTTACAGTGGCTTCTTCTAGCCCATTCATCCTCGAATTGAATGAATTCATCGCCACCTTCTGTAACTATCCAATTATGCAATATGCAACAGACAATCACTATATCAACTTGAGTTTGTAGATGAAAGTAGGGTTCATATTTTATATTTATGAAGCAGTTTTTCAAGGAACCAAATGCATGCTCAACAGTTGTGTGTAATGAGGAATGTCGTAGATTAAAAATCTCCTTTAAATTTGTAGGTTGATTAGAACTGAACTCCTTCAACTAATATCTTGTGGCACGATATGACGATATAAAACCATTACGTGTGGAGTAGCCACCATCAGCCAGATAATATTTATCTGTTGGGACACGTAAACCATCTGATCGTTCTAATGCATTTTTAAGTACTGTTGCGTCATGAGAAGAACCTTCCCAACCAGCAAGCACGTATGTGAACCTCAAATCAAAATCTACTGCTGCTAAAACATTATGTGTTGGATAGGGTTTCCTTCTCCTAAATGCGGCTTCGTTCTCTTTTGGAACCCTAGCTTTAATATGAGTTCCATCTATCGCACCAATACAATCCTAAATTTGACACAAAGTATATTTAGGATTCCTTAATAAACAGAGAGATTTTTATTGAATAAAAATTGATTATACCTTAAAAAATGGTATGAACCTATTACTTGATTTAATCTTATATGTAGTTTTAGTTGGTGGAGGCTTGATAAACTCATTACACAACTCCCCTACAACATGTAATGCAGCTTTGAAGTACCTACTAACAGTTTCTCCAGAGCGTAAAAGTTAAATCGGATGACTCGATTACGAACACTATGCCCAAGTGTATGTAATAGCATAGCAACTTGTTCCTCGATCCGAACATTTATTGTGTCTAATAACAATCCTCATGTACGCATTAAATCACATTATTTGAAAAAATGTGCTCGCCTCATGCGTACCATGTCAGAATCACATCCATTATATAACCTAGAAAGATATGTGTCACATTATATATTCCATTGAGGATCATATTGTTTTTAATCCTTTATGAATCTGCTGCAATAGTACACATAATGTACCAATTACAATCCAAATCACTTTGAGCATATCATTATATTTTTGAATTTGATGTAGTTCAGCAACATTTTCCAATGGTTTAACCATCTTTGTAACTATAACATCAAAATTCAAAAAAAAAAAATTTAGGAGCAATAATTAATGAGATAAAACGAGTAAAAAATAAAATCATTATATTTTTAAATCTGAAGTTTGTTTTTATTAAATTTGGAATGGTACTTGGTAAAGTAATAAGATGTTCCTTATTTATATACCAAAGGAAAAAATGTATAGTCCCGACAACGACTCACAAATCTTGTAGGATTTGTGAGATGTTCCTTATTCAAAATGGACCTGGAGGAAGTTTTTTTTTATCTAAAATAGCCTCTAAAGGCATCACAAACAATCATAAATTAGCAATGTGTGAAAGAAAGCAAAGCTCTCTTAGCATAGCAATTATAGTGTAAATTAAGGGACAATTAATTCCATTACCTCGCATGAATCATCCTAAGATGAACATGTTGTGAACAAAACAAATGCAAGATCTTAGAAAACAGCAATAGAAAAATATAAACTACGCTAAAATATAAGGTGACGACTCCTGGAGGAGCTGTCAAGGTAATCATTTTCTTAGGAGCATTTGAGTATTTATTTTATCATATAGATCTACTGATTCAATCTTCGTTTGGGACGACTTTTTTATTGTTTTATAAAACGGAGTTTTAGTACAAAAATAAAAAAAATTTGTACTAAAACTCCGTTTTAGAAAGCAATAAAAAAACCGTCCCAAATGAAGCCTCAATCTATATTTATGAGAAATTAGTTTTCTTTTAAAATTGAAGAATGGTGACTACATTTCTCTGTTTGTTGATCCTTATAGATTGGAGACTTATCCTTTGAAATAGATTATGGATCGTAATTGTGCTACCATTAAGATTATGGATCGTAATGAGCATATATCATCCCCAATAATTGTGGATTATGATTTTAAGAAGCTAAATCATTAGCTAACTATATGTGCGTTATGAAAATCAGATATCTAGCATGTAATGCTTTAATCATTGCGCTTGCTTTTAAGTTTTCTAAGACTTTTATATCATGTAATAATCAGTTGATGGTGGATCCAGATGCTCCAAGCCCAAACAATCCGGAAAATAGAGATTACCTACTGATAAATTAAAATCTGAAGATAGGGCAATAAGTTTTATTGATTTGTGCCTTATGAAAATCCAGATGCTCCCTACCCTCCATTGCTTTCGTAAACAAAATTAAACCTCATCTTGGTGATCCCTCTATCTCTAAACTTCAATCCCATGTTTTCTCTACAACATTATCGTCCTTTTCTCAATGAAAGAGTCCGCTGGCTGGCTTCTAGTAAAAGGAAGAACGGAAGAAGGCATCTAAACACTTAAAAATCTCACCTTTTGCGAGAAACAGAGCTTCTCCGATAAGCCAGAAATCGAAATCACAGGGGTGGCGGAAAACAAGAACGAAGGAGCCGAAGAAGCTTCTCGTGCAATGAAGCCGAACAGCACGATGACGATAGGTGGATGAGGGCGTTGTTGACAAAGAGGTTGGAGCGGAGAAGGCCGGACCTGAGGGCGACGGAGTGGAGCTGCTCGCCGGAGCGAAGTCTCTCCGGAGCTGCTTGCCGGAGCGAAGTCGAACAAAAACGAAGGAGCCGAAGAAGCCTCTCGTGCAATGAAGCCGAACAACACGACGACAATGAAGCTTTTCTTTCGATCAATTTATAACCCGCTCAATACGAGGGGGTTTCTAATTCTAGCAAAACAGCCCCCGTAATACACGCCTAATGCATCCCATAATTTATTTTTGTTCAACTCAAAATTAACCAAACAACCAAATTTAGTAAATACATGTAATTATTTTACTTTGCGCTCCTAATTTAGGCAACCAACCTAATTTTGTTTTTCACCATTCTAATTATTTTGAACTTTTTAATGCTTATTATATATTATTCTCAAGAAATAGATGGTACTGATAATTTTTTAATTTACATTTTTGAAATATAAATTTTATTATTTTCTCATATTATATAACACTTAAAAACTTTAACTATTAACAAAAATATAATTTGATCATATAAAAAATCATTACACTGTCTAGATCTTATTGCAACTTCGTATGTCATTGATCCATCGCCACTTTTGCACTCCATCGATCTTTTTTTTTTTTTATTCCAAAAAATTTGACCGACGAAATATGAGGAAGTAGCGACGAAATTTATTAGAGCAAGACGTTGATAGGACAAATGTAAGTAAAACTAATCTTAATTTGTGAAACCGTTATTGACAAAACTCAACCTAACAATTTATTGATTTGTATAGATTTATTTTTAAAAATAGACAAATAGGAGGTTGAAATGGAAAATATAAATTAAACTCTCATGAAATTCGTTGGCAAGTTAGGTAGGGCCCGCTAAGACATATCATTCAATCCTTGGGCTTAGAAGCCTTGTGCGGAGGAGAAAATATTTTGTGAGGATGCGAGACGGTCTGGAGATCAGTCAGAACGCGCCACGACATCAGGTATTGAGTGATATCGAGCAAAAAAAGTGATGTGGCGCATTCTGATTGACCTCCGGACGCCATCCGGTGTCAGCTCGGAATAATTTTTCGAAGTAAAAGAATAACAAAACTACAACAAATTTTACATGCAACTATGAAAAAGAGCATTCACAGTTTAGGAAAGAGAAATTGATATAAAAAATAATTCTAAAATAAATTCAGAATGGAAAAGTAATTTTTTTTTAACTATTATTAGTAATAAAATATTTTGACCAGTATAAGAGAAGTTGTAATTTATTAGTAATAAAATATTTTGAAAATGGTTCTACATTAAAAAAAATCCAAATAAATAAGTGAAAACTAAATTTCATTCCATTTTTTCTTATTTTTTTCTTTTTTTCTATTTCCTTTTATTTCCTATGTTTTAATTCCTTTAAATCAAACAGAGCCTTAGCAACAATTAATAGTGCAACTGATTTTTGCCTCTTAAAAAAAATGGCACAACTATTCACCAAAGGATGAAAGGAGAACTATGGTGAAATTTAAGAAAAATGTAGCCCTAGCTTTTTATACACAAGATAGTCATTTCATCAATTATATCACAACAAAGAGCAATCTAAGCTATGACACATTACAGTTTAATCCATAATGTGCAAGAAAATGTAACCCTAGCTTTTATACATCATCCTTTTCATTGCACTACTCCATGAATGTTTTCTCCACATTAGGGGTATCAATTCGGGTCAACGAGTCCGGTTCGGGTCGAACCCGAAACTATTCGGGTCAACCCGAACCCGGCCCGTTTTTATAAACGGGTCAGATTTTCGGACCCGAACCTGACCCGATTCGGGTCCGGGTCAACCCGACCCGTTTTTATAAACGGGTCAGGTTTTCGGACCCGAACCTGACCCGATTCGGGTCCGGGTCAACCCGACCCGAAGTTAACCTAAAATTGCTAGTTCTTGGGTCAAAAATCGGGCCAATCTTTGATTTTCGGGTTAATCTCGAGTTTCCGTGTCAAATAGGAGTTTTTTGTGTCAATTTTGGGTTGCTGGGTCAACCCGAACCCAACCCGATTTTTAAAACGGGTGGATTTGTTGAACCCGAACCGGACCCGTTTCGGGTCCGGGTTGACCCTAATTCAGATTTTTCCAGGTCAGATTCGAGTCGTTTTTCGGGTCGTGTCAAAAATTGACACCACTACTCCATATCTACATTCATGAGATATTTTGTAACGCCCAAAGATTAAATTTTGAAAGAATTTACTATTTTAATCCATGGCCTCAGTTTGGACCGAATGAAGGAAATAAATGTTTTAATAAATCTTAATAGTGGATTAGGATATTTAGATTAAAATAGTAATATAATATTATATAATTATATAAATTATTTAGTTTTAAATACAAAGATCATTTGAATCATTTTATATTTTCAAATCTATAATTCTAAAAATTATGAAAAAATATTCATAAAATAACTTATCATTTTTAAAAAATTTAGATGAAATCAATTTGCTAAACTAACTACTAATAATTCCAAAACCCCCACATATATTCATATGTGTCAATTTTCTACATTACCTCTAAAATAATGAAAAATTATCATAAATAAAGCATAATGATATATATATTTTTTTTATGGCGACTAAGACTTATAATGACTCACAAAAGCTTTATTTGATTAGGTTAAAATATGGATTATTACATATTTTTATTGAATGTCTGAACCTATTCTACACGTCCAGTGACCAGATGCAATAATTTGCCCTCAACATCAACAATCAGATTATTAGCCTCAAACTATCTAACCATTTTCTCTATCACTCTCAACGCCATCAATCCACGTGACCTAAACACAGGAATGTCTCTCCACAAAAAATTATTAGAGTGAATATTTGTCTGCATTATAAAAGACAAAATTTTCGGACTAAGCATAATTAACAATTTAATTATAAGACTAAGCATGGTGATTAAAGAATTTAAGAATAGGCAAAGTCGTCAGTTAATCCGGCGACTTAAATGCAATCTAGAGGACAACGTGGCAGCTGATGTGGCAGTCAGCAGACTTGAGTCTAAGTCGCCCGTTAAACGGGCGACTTATAAGTCGTCCGTTAATCCGGCGACTTATGTCTAAATTAAATGACCTGCTTTACCTTTCCCGATCCATTTCTCTCTTCTTTGACATTTTGCACAGGTCGCTGCTCCCGTGCTCCGTCGGTTCGTCACCGGATTTCCTTAGGTAAGGTTTTTGTTTTATGCATTTTTTGTTAAATAAGTTAAATGTATGTTGAGTATTTAGTTTTTTGCTTAGAGAAGATGATTTGCTAAGTGTTTATTTAGTTTTTTTTTTGTAAATCTCTGCATTTTAGGCTTTGAATGAAAATTTATTTGTGAGTAGTATAGATTTCTGCATTTAGCCATTCAATGCTTGAAAAATTTTGTAGATCTGTGATTTAGGTTTAAATTCATTACAGATCTGTGATTTAGGTTTAAATTTTATAGATATGTGACGGTTAAGCAATGCTCCTTATATGACTATTGGAAGTCTTAGAATGAGAAAATAAACTCAAGACATATTGGAAGTGTTTAATACTAAATATATAAAGATAGTGAAAATAATAACTATATGACTAATTTGTCTTAGAATGAGAACGCCAATATCTACCCCTTTTAAAATGATAAACTCGAAGAGTCATATTCGATGAAAAATTGTAAGAATAAATTACTTTGAAACAATTCCGATTTTAAGAAGAATTGTAGTATGAACATAATCGAGTACTTTAACATTCATAAATTGAATGAGTTTTGTATTTTAAAGTTGAGATGTCATGATGAAGATAGTTGCCAGGAGGCCACTTGAGCAAATAAAACCTTAATAGCTAAAATTAAGCAAGAATTCATCTTTGGATTTAGCACAATTTTCATCAAGTTGAGTGACGAAAAGTTGAAATATCCATATAGAAAGGAGGCTTGCAAAGTGTATTTCTAGTATAGATTTCATCATGATGAAGATAGTTGCTAGCATTCAAGAGTTAGCACAATTTTTTGAATTAAGCAAGAATTCATCTTTGATTAGTATAGATTTCTGTTTTGATTCAATAAGACTTTAATTACATTTAATAATTTTTTTTTTTATTTTGGATCTTGGGTAATTTAATTTTGATATTGAAAATAAATTAAAGTAGTGGTAATAATGATTAAATTTTTTTATTAACATATGCATCAATCTAATTATTCATCAAACAAATAATATTTTTGAGGAGGAAGGGATGATAAATAATTAATATATGCATGTGATGATAGATTGATTTGGAACCGTGAGCACAAAATATGTGAGTCAAAATAAAATTACTTGCAATGCATGAATTACAGTAGTTTTTCATTATGATATTCTTGTGTTAATATTATGATTTTGAGATAATATAAATTTAAAAAAATCTATATTAAGAATATGTTTTTTGCTATTTTTTTTAGTGGCAACTACGAGCAAAATAATGAGTGGACGTGGTGCAACTTTCATGCTCCTGTATGGAGGCGAGTAACAAGTTGATGACAAATTTGCACCAAGTTATTATGGGGGTAGGAATCATCCCTTACATGTGCCAAGAAATATAAATTTAGAGCAGCTCAAGTTAAGGATACTCAGAGCACTTAAGTATGATCCTATAAAATTTTCTGTGAACTTAGTTTGTCAAGTGCCTGTGGGAAACAAGTTTGTCGCTTCACATGTTGAAGATGACGATGTTTGTGAAGTTTTATTATGTCAGGCTGAAACAGAATTTCTCATCTTGTATGTTGATGTCGAAGAAAAAATTGTAAGTGAAGATAACATTGAGCCTTCAAATTCACAAAGATATGCAACTTCAACCCAAGTTGAAAGGGTTGATGTGGTTTCTACTTCAAGGGTTGAAGCAATAGAAGGAGCCCTTCATTAGTGAGTTTCCTATATCATGTTTCAAAAATAGATCTGTAGTAATTTATCTTACTGATTAATTAATGATAACTAATTTTTTTAATGTAGTGATATTGAGAACCGACAAACGCAGGAACCTCCATCAGCGTCTGCACAAACAGTCCCTTCATATCATTGCGATTATGAGACTATGAGTACTGGATCTAGTGAGCAGTGCTCTGACGATGAAGGTGTTGATCTATTACCAGTGGGTAACGATGGTGATGCGGTTGATAATGAGGAGATTAGAAATATTATCCAAGATTACCGTTCTAGATCAGTCGGTAGTACGGATACAATGGTGGCAAATAATGACTACACCGAGACTTGTAGGACAACACAATAATGGGATCAGGAAGATGACATAGATGGTGATTACGATGCGGTGATAATAGAGGATAAATTCTAGATTCCGAATGACTTAATAGAAGGAATGTGCTTCACAAGAAAGGCATATATGCAATTTGCGTTACAATGATGGGCAATAAAACATAATGTGCAATATATTGTCATCGCATCGAATACGAAGAAATTTACAATTGTTTGTGCAAAGCATGATTGCCTGGTATATCCCTGCTTATGGCGACTTCACACTGCTCAGAGTAAACGCTTAGGCGGTATATGGAAAATCTCATCCATAAAGAACCAACATAGATGTGTGTCTCCAATTCTTGATAGTGGTCACCATCAATGCAACTGACAGTTTATAAGTTTCTATATTCTACCCACAATTAGGAAGCAGATGGACTTGAAGCCAAGGGAGATAATTGGTCGTATGAAATCGAAGTTCAATATTAAAGTGTCATACATGAAGGCTTGAGATGCTCGGAGGAAGGCAATAAAAGTAGTTTTTGGCAGTTGGGAGGAGTCTTATTGCACTCTTAATTTGTTCATGGATGTTATTGCCTCTGCAATGCCTGGAACGGTATATAGAATTCAAAGCACACAGATAAATAGGTTTTAAAGACTATTCTGGGCATTTGGTCCTTCTATTACTGGATGGAATTATTGTCGGCCAGTTCTTTGTCTTGATGGCACATTCCTACTGGGTAAATATCGGGGGACATTATTAACTGCGATCGGAATGGATTGCTAATAATGGTTTATATCCACTTGCATTTGCGATAGTTGAGTCAGAGTGTAACAAATCATGGATTTGGTTTCTAAGACAAGTGAATGAGCTACTCCCCGTAGTTACGAACATGCACAATCTCTGTATCATATCAGACAAGCATGCTGGTTTGGTTAAAGGTTGTAGGGAAATCTTTCCTAATGTTGCTCATCGGCACTGCTTAAGACATCTATGTGAGAATTTCAAGAAAGCAATACGACATATGGGGTTAGGAGACGTTGAGTTTTTGTGTCAGAAAATGTACGCAGCAGGAAATACAGATGATAAAGGGTTTTTTAATAGATGTATGGAAGATATGAAGAGGATCAAAGTAGACATCTACCAATGGCTCGTGGACCGTGATGTGAGCCGTTGGTCTTTAACAAATGATGGTGGATTTAGATATGGTGTAATGACAACTAATGCAGCTGAGTCTTTTAATGGAGTTTTGAAGCGAGCACGAGGATTGCCAATTCAAGCCTTGATTACGACCATCTACTATAACATTATTGTAATGTTTATGAGGCGGTTGGAATTCATTGCAACTGAAGAGCAACAAAACAATAACTTCTTTGCACCACGTGTACAGACATCACTTAAAAGAGTTGAGGATGAGGCTAGACGAATGCCAGAACCAATCCGTCTTAACTTGCATGAATTTCAAGTTGTTGACATGTCCTCCAGATCATATCGTGTCGACATATTAGACGGGAGGAGGTGCAAGTGCAGTTGTGGGAAACCTTTGCTATATCACTTACCTTGTTCACATTTGGTTAGTTGTTTAGCACTGTTAAGACGAACACATTTTGATTATGTCTCTCCCTATTACACGAATAACAACTACAAATTAAGTTATTCAGGAGAATTTCACCATATCCCTAATAAGGAAGAATGGGGAGAGCATAACCCGAATACAGGCATGATACCGCTTCTCCCCCCAAATTACCGAAGGCGATATGGACGTCCAAGGACAAATTGGTATCGCAATACAATGGACGAGGCACCACCACGGAGCAATAGGGTTTGCGAAGCTTGCCACTTAGCCGAACATAACAGAGCCACCTGCCCAACTAGATTTGTCCGCATGAACTAAGATTTCATTTGAGAATTGGTGTAATCACGGATGTACTTAAGTAAAACATCTATAACTTGTAGTATGACATTATTATCTTTGAGTGTAGCTGTCATCTTTGTAGCTATCATTTTGTGTATGTTATATTTTATATCTCTTCCTCTCTATTTTTCGTTATCTTGCTATCTATCTTTTTTCTCTCTATATTTATCTAACCTTGAAGGTCAAATCTACCACCTCTGCTAGATCACTCAGCAAATCACAAACTTCTAGTATGAATGCCTACGGAAATAATTACACCAGAAGAAGGATTGTCCGTGGAGTTAGCCGTTTACGTGAGAGTTTATCATTTCCGACTGATGCTATCCTCGAAGCTAGGGCATCATCAAACGAAGTATTCAGATGTGTTTTGCATGATTGGGGGGAAGATGAGGATTGCATTCTGTGGCACGAGTTTCAGGAGGTGAAAAAGAATAAGGCAAATCAGGCTGGCTTTGAAGTTCGAGATGTGGGTTGGAAAGAACTACAACAAAGAATGGACCACATTGTACCAATAGAATTCCTAAAGGCTAGGATTCTTGAACTTGGAGTCGATAAAGAAGGTACTGTTGAATCGGGGCTTGGAAGGTCGATGCTAGATCTAGATCATTGCATTCTATATTGTGAATGGTGTCATTATCATGATGAAAAGTTATTAAAAAATTATAAAATGTTGTTGGAACGTTCAGAAGATGGTAAACAGAAGGAATTTCTTAATGGAAAAGACTGTCAGCATATGCAATCAGAATTTATTATCGGTTTCAGATGTTGTCCAACACAAACTCAGCTGCAAGTTCGCCTCCGCTTCATACTGAACAATATGTAACAATATGAGTTATCCATTTCTATCTATAATATTGCAAGACTTTTTTATGTATTGTAACTCATCCTAGTAAGAATTTAATATGGCAAGACTTTTTTATATTATCATCCTATTAAGAATTCATATTAACTTCCCTCACCTCACAATCATATGCTCAAAATGTTCACCATATCTCTTTTCATTGTCATGGAAATGCAAAAGGATCATAAACATATTTTTAAGGATGTAATCATAAATATTATTGTAAATGAATTTGATAGTAGATGTGGTGTTTGGTGGTAATTAGTAAACGAATTTGATATATATATAAGGAAGGTAAAACTTCCATAATAAAGAAAGATGTAATCAAAGCAATTTGTTACAAACTAATAAAAATTAAAAGAAGTTATAATACTTATGCTTCAATACAAAAATATTTTAAAAACATACATTTATTATAGTTGTAAAAAGGATTTGTAGTTTTTTTTTTTCCAAATTTTAACATAACTGTCATGCTTAGCTCTGACATATTTTTATTTGGCCCTTTTTTACAATTATATTTTATTTTACCTTTTTTATACTTTTTTTAAATATTATAATAAAGAGTTTTCTTAAAATTATATTTATTAGCACCATAATCTATCTTGTTGTTACTAATGCTGTCAACTTTCTTAATTATTGTTATATTTTCAGGTGAAATGGCTTCTGACTAACGACGTTGTAGAAAGAAACAGACGACCGGTGAGCCCTCAGGAGAGGGTGGTAGTGAAGCACCACCACCAACTCAGCTCCATCCTAACATTGCTTCATTACATGGTATACATAGAGCAGCACATCCTGATGGGATAAATCCAAATTTTTCTTAACTTATTACGATTATGCCAAATATTTAAGGTAACTCTAACTAATAATATGTCTTTGTAGGGAACAATATTGGAAGCGACATCACATCTTCTAATGGTGCATGAATGGCCGGTGAATTGCCCAAGATTTATGGATGCTTTAAGATTAGTTGGGCTAGATTGTGTTAGCCAGATGAGATATTTACGGATGGACCACCATTTGTTGATAGCCTTAGTGGAGAGGTGGTCTTCTCAGACAAATACTTTTCACCTAACCGTTGGCAAGATGACTATTACCTTACAGGATGTTGCTATGATATTGGGAGTCCAGATAGATGGTCCTGCTTTGGTTGGGCATGCTGTTGTTGGAGCTGGGAGACGTTGGATTAGTTGGCCTGACTGCTGTGATGACCTTCTTGTGAGCCATCCACTACCAGATGTTCTATATCGGGACCCATTCGATCATCGCATCACATCAAGGTTTCGTATGGGACAGGCACATGAACAAACTTGTATTCCCCATGGTTGCGATGGACATTTTGGCGTGACTCCTACTTGGACCTAAATGATATGGATTTTTTGAGGCATGTTCGGGCTTACATATTATTCATATTAGGTTGTCACCTCCTTCCGGATACTTCAGATTCAGATATACATTTACAATACCTTACTATTATGGAGGATTTGACAGTATTCAGTACATACTCTCTTGGATGAGCAATTTTAGCCCATTTGTATAGAGAGTTGAGAGAAGCAACCCGGCCTAGTAGTGCCAACATAGCTGGATGCATTCATTTGTTACAAATCTGGGCTTGGGAGCATCTGCATGTAGGACGGCCTTTGCTTCGTGTTCCCTTTCCAGTGAAACTTCATGGTTTTAGTGTTGGGTTCAGGTATGAGATACTTCTATTTAATCAAAATTTTTTAATACTACATGCAATAAAATTATAACTTCTTTGTTATATAAATGTAATATGTGGAATGAGGATCGGCTAAGAGAGTTGTCTGTTGGAAATATCATTAGCTATATAGATGAGCTCGATGGTTTACTTGATAGTCATGTATGTTCTTAAAGTTTGAAAAAAAAAATTAACATGTTAATTCAAACTTATAAAACTTATTATTGAAAATGCAGGTAATTTGGCAGCCATATACGCCTGATATTGGAGCTCAGGTGGCACAAATTTTTCTATAAGGGGAGGATATTTGGACTGCATGAGTGCCTCTGATCAGTTGGAAGAGGGTTGAGTGGCACTTGCCAGATAGAGTACTACGACAGTTTGGATTATGCCCAACTACTAACATTGAACCAATGGATCCAAGCTTCAAAAGGGTAGATGGTCGTGGCAAACCAGACATGGACTGGATGTTGTACCACCAAGCACACATTGCCATATGGGAGAGTAGGCGTGGATACATAGTCACAGGGGACCTCCTTGACCAGCATAATAACTACTCGATCCATCAGTACATACAGTGGTACAAGTCATGTGCAACACTATACATGTTGAAGGCACCTGTTGAGCCTCCCACAACGGCATATCCTAGAGCTCCCTCTAAGCGTCTTCTGGTACATTTAAATTTAATATGCTATAAATTTCTTATATAATTTCTTTTTTTAATTAATAACGAATTTCTTTTGTTATTTCAGAAGGACTTTTTCCTTGGTACTGAACAAGCTTTGCAACAACACTTCAATGGTTCAAATGATACACAACAACAGATGGACATAAACACAGTGGCAGAGCTTTGTCGTGGTTTGCGTAGCCAATTGTATATTCAAGATCAAGGATATTTTGAGGATAGAAGTGAGCATGATACACCATTTTTCATGACCTAGGAACCTCCTCAGCAATACAGTGGATATGCTGGACCCTCCTCTTATCCTGATCAAGGGCCATCTACGGATCTCTTCAGTAGCCAGGTGCCAGTGGATTTGGATGCATACCTCACACCGGATTTTATACCGAGCTCCCTTCATAGAGATGACATAGCTGAGGAAGAAGTTGCTGAGGAGGAGCATCACATGCTACTGTTGACCTCGATTTTGCCCAGACCCGGGCCTGGAGGGTTGACTTGGTCAAATTGACCAAGCCAGACCCCAAGACCCTCTCCGATGGGTTTAGTGAGTCGAGTCGAGTCTGTTGAGCCTGGACTTGGACCCTGGGTCAACCCGGTTGACCAAGTCAACCAGGGTTGACCACCTAGCCCATTAAGAGCCCAAATCGATTTAAATCCAAACTAAATCTCCTCATGGCTCAAACCTCATACCCATTGGACCCATTTGACTGAGTTGACCAAGTCAACACATGACTTGGTCAATCCAAGTCATAATGGGTCAAATCGACCCATTAAGACTTATTTAAATCCCTATTAAATGCCCATTCAAGGCTCTAATCAAATCCCTTCGTTTTGAATTCAATACCACGGCCTCCAAAGCCTGGTTTCCCTCCCAATTAGCCAAGGATTTGATCCCCACCGTCAATCATAGAGAGGAAGCCTTAAATAGTGGAAATTAGGTTATTTGAGGCTCTCTCATTCATACTCCCTCTCAAGACCGCCTCAACTCTTGAAACTTCTTGTGAGAGCTCTAGAGAGATTCACCTCCCTTTCCCACGTCGAACCCGACCACCCCAAGCCGGCGGCGGCGAGTTCTCCGGCGACCCGAACGTGAAACCCTTCCCAAGGCTTCGTCAAGTCGATTGAGCGCGTGTTGGATCTCGACGTCAACTCGGAACTTGTTCTTGGGGAGTCCACGAGTCCAACAAGCCCAAAATCATCCAAATCCACCGAGCGGATCGAGGTATATTTCAAACCCTAGTTAGAACACTTAGGGTTAATTAGCGTCGTCATTAGGGAATATAAATTCAAATAAAATACCCCCCACGGATGCTCTTCACTTATAGAATCTAGATCTAAAGTTTCATCGCGTTTCGTTTAGCCGTTTGGGAGAACGAAGCAAGAATAACCCTAGGGCTCTCGGTCGCACGCCTGCATGCCCTGGATGTGCCTGGACCGTCTGATCCGCGGTCGACGGTCCGGATCCTTCGTTCCACGGTGACCGCTGGACAGCGGGCTTGACCGCGCGGTCAAGGCAGCCGCCGGATCCGATCTGGACCGTCCATCCAGAACCGCGCGGATCCGACGGCGGGCGATGATGGCTGACGTGGATAAGTAACCGCGGCCCGCGGTTATTGATTGCGGCATGATTGCCGCAATCATTGATTGGCGGCGCAATCATCGCGCCGCCTCCAATGATTGGCCGCGGTCCCGGGATCCAATCCCGGGCCGCCACGTGTCATCCGCTCAGCCGCCGCTGCCTTTTCCCTTAAAATAATTATTTTAATTAGTTTTTTAACCTATTTTAACTCCCGAAAATCGTAGAAAATTCATTTTTCGTCCGATTTTCGCGTACAATACCTCGTTGGACTCGTATCGTCGTCCTCTACATGATAAATTTTTTTTTATAAAAATGACCTATATATTTTAATTTATTTCAAAAAACAGTAAAGAGTACTATTTAAAAAATAATATTTTGATTATTTTATTATTATATTATTATAAAATTATTATCTTTAATTATAAAATTAATAATTATATCATAATTAAACTATTTCTAACTGTTTTGTGTGCACTTTAAATTCTGCACAGTTTAAAACTATTTTTGTATAAAAATTATGTCTGTAGTTCCTGTTATTTCAAAAACAGTGAAACTACACTATTTTAAAACATCATTTTATTATGTTTTAACTTCGGAAATTCATATATTCGTCGTTTTAAGTCGGATTTCGATGTGCGACCCCTCGTTCTTTTCAGCAAGACGAGCTTTATGTTTTGAAACCGTTTCCAGCCCCTGGTTTTGGCTGTTTAGGCAGATTTCTGACTTGTGTAATATTTGATTATTTAATTATTATTTAATTAGCATAATAATTATTTTCATAATACAAACTATTTTCGAATCATTGCGAGGTCTCGATTGAGTGGTTAGCGAGTCGCCCATATACCTATTTACTATAATCCAAACCTATTTTTTAAATTATCTTAATTTCCAAAATTTATGTATATATATATTAAGTATTTTTAAACTACTTTGAAACTACTATATATTAAATCACTTAACCTTGGGAGACTTGCTTCATGAAATTTTAGACATAGATCTTATGTGTGAAGAGCAATCATGGGGGAGTGGGTTAGTGAATGGTTGAGTCCCAATCATTCACTAATCATCTCTCTTAGGTGTCTTTACTTTTTTTTTTTATCTTTTGTAGATTACATGTGTAGGTCGTCGCACTACCACCACTTAGTTTAGGTTCTCCTAGATCTAAGGACATGGTGTGTTTATTTATTTACTGTGCTCCCATGCATTTATTATCCCAAGGGTTAGTGTAAACATCACTTTAAACTCCTACGACGTAGTGACACCCTAAGGACAAAAATTAAGGACCTGTCTAGCGAACTTAGAAGTTTTCTAGGAGCTAGGATAGATCCCAGAACGACATGAAAACTTCAACATTTAAACTTAGTGACATCATAAACCTCCCTGAATTTTCTAGGAATTTTTAGGGCTTGTTAGATCCCTTAATTAACCAGCCCTAATTAACCTGCTAAATAGGGCCCCAAGACCTTCAGAAAAATGCAATAATTACATATTAGGTCAGAAAATTACCCACCATACCTTGAACTGACCAGAATCTGATCTTTGACTTTAGATAAATAGGGCTCCCTAGTTTGACTTCAGGTTGACCCATAATTTGACCATAGGTGGAAATTACCATTTTGCCCCTAATAATATTTTAAAAATTATTAAAAATTCCAAATTTTCTCCAAACACTTGGGAACACTTTCTTAGGTCGTCCCTGATTTTTGGGAGTGATTCCAACCAGTTTGGAGCTTGTTTGGAGCAAAACAGTAAAAAAGGCCCCTTTGTTAGGAAATTTAGAAAATTCCAATAAATACCCGATCTTTAGAAATCCATAACTAATTGTAGAAAATTCCAAATTAGGAAAACTCACTTGCATTAGACTCCAATTAGGGCCTAGTATTTTATTGAAAATCTTAGGTTTCCAGAAAATGGCCTAGATTAGAAAGTCAAATTTTTGGTCAACCCCAGCCTATAGTCTAGGGCCCGAAACTTAGAAAATTCATAACTTTGGATAGGAAGCTCCGATTTCAGTCTACTACCTGTCTAAATACTCGTATTAAGATCTAGTATTTTCCTAAGGTGATAGGAGACCCGGACTTAGCCTTTTTCCCATAGTGACTTTTTGGACCCTTAGTCTAGTTCCTAGGAGGACCTAGAACTTTCCAAAATTGGCTAATATAATTCAAACTTCCAATATGAATACCCTAAGTTCCTAAAATTGATCAACAAACTATATTAACTAAAATGCACCCCAATTCATTAATATTTGAATTTCAACAAAAATTTCCTTTTCTAGCCTTCAACAGACTTAAACTTTGGAGAATTTTAACTAACTACCCTGCCTAGGACCTATCCAAACTATACAAGCCTCACTCACACATAGAATGGTTTGCTAGGGCACCACTTCTAGATCTAGGTTAGGCCGCTGGGTTTTATTTTTCTGCTGTGTGCCGGAGCTTTCCGTGGTTTTCACTGCATGCTGTTTGAAAATTGAATTGCTGTGTTTGCTTACTTTTCTTACACTCTGTGATGTGATGGGCGCTAGATTTACCCCTAGGTTAGGAACGTCATATATATATATATACTGTTCTTCTATGCAGGTGGCCATGCTCAAGCTAAGAAAAGGGGGGCACCGTTATGATTTCTAATATTATCTTATGCAGGTGCTTGCTCAGCCCCCCTGATATAATGAGGGCTAAAATTATTAAATAATTATAATTGCTACAGATGGAACTGCTTAGCCCTCAGAGCATGGCTTGGCACAGGGTCAATTGTGTTAGCATTTTTATTTCTATATAAATTGCTTGGGATGATTTTTACTAGGATAACCTTGCAGGGATTCTTAGATTTACTGCTTTCAATTCATGTAATTTGTATGTAATAATTGTTAAGAGTTGTGAAAACAACCTTTGAGTTGGGATATTCTTATCCAGCTTGAATTCTAAAAGAGGAAGGCATCCCTAAGGGGAGAGTCTTCTTCCATTTGGAAGATCGAGCTGGATGGCTTTAGATATTCAAAGAGAAAAGGCAACACCCCCTACTGGGGAGAATTGTCTCTTCGTTTGGATATTTAAGCCACGACGGATCCAAGGAGTCCAAGGAGAAGAGATCCAAGGAGGAGAGATCCAAGAAGTCTAAGGAGAAGATACCCAGAAGACTAAAGATTTGAAGACCCAATATCCCACTCAAAGTTGTTGGCGTCTGTCATAGGCTTAGAAAATCCGGGTTGTTGGCAGTGGTGCCCGGCCACTTTACTTTTCTGCATACCCTGGGTTGTAATTAAAGGGCAGTTGGCCTATGGACATTTACTTGATTAGTTGGATTTATATTGATGTGTTTACCTGATTGCGCAGTAGAATTACCTGCTTTTTCTAGGTTTCTTTCTTGCATGCCGTTTCTGTTTTCGCCTGGATCATATTAGGCTCATTAAGGACTATAAAATTCTTCTACTCGTAATTAATCTTTAAAAATTTAAGTTTTAAATAACATAGAAACTTAACGAACCTAGGAAATTGCCGGAATCGTCCGGGGGGCATATTATTCTGTTTTCTCTCATGCATATTACTGCATCTTCTCTCTCCTTCTAATAAGACATCTCCCTGCCTGCGGGTAGAGTCCGGATAATCTGGCCTATGAGGATGAAGTGCCGGACCTAGGGAGACTCAGTCTTTTCTAAAAATTATTTTATATTAAGCCTGTTTTTAAAATCCAAAGCATTCATGAGCTGACATTTCAACTAGCATGCATTGCATTAGTAACCAACTAATTAAAATTTAATTGCATTAGCTAGGGGCATTCACCCAACATAAGTCCAGGACCACTTAGGAAATTCTCTAGATGTCGGTCCTACTTCTAATAACTGTACCACCTACCTATCTTTCATAACTGACTTAATTGCATGGTTTTAAAGCGACTAGGTGGTTAGCTGGCTCCCCCAATCCAGGCCGGGATAAGTCCAGATCTTTGCATCGCATTAGCTATGACACTGGTCTTAGTGTGTGTCGAACACTAAGTCCAAACTAGATTTAGAATTCGAGGCTACTACATTCGGTCTCGTAGTATTCCTTAAATAGTAGGTAGGTCCCTTCCTTTCAGGGACTATAAATCCTACTTATCTGCGTCACAGGATGACGCCACCTCTATCCTTCTCTCACGCATGTGATCGAATGTTTGATTTTTGATTTTTTTTTAGTTTCTCTCTAGTACCCTAGAGCCTCCGAATGTTGGTTTGAGCCACGCATATCGATTCAGCCCTTCGGACCTTTCTTCCCTTTGAGTAGGATTTCCTAGTCTATACCCTTGTGCCGATCCCATTTTAAGAGAGGATAATGTATAATCCTTAATCGAGAGTTTTCTCAGGCTCCGGCCTGAGATGTAATTAACCACGGGGGCTTGCGCCCGTGGGAAACTTGGTCCCACATCTACTAAACCCCATTCGAGCTCTTGCATCGGGTGGGGGAAACCCGTGACTAGGTCGTGTATATTACTATCCATCGAGGTGTGTTGGCGTCAGCCTCTATCCTCAATGGTTAGTCGTATGCACGATCCAATCTGCCCTTCCAATCGACCCGTTCGCGCGGTGTTCCTTTCGGAGGTCCACAGCTACGTCAAAGGCCACGACGACCTCCACAACATTACACTCCAGGCACTGATGCATTGCCACAGAGGCCGCGTAGGCGACGCTAGTTCATCTTTTTATGTATTTATGTATGCTTATGTTATGGATCATTTTAATTAATTTAATCTAATGTGTGTTCAAAATCAAATAGCTTTCAAAATCACATAGCCTTCCATTCCATAATGAGTTCAATATTTTTATCTAGTGGTCTTGCATGCTAATCCTTTGCTTCAATGTTGAAATAAGATGAAATGAAGATTACTAGCGTTATAATGATTTAATTTTACTTATGTACTAATCTCAATAATTTAAAATTTCAATATAATGATTGAAATATCAAATAAGTTTAATAGCAAAGGCTGTAACATCCATTGGAAGCATTTGTTGTAACGAATCAGAATTTTTTTTTATTATAGCATAAGTCGTCCGTTTAATGGGCGACTTATAAGTCGTCTATAATCCGGGCGACTTATTAATATAACCATTTCTTTGCCAACTCAGCATAACAGCTACAATCCTAGTCAGCTTAAGTCGTCGTTTAAATAGACGATTTTGCCTATATTTTAAATTTTTTTTTTAAACGTGCTTAATTTGTTAATATAATTTTTAATTATGCTTATTCTTAAAATTTTCCCCATTATAAAATAACTTAAATGAGCCAACTCCATAAAAGATAATGGGAGAAATAAAATGATTCACACTGATCAAACCACAATCAATATTGAACATGCTCGAACCGTGTTCATAATGCTCGAACCTTATTCAAATATTACTTTAACATTGCATCAGCCATATCAAACCTTTTTTTTTTATCAGCCATATCAAACCTTATTCAAATTTCAAATATTGTTAAAAGCATGATTAAAACTTATTCAAATCACATTCAAACCTTGTTCAAATTTTGTATTAACAATTTTCAAAAGTTTCAAATAACTTTTGAAAATTGTTAATACAATTTTCAAAAGTTATTCGAAACTTGTGAGAACTATCTTTGAATATTGTACAAATATTGTTCGAATTATATTCGAACATTATTAAAATATGTTTGAATATTTTTTGAAAGTTCAAACAAGGTTTGAACAATATTCGAAAATGGTTCGAACATTTTATAGCAAGCAAATGATAAATAATATGTTATTGCCTTATTGGTTTAGGATTTAAAACAAGAGTGGTATATTTGTACTTAAATAATTAAAAACATAACATAACTAATCTAAACATATATATAATGAATGAAAAGTATAGGCTTATTAGTACAAAAATTTTGTGTTCTAAAAATTAGCTTTAGAAAACAATAAAAAAGCTGTCCCAATTGAAACCTAAATGAATTCAAAACTTCAAGCAAAAACCATCTAACTCCATCGATATAGGAGAGAACAAAATGGCAACCCACTAATAGCTTCTAAACTTACCTTCTAAAATAACAAGATGATGCAGAAATTTAAAACAATAATTATTAATAGAGGAAAGAAGGAAGAGAAAATGGAGCTGGTTTCAATGGCAACAACCATCAAAATAATGAAAATAACAAAATTTGCTTGAAAACTAGATTTGATTATTGCTGCAAGAGTTCTCAGTTTCCCAATGAATGGAGTCACAAGGTTTTGTACCTCGGCAGATCCTCTTATGGGGCGAATTATTAGGTCCGGTCAACGGACTTAAATTTTCGTTCGGATTCCATGCGCTTTTGATGTTTTTTGAAAAATGACAACTAATATACAATTTTAATTACATTTTAGCTGCTTTTTTGTTGAGTATTTGAAAAAATATAGCAAAAGCGCAACAAATATCTTACTCATTGAATATTTGTTGCCTTTTTGATGTGCTTTTCAAATAATCAATAAAATGGTAGCAAAATAGCAGCTAATATGCAGTTGAAATTGTATATTAGCTGCTCTTTTTCAAAAATACATCAAAAGCACAGTAAAAGTGCGGGAATCCAAATGAAAATTTAGGTCCAGTGACCGGACCTAATAATTTGCCCTCTTCTGGAGGCGTTCCAGGCTTGCCACCCGCTGCATGGACGCTGATCTTTCCATCTTTGCCGGAGGAGAAATGAAGCGGGGATTAGGATCGTCACGTATGGGAAGAGCAGCATCAGAAGATATTTCTGATGGTGTAATGGTGAAGGGGATTGTTCCTGTAGCTCTCCTCGCTGCGTCCTCGGCCATTGTTACCTGAAAAAAATGGGAATTGTCAGCTTTGATTATGAGAGTTTCAGATCATTATACTTCTGACTTGAAGATGACTCGCTTGAGATGACTATTCAATTTTAAATTGATTTGATATATGATATATGATCATATTTAAGTATATGCTAATACATAAATGTGTATTTATAATAACATAACACATCAGTAGTTTATCTTTACACACATGCATTTTTATTTAATCATTTGATAGTAAACCTTTCTAAAATAAATGAGACAATGCTCCTCAAAATAATCCCCGCTATTGATTTATGTTTTTTTATTTTAAATTGTAAGAGAATTTCATAAGAAATTATGACAAAAAAACAAAATGTTAGTTGTGGATGTAAATCTTAGTAGAATAAATAAAATGAATAAAAGAAAATTGTGCATTTGGAAAAGATAATGAAATTTGAAAAATAGACAAATTGCTAATATTTCATTAAGGTTGTTAAGACAGATTGCTTAGAATTCTATAGTTGAGCTAAATTTGATGTAAGAGAAGATGTAATAGAGACTTATACTGATTATAAGAAATCCAGAATTATCGCAAAAAAGGATAGCAAACAATGCACAAACAAAAGCAAAAGCTTTATGAAAGAACTCTTTTTGGAATAGCCTAATGAATAAAATAATGAGGTATGCTGTATTGAAAAAAAAGGCAGAGTATAGTTGTATTTCGATAAACATAAATTTAAAGGAGATGCCTATGAATATTTTGAAAATTAAGGCCAGGTGATATTCAACTTGTTTGGTTGTTGTATATTTTCAATAACATTTTGAAGAATTGGAGGACGCAATAATTGAAAAAAGAAGTATTATGGCGTGTTTATCAAGAGGAAAAAAATATGCCAAGATTATTGTAATTATAAGAGGATCAAATGTATGAGTTATGCAATGATAAAATCGCAAAAAGTAATAAAATACAGACTTTAACATTTTTCTTAGGTATAATTACTAAAATTTCATAGTGATTTTTTATTAATTAAGAATGAAAGATTATAATACTTATTATTAGAATACTTATTATTATAATAATTATTTGATATAAATTAACCTAATGAATGCCTGGATTATTCTAATTTATCTGAATGAACAACAAGAGAAATGTCAAATCCTGAATGTATAAATGTTGTTCACCACGTTATTTTTAGGTTAAAATGGTTGAAGACCTGGTGGCCTTTTTCTCGAGGCAAAACGAAGTTGAAGACTTTCAAAATTAAATTCAGAACCATATGAACTCCGATCTCATCAAACTTACAGTCGAACTAAATGTATCGAAAAGACGAACCCAACGACATCAAATTCAACAATATATATACAGGTGGCTCTCTAGTCATTGTATTACTTGTTTATTTTCAATTTAAATTGGGCGGCACATGTTAATAATTGGGAGATTATTTTAGTTTTTTTTTTCTTTTAAAATTGAGCCGTGAAGTCTTTACAACTAATATCCAATCAAATACCGTCTTAAAAAAAGAAAGAGAATAGGAAATTCTCAGCCATAAATTTCAATATATATTTTAGACAACTTAAACGAAAATGTAGGACTTGGATGTAGAATTTTCTTTTACCGGCCAATAACCATTAAATTAACAACAAAGGCATATTACGATACCTTTTCTGAAACCACTAGGACTATTGTGTTGAACGTCAAATTTTTGTTGAGCCACCAATAAGGTATCTAAACATTCAGACTTATAAGTAATTTATTTATATATTTTTTTCTACAAAGCTTCTGTGATTGCATAGAACTACTGCTTGATCATCACAATTCACAGGACCATTCCATCCATTTTCCCTGAACTTAAAAGCTCTCTCACGTTAGCACATGCACGAACTTTCGTTTAGCATGAATTATACTTCCTATAATTTCTAGTAGAGCCTTATAAAAGTTGCTTAATGGACACAATGTATATTCAGTTTTTCAAAAAATAGCATCTCAAAACCAAATTATGAGAAAAACATTCTAGCTTTTTTTTGTCCAAACACTCTTTACTTCTCTGCTAGCTATTTTTCCTGGTAGTCTAGCCCAAACAGAATGACATTCACGTTGTAAATTGAAAATGGATGGTGATACGGCATCACAAAATTAGCTTGATCGGGCACGAATCTCGAGGCGAAAGCTAGTTGGAAACTTCAAAAATTAATTCCGAGAGCACCCCAACTCCGATTTCAGCAAGCTTATAGTCGAACTGAGCGTCTCGGAAATACGAACTCAACGACACCAAGATCAACCCAATCCGAGCCCAAATGGGTCCAAATCATGGATCCAAAGTGCTGTTGGAAGGTTAAAACCGCAATTTGAGTTACCAAACGGACTCCGATTTTGACGAGCTTATACTCGAATCGAAGGGCTCGACGAGAAAAATCCAACGAGCCCAAGATCACAAAATTCCGACATCACTAAGGCCTTCAAATGTCCAATGAACGGTGCATGATCGTAGGATTCAATATCGGCCGTCCATTGGACCACTCCCTATTCGCCCCTGATCTCACGCCTATTTACGGGTCATGCCACTCCAGAAAATCTATAAATAAAGCCCTCATTCTTCACAAGAGAGGACTCAAGCAAGAAGAGAAGGAGCTCCTCCTCAGCAGCCGCCGGACCACCGCCGGACCACCGCAGGACCTCGCCGGACCACCGCAGGAACCTCGTCGGACCACCGCCGGAACCTCGTCGGACCACCGCAGAACCTCGCCGGACCACCATCTTAAGGCCTGATGTTCAGCCCCTACGTCCTACTGAAGACCCGACGTCCTGCCAAAGACCCGACGTCTCATTCAAGGCCCGACACTCAATCCCTACGTCCTGCCAAAGATTCGACGTCTTGTTCAAGGCCCGACGTTAAGTCCCGACGTCCTACTGAAGACCCAACGTCCTGCTGAAGACCTGACGTCCTGCTTAAGACCCGACGTCCTACTCAAGGCCAGACCATCAACATCCGATCTTCCAAGTTACACTAGGACTAACACCTGACTCCTTATCTCCTTCCGCCTACGGTCCTTCTGACCACTGTCGCCTAATTCGGTCCGTCCGACCTCAATCACCAGACAACAGTCTCCGGCCGACTACGGTCTCCTGCCGACTACGGTCTCTTGCCAACTACGGTCTCCGGCCGACTACGGTCTCCGGCCGACTACGGTCTCCTGCCGACTACGGTCTCCGGCCGACTACGGTCTCCGGCCGACTAAGGTCTCCTGCCGACTACGGTCTCCTGCCGACTACGGTCTCCGGCCGACTACGGTCTCCTGCCGACTACGGTCTCCGGCCGACTACGGTCTCCTGCCGACTACGGTCTCCTGCCGACTACGGTCCGTCAGGCCAAACAAACCTGTATATGTAACTCTTACCATGTAATGCAATCTATATGATGTACATTTGCTACATCAATCCAAGGCCTTCTCCTAAGGAAGGGCCTCATTTGTAATCGACTACAAATACTAGTGGATTCATTCAAACTGGGCCAGGCCCCGTGGTTTTTCCCCCTTTTTTAGGGGTTTTCCACGTAAAAACTCTGGTGTCACTTATGAATGCTACATCCTCTCACTTATCTGATTGTGTGCTGGATCTTCGTACAACGCTAAGACGTTAAACTATATATTTCTCTACCGCCGCGAATATTCCAGGACGCAACAGATGGAATTGTTAAACAAGAATTAATTATGAAAAGAGAGTCATTTATCATTAAACAGCACACAATACTAGGAGAAAAATGAGCACTTAAAGCACTGAAATGTATATGATATTTAGAATGATTCATAAAAGAAAGCACAGCCCTACAGCGTGCATGACTTATAACCAACCAAGCAATTTTTTCTACAGGGGAATTGCTGTTTTGTTATGGAAGTATGGATGGATTCAAGAGAGAAGAACGCACAATAAAAAATATTATTCTTTTGGGTTAAATTCTTCTTGTGAATCAAACTTTTGAGTTCAACATCCTTTCAGCCTTAAACTAAGAAACAAGCAAGCCCTAGGTAAGAATCATCATTTTATATCCTGAACGGAAAATTTGCTAAAGACTAAAAATTTCAAACACTAACCTCAAGGAACCTCTAAGGCGTGCCAAAATTCAACAGAAAATTTTTCTAAGATAAAATAAAATAACGTGACTTTTAATCCACAAGATCCAGAAAGGACAAATAATACAAAAAATAAACCAGGAAATAATAACACAACCAACAAATCATAAGCTCAGCATGCTTTCAAGTAAGGCGTGTAGTTTACCTTAGCTCGCAAGGTCTCAACATCTGCTTTAAGAATCCTATTTTCCACCACAGTTTCATTGTACTTCTGACTCATGTCAGTAAGACGCTTCAATAGTGATGAGTTTTCAACTCTTAATTGTGAAACCTGTACGTCAATGGCCACTGAGTTAATAGAGCATGCTTATTAATAAAAGATAAAACAGCAATCAAGTGATAAATAGCTTATCATGCCTGACCTGTGTCTCAAGCTCACTTAAATGCGCTTGCTTTTTTCTTCTAGAACGCCTAGCAGATTCACGATTTGAGAGCATCCTGATACAAGCGAATAACAACAATTTTTTCAGTTCATTTATGCTGCCTTTTCATCTTCTAAAAACAGCACTTAATTTTACCAGATAAACCAGCCAAGCAGATAATGGCTTTGCACAGAAAAGAATATGAGCTATGGAAACTTTAAAACATAGGCGAACCAGTAAGAAATAAAGGCAGTTAAATTTCAGTGTATAAACAAATGACAAAACAGACAACAAAACAGCAATATAAAGCAAAGAGACACATTTATTAGGCAAGGAAAAAAAAAGGCTGGCCTTAAATTTAGTGCTGCACGTCAACATTATGAGTTAGCTTTAACGGGCAGAATTCAGATTTAATATATCCCACTTGTTTACATTGCAGAAGTCTCGAATCATATACAATATGAATGTGGTATACAAAATGCAATTGCATATCCAGGATACGAACAACGTGTTGGAACACTTTGTGATTATGCAAGGGTACAACTCAAGAGCAAAAGGTAAAAACCATAATTACCTTCTAAACCGTTTTGCATCACCAGGATCCATATTTTCTACCTCTCCATTCAGTGCTTCTTCATCAGACAGCTCCTCCCTTGAAGATTCACTAGTAGCTGCTCTACCCTGAGCACAACCTACATTCTGCACAAGGGGCATAGGTAGAGCAGCTGTTCCACCACCTGCATTATTAACTTAGAACCATTACCTGATAATACAGATGCAAACACAAGAAAGGGTGAGGGTACTTGCCATTCCAATGTATATCAATGAAAAACAGCAGTAGATAAAGAATAATTGAACTAAAGAAGGATATAAATGTCATTAAAATTAGAAAACATTCTTACTTCATTCCGTTCTTAATATAAAAGTTGCCAATATCAGAAATTTGAAAAAAAAAATGTGGGCTCCGAAAATTCGGCCCCGGCCTCCGCATCGCTTTTCTTATTCGGCGAGGGAGTTTTAACGAACTAAGTTCCGAGGTAAATTTTGGAAGGCAGATGGGTTTGTAGATAAGACACTACCCAGAGATTTCGCCCTCATTTTGTGAGGACTTTATGATCTGAGTTCTGGTTTCCTATAGGCGCAAGCCCCTATAGTTAATTACCCCTCCCGATCACGAGAGAGAACTTTCGATTAAGGCTAGTCGTCGATCAGATACGTAGAATATACGTGTTATCTGGCATATAGTAGCAGCAATAGATTTGGATATTTGAGATTGGGGAACTATATTTGGATTTGAGAATTTGGAGAATTGGATATTTGGATATAGTTGATATTTAAAACAGAAATTTCACCATCTTGTACTTAAAGTAGATGGTGGGGGAATGGATGATGGACCCGATCAAGATCCCATGATTCCGTCGTCCCGGGCCATCGCGGTCCCTGGTCTACTTAGTCAGAGGAGGTAGTCGACCCAACCTGACAGAAGGATCCTTGTCGGCAGCCATGGGTTGCTTCGTCCAAGGGGACCTTGTAGACCGGGGTTGGATGTTTGTCTAAAGGGACAAATTTGAATCCACCTTAGCTAACAGAGGGCTTTGTGCCCTGTCAATCATACCCTATTGATTCATATCTCAAGGATTTGATGTCAGTAAGGAGCGTATTGGCTCTGGCCATAACCGAGATATCGTGGTGCCATTTGGCGGCGAAACCACGCGGTTCAGAGGGCCCCGGGTCGTCGTAACCGTTTATCCTGCGGTGGCCATTTAGCGGCAGACCGCCGGTTAGAGGACACGTACCACGTCCTTACTGGCAGGAGATTGTTTTGAGAATGGATCCTAGTGATATTTTCGACTAGGCATTTGGCTCTTTGTGAGCAAAAGTAAATTTGAATTTGTCCACCTCGACAAACTGTTGCGGAGGGTGGATGGATTTTG
Source organism: Dendrobium huoshanense (assembly GCA_016618105.1). Taxonomy (NCBI): domain Eukaryota; kingdom Viridiplantae; phylum Streptophyta; class Magnoliopsida; order Asparagales; family Orchidaceae; genus Dendrobium; species Dendrobium huoshanense. The sequence goes on along the minus strand of CM028355.1, from coordinate 51,521,761 downwards.
CTTTAAGTTTGGATGGATAATTTCAATTTTAAATACTTGGATTTTGGGATTTGTAGAATTTTGGATTTTTGGGTAGAGCTTGGATTTTGAATGGACCTTTTGGGAGGCATTTGAGAATGCCTGAAATTAACCCCTCCGGTTGAGATCATCATTCAACACGGCCATCATCGGGGTGACCTCCAGGTCACTTGAAAAAAAATATTTGGATTTTGTAGAAGTTTAAGGGCATTTTGAAATATTTTATGGACCCCTCCGGTTGAAATAAGCAATCAACACGGCCATCATCGGGGTATTTGGGGTCATTTCCACTTGATTGAACCTTGTCGACCCTACCAACTTATCGATAGGGGATCGGGTTTCTCGTAGGCTTTGTGCCTTTTGTTTAATGAATTCTCTTGATTTTAGGCTTTGAAGGCCTAAAAAGAATGTATTTTGACAAATACACCGGTCGCTACAACCGTGTATTTTGTTAGGTAGTTCGAATCTTGTCGACTTCTATTGATCCGTATAGAAGGATCAGATTCGAACTTGAATTCACTTGTCAACCCGCGCAGCATCCCTAAGCGTCACGTGTGTACCAATAACACGCTCGTCGGGGCCCATGCGGGTGTTTGGGGGCATTTTGTAATTAAACCCTATCGACTCCTTTTACCTGCTAAGAAGGATCGGGTTTAAATTTAATAACCCGCGCAGCATCCCTAGACGTCACGTGTGTACCAATAACACGCTCGCCGGGGCCCATGCGGGTTGAGATTGTATTTACCCCTTGTGTACCTATGTGTATACAAACTAAGATGCACGTGTAGGGGTACTTTGAAATAATTATAGACGCCTTATGTCTGCTTATATCAGTGTTGCAGATCCGGTGGCGATTTGGTCTTGATGTTGACCCTCTCCCCCTTTCTCAATCACCGGGGAAGGTATTCTTTTGGACTTCGAAGTCCACTGATTGTCGTTTCACTTTGAGAAGATCTCTTTTCAAGATCTTTAGTATAGTAGAGTTTTTCGTACATCGGGTTATTATTGTACCCGAAATACTTGAAGATCTTGATCACCATTGCTATAGGTGATATTCATACTTGTGCCCACAGTGGTTCGTCGTGACTACGATATATCCACTGTTGTTATCCACAAGTTGTTTGTAGCCATTTGCATTTGTAAGGGATCCATACTTGTGCCCACAGTGATTCGTCGTATTTGCAACACACTGTTGTTATCCACAAGTGGCTTGTATGTATTTGCGGAGATCAGTTGTATTCACTACGAGCTCCTGGAACTGTTCGTAGGAGATGTACTTGTGTCCACAGTGTTTCGTTGTACATACGACATACACACTGTTGTTAACCACAAGTATTCATTTGCTGGAGATCAGTTGTATCCGCTACGACCTCCTAGTAGTATTCGTGGGAGAGCCCTTGCTTTTGCATTGAAACCACCTTTCACCAATCTCAGGTGGTTTGATTGTATTTGTTTGATCTCGTAGGGATCATCGTTGGAGATGTACTTGTGTCCACAGTGGTTCGTGTTTGTTTGTAGGGATCCATTGTATTTGCTACGACCTCCTAGTGATGTTCGTAGAAGACCCACTGTTCCCACATCATGCCCACCTATCATCAATCTCAGGTGGTTTGATGATTGCACCTGCTTGCAAGGGGCGGCTCTTTGACGATTGATCTCCAACGTCGCCTTCTCAATCAACAGGCGTTTGTAGAAATCGTCATAGGAGATTCGTGCATCGAGGTCTTGTAATTTGAATTTCCTCATGCGTGATTCAAACTTTGTTCTTGTATGTGTTTGGATCTGAATTTAGTTTCATTCAGACTTGAATTCACCAAGTTTACAGGTCTCCACTTGATGTCGTATAGTCCGAGTTCAATCATGAGCGTGAAGTGCACCTTCGAACTGATTGCTCAGGGTCTTCTGAAGTTCTTAGTAAGTTTATTTGAATGTTCACTTTCTAGTCCAACTCAAGTACTCGCTTGAGTTTGAATGTTTGAATCATTAATGTTCAGTTTGAGTCCAGAATGCAAGTTCAAGTATAGGTCCCCTGCAGTCCGAGTCTTGTTCAAATGATTGTTCAAAGTCTTCTGATTTGTAGGTTCCTTTTGAATATTCATATTGATTTGAGTCCAGCTCCAATTTAATTTAATTTTATTTGGCCTTTAGGAGTCATTTGAGTTTTGTTCAGATTTAGGTCCACAAGTCCTCAGTTCACTGTTCATGTTCAAAAAGTTCAATGCTCTTGTTCATGTTCAAAGTTCACTGCTCTTTCTTGTTTGGTCCAAATCTTTGTTCTTTTGAGTTCAAAACAGGTCCGAGTGTAGTAATATTTCACCCGAAATTTCGGCAGCCTCCCGGCTTCTCCCCCGTTTAGGGGAAAACTACGAGAAAACTGGGCCTTCCCACCACGACCAATAAAGGCGTGCATGGTAGGTGCCCTCTTTCGAGGACACCTCGGCCGTGATTTTTCTTCCCACCACGGCCAACAAAGGCGTGCATGGGGTCTTTGACGGTACCTGTTACAAGAAGAAAGGCAGTTGCTTTCCCCCCGCCCGGGGGTACTTATGAATCATTCCGGCCGCGCAAAGAAAAAGGAACACCAGGCTCACCTAACCTCGCCGTGTGCGTCGAACCGGTTTCCCTCCTACCACGGCCACTAAAGGCGTGCTTAGGTGGTTTGCCGGTCCGACACGCATGTCGAGACAGGAAGGCGTGGGTCGCTCGCTTACCTCAACACAGGTGTCGTGCCGGTTGCCCCTCCTACCACGCTCAACAAAGGCGTGCATAGGTAGACCGCCGACCCGACACGTTAGTCGAGATAAGAGGGCGAAGGTTGCTCGTTTAGCTCAACACAGGTGTCGTACCGGTTGCCCCTCCTACCACGCTCAATAAAGGCGTGCATAGGTAGACCGCCGGCCCGACACGTTAGTCGAGATAAGAGAGCGGAGGTTACTCGCTCACCTTATCGCAGGTGTCGCGCCAGTTGCCCTTCCCACCACGCTAAGAAAAGCGTGCATGGGTGGACCACTGACTCGCCACGCATGACGAGGTAAGAAAGCATGGGAGGCGACTGTCCGCCTCGTCGTAGGCGTCGGACCGGGGTCCCATCCCACCACGCGCAATAAAGGCGTGTATAGGCAGTTTTCCGGTCCGTCGTACACGTCGAGGACGAAAGCCAGAGTTCAGAGGGTTATACCTTCGGGGCCGGTGGACCGGCGGATCGACGGCGGTCGTCGAGGGCACGGAGACCGAGGCAGAGGAGCAATCTCTCTTTTTATCATTAATCTTAATTAATTTCAATTAATAATAATTAAATTATAATTAATTATAATTAATTATAGTTAATGATAATTAATTAAAAATAACATAATTAATTATGATTTAATTAATCATAATTAATTAGAAGTTATTTTAAATTAATTATAATTAAGAATAATTAGATTATAATTAACCTAATTAATTAGGATTAATTTTAATTAATTAAAATTAATAAAATAAAAAAAAACATTTTTTTTTTGAAATTTACGGGATTTGGTCGAGAGAAGCACACGAAAGGGAGAAAGTTACCCTCACTGCCTGCGAGTTCTCGTAGTTGCTCCCGATCAAGGCGTCGGTCTTCCGGTCAGACTGGAAGGGAATGTCGCTCGAAGGAGAGAAGTCGAGCGGCGTCGGAGGGGAGGGAGATCGGGCGGCTCCAGGTAAGGTAAATCCCTCTCTCTCTCTCTCTCTCTCTCTCTCTCTCTCTCTCTCTCTCTCTCTCTCTCTCTCTCTCTCTCTCTCTCTCTCTCTCTCTCTCTCTCTCTCTCTCTCTCTCTGCGGCTCAAAGAGACCAGGAGGTCGGAGGTGCTTCGTCGACTAGGGCAGAGATGGGAGATCGGAGGTCGGGATCGGCTATGGTTTGGAGTCGGGAGGAGATCGACGGGAGAGGAAGAATGGAAGCGGGAGTTCGGGATAGCGTGCAGAGGCCGAAGGCCTCGTTCTCGCCTCTTTTTAACGATGCCCAGTCATGCGAGCTGCCGCGTCGTGGGTTGAAACGACATCGGTCGTGGCTTCGACGTGCGACGAACGGCTCGTCGTGGGGAGCGACGTGGGTTGGCAGTGAGTAGGTAAGATTTGATTTGATTTTTTTTTTCTTTTTGTCTCAGCTTTTACGGGTCAACAAATGCCCCCCAACAAATGTGGTAGGCGTCTGGAGCGGGCCACGTTTGTTGTATGCTGATTGACCCTGTGGATCTCTAGCTATTTGTTCTAGATGTCACACTAGGGTTTCCATTTAGTGGATCTCCAAAAGTTGTTTGGATGTCACACTACTTTCTTTTAGTGGATCTCCAAAAGTTGTTTGGATGTCACACTAAGATTTTCTTTTAGTGGATCTCCAAAGTTTATTTGGATGTCACACTAACTTTCTTTCTCCACTGCGCTTCTAGATATATCCATAGATCGTTGATATCTTGTTGAAATTTTAAATATTTATTTGGGGATCTCGGCACGCAGCGCGATGTCGACCCAAATAAATATTTAAAATGCCCCCAGTCTTTAGGGACATTTGTAGATGTCGTCGGGAATGCTCTTTCTGCAATTTTAGCTGGAGCCCCGAGATTTTGATTCCTTCTGTCCTGTGCTTTGTGCTGCGGACTTGGTGAAGGGTTGTCTGATTTGTCTTTGCTGACTTGTCAGAAGATTTGTTTTCCTTCTGCCCTTTGCTTCCAGCTTTGGCGGGCTTGATGAAGGAGTAGATGCCGGTGACTTAAACCCTTAGATTTGTATTAGGTTGATGGCGAAAAGTCATCGGTCCTGAGCTTTGTGCATAGCGGACTTGTTGATGACGAAATCCACTTAGTTCAGCCATAGGCTTTTCATGAACTTTGGGATAATTTTCTTCGGTCCTTTGCTTTGTGCTTTGGTGGACTTGTTGAAGAAAAGTTCCTTCGATCCTCGCTTTGTGCTTGACGGATTTGTTGAAGGATTTGCAGGTTTTAGATTCAGTTGATAGTACCGAACGTAGGTAGTATCTTGATCCTTAACCACTTGAGAAGACTTTAATCTGAGTTACTTGAGTTCATCAGATCAGGAGAGCTGGGATTTGACAGCTCTTCGTCCTCTGGTTGCTGAGATGGGGGTTCCTCTACTGCGGCCTTTCTTATGGCTTGTTGAGTAGATGGAGCTGCCAGCGATCCGGCCATATTTGGGCTTGTTGGATCCGACCTTTTACACCCATTCAGTCTTCAGACTTAAACTATGAGAATTGCGCTTCCTAATGCTGATTTTGTTGAAGTTGACAGATTTGGAGTCATCCTTCATGATTTTAGATTTTGGAGCCTACGAACATTCAGTAGCTGCTCGAGACTCATTCTTCCACTGGAACTTTGATTCTCCAGTCATTTTGGAGAATTTTGTAGACTACGATCACTTGAACTCGTCGAGTCAAATTGACCTTCGTTCTTCCTACAGTCCCTACTGACGGGTTGACGAAGTGGGGGTTCCGCTACTACGGCCGTTCTTATGGCTTGTTGAGTAGACGGAGCTGCCAGCGATCCGGCCATATTTGGGCTTGTTGGATCCGACCTTTTACACCCATTCGGACCTTAGGCTTCAGGCTGTTGAAAGACTTCAAGCTTTTCCGGCTCAATTTTGTAGAAGTGTGTAGCCACAAAAGGCCTCTTTCTTGACCTTTGAGTCTTGGTTTGTTGGAGAAGATGTTATCTCGTTCTTTAAGAGATCACCTGCACGTATTCTGAAAAAGAAGTCTTTGTATTCTTTAGCACAAAGTAGCATTTGAATTGATAATTTTAAATATTTATTCGGGGATCTCGACATACAGCGCGATGTCGACCCGAATAAATATTTAAAATGCCCCCTGTCTCGCAGGGACATTTTAGAGCATAATAGGATTGGAATTTTGAGATTTTAAATATTTGTTTGGGGATCTCGGCACGCAGCGCGATGTCGACCCGAACAAATATTTAAAATGCCCCCAGTCTAATGGGGAATTTTGAAATGCGTTCTCATGACATAAGAGAATTTCAAAATGTAGAATATATACGCTAATAAACATGTATGAAAACATAGCGTATTAAACATGACATCTGCTTGAGCAATTCATGAATAGTATTTCTTCAGGTATCGACCGTTGATCGGCGGCATGGGCCTTTGACCATTCAGATCGATCAGTTGATAAGCTCCTCCTTGAAATACTTTCTCGATGACGAAAGGTCATTCCCAATTGGATACGAATTTGCCACCGATTTTTCTGTGTGGGATGATTGGTCTTCTCTGCACCAGGACCAATTCTCCTTCTTGAAATGATCGAGGACGAACCATTCGATCAAAAGACTTTGTCATTCTTGCTCGATAGATCTCCAGGTTCTGCTGAGCTTGTAACCTGATTTCATCGAGTGCATCGAGCTCCTCCATTCTTAGACGAGCATTTTGTTCTTGAGTCAACTCATTCTGGACAGCAACTCGAAGAGATGGAAGTTCGACTTCTAGTGGCAATACTGCTTCAACTCCGAACACCAGAGAGTAAGGAGTGGCTTTGGTTGGCGTTTTGTAAGTTGTACGATACGCCCATAGCGCTTCTGCCATCTTCGTATGCCACTCTCTTTTGTTCTTGGAGAGAATCTTTTTTAGCAATTTCACCAACGTTTTGTTTAAGGCTTCAGCCAAGCCATTTGCTCTTGGATAATATATAGAGGAATACCGCCAATCGATTTTGTGCCGATCAACGAACTTATATATTTTTGTACTTTTGAAAGCAGTTCCGTTGTCTGAGATTATGCGGCGCGGCACACCGAATCTGTAAACAACATTGTGGGTGAAGAAGTTAATCACGTGCTCGGACGTAACTTCTTTAAATGGAGCCGCTTCTGCCCACTTGGAGAAATAGTCGGTTGCTGCCAAGATGAAGCGGTGTCCTGCTGATGAGGGCGGATCTATCGGTCCGATAATATCAGTACCCCAACATTCAAATGGCCAGGACGCTATTGTAGGGTGCAGCGGATTTGGCGGTTGATGTATAACATCACCGTGGATCTGGCACTCATGGCACCTCTTAGCATGATTGATACAATCTCTGACCATAGTCGGCCAATAGTAGCCCATTCTTTTAATTTTGATTGCCATCTTGGGACCTGATTGGTGTGCTCCACAAAGTCCTTCGTGAACTTCTGCCACAACTTTATCAGCTTCTTTGGTCCCTAGGCACCTTAGCCACATTTGATCGAAAGCACGCCGATACAATGTGTTGTTGACAAATGCATATCGTAGCGCTCTCTTCTTGATTTGAGCAGCTAGTGATTTGTCTGTTGGCAATTTACTTTCTTTAAAGTAATCAATGAAAGGAAGTCTCCAGTCATCTTCTTCCTCGACATCTAGACAATGCCACCATGATTCTGAAGCTTGACTGGCCTTGCGCCTTTTCTTAGGAACTTGCTGTTCTTCAGACTGATCTTCGAGATCAACTGGTTGGGGAGGTTGAGGATCAACCGGAGTTGTATCCTGCTGGCTTGAACTTGGTATTCCCTCTTCCTGCGGGAATTGTAGTAATGCTGGCTCTAAGATCCGTCGATTGTGCACCATAATTATTATAGGCCATTCGTCGTCCATATTCGCCATTTCTTTAGCCAATTTAGCAAGAGAATCAGCTTTGACATTTTGACCTCGGGGAACTTGAGTTAGTTTGACAACTGGAATTTGCTTCATAAGATCAAGAACTCGCCGATGATAACAGGCCAACTCGAATTTGGTGATTTTGTAAACTCCCAGCACTTGATTTACAACAAGTTGAGAATCATCGAAGATTTGAAGATTTTGAATTCGGACATCGATTGCAATCTCTAATCCTGCTATTAGGGCTTCATATTCAGCCTCATTATTTGTCCGAGGTTCAGTCAGACTAAATGAGAATCTCATTATGCCTCCCTCGGGCGCCACGAAAATGAGTCCGATTCCGGCTTGAGCTTTCTCGAGATTTGGAGGCCGAGCACGTTTGATTGACGATGCTCCGTCAAAGTACATTTCCCATACTCGTAGCATCTCCTCCTCTTTGACATTCATGATCTGCTCGTCAGGTAGATCGTCGTTGAGCGGAGAATCTGCAGGGATAGGATGTGCAGCGAGAAAGTCTGCCAACACCTGCCCTTTTACTACCTTTTGAGGGACATATGTGATATCAAACTGCAGGAGTATCACTGCCCACCTTGCCAAACGACCTGTCAACGCTGGTCTTGTCATCAAGAACTTCAACGAATCGATCTTTGATATCAAGGTGATTTTGTGAGACAGCATATAATGGCGGAGCTTCTGAACTGCGAAAATCAGAGCCAAGCAATGCTTCTCAATTGGAGAGTAGCGGATTTCTGCTCCTATCAATCTACGACTGATGTAGTATAGTGCATTCTCCTTGTCTTCTTCATTATGCTGGGCCAATAGTGCTCCGAGGGACTCTTCTAGTGCTGCCGTATACAGTATAAGAGGCTTCCCCGGGATTGGCGCCGCGAGAATAGGAGGATTCAACAGATATCTTTTGATGCTGTCAAATGCTTCTTGGCATTCTTCGTCCCATTTGAAACGGACATCTTTCTTCATTAGTTTTGAAAATGGCTGGCACCTACCCGATAGGTTTGATATAAATCTCCGAATGAAAGCCAACTGCCCTTGTAAGGAGCGGAGTTGCCGAAGGGTCTTTGGAGGTGGCATCTCCATGATCGCCTTGATCTTGTTGGGGTCGACTTCGATACCTCGATGTCGAACAACGTATCCCAAGAATTTGCCTGAGGATACCCCAAATGCACACTTGAGAGGGTTCATCTTCAGATCGTACTTTCTGATTCGTTCGAACACGATCCTCAAGTCATGAAGGTGGTCTTTTCGATCTATGCTTTTAATGACCAAGTCATCCACATAGCATTCGACCTTTTGATGAATTAAATCATCAAATATACGAGTCATAGCCCGTTGATATGTGGCACCAGCGTTCTTCAGGCCGAAGGGCATGACTGTGTAGCAGAATATGCCTATAGGCGTTCTGAATGATGTATGTCTTTCATCTTCATGCGCCATTTTAATCTGATTGTAGCCAGACGATCCGTCCATAAAAGAGAACATATCATAGTTGGAAGTGTTGTCAACTAGAAGTTCTGATACTGGGAGCGGAAAGTCATCTTTTGGGCACGCCTTATTGAGGTCCCTGAAGTCGATGCAGATACGAATCTGGCCATTCTTCTTCTTTACAGGGACGATATTGGCAATCCAGTCGGCATATTTTTCTTCTCGAATGAAGCCTGCTTCTATGAGCTTCTTCATTTCTGCAATCACCTGCTCTTCAATCTCCAATCTCATTCTCCTTGGAGCTTGTTTGACGGGTGCTGCATCAGGCCTGATGGCTAATCTGTGAACTGCCACATCAGGGGATAAGCCAGGCATCTCAGCATATGTCCAAGCAAAACAGTCCCTGAATTCACAGAGGAGCTTCTTCACTTCTTCTACTTGATCTTCTGGCAAAAGAGAGCTAATGAAGGTTGGGCGAGGATCTTCCTCAGTTCCCAAGTTGACTTCTTTGAGCTCGTCCATCGTAGCAGCTTGTCCACCATCTTCCAGTTCTTCTGGTGCAGGCTCAGCTCCTACTGGTTGATTATCATAATCATTAGCTTCGCATATTTCATCATAATCATCATCAGATTTGATTTCTCCGCATGTGATTGCTTGACAAGTCTCTTTCTGGAAGAATTTTCTTTTGATGAACCCGATGCCTTTATATGCATCTGTATCTTTCCGTCGTAATGAACGCGGACTTCTCCCATACCAGAGGCCCAAACTTGTACGAAGTTGTCGCTTGGTGGTAGGAATATTGATTTGCTTTCGTAGCATTCTTTGAATATTTTTGGTATTGAATTTGGGTAGCCTCGTAGGAAATAATTCCTCGGAGTCGAGGATCATACAATCTCAGTCATGATTCTCCTCTTCACGAACTCCCGTGGAATATAGCACATTCTTTGGCACAGTCCCATTTTTACGGGGAGGCAGATAAAGAGTTGAGAGTTCTTCAATTTTATGAACCTCGCGCGAAGTGATTTCCTTGAAATGTTGCAAGGGAACACATGTGACTATGAGTACGCTGTCTGAAATTGACAGATTGTCTATTCTTCTGGAGAACACACTCTGCACTGAGTTCATATAGATTGAGTCGTAGTCATAATCATCATTTGAAAATTCAATATGCCTACTCCATTCATCCGTGGACTGACATACTTTTCTAGATTTGGCAGGAGTAACATCATCTTCATCTGTGTCGCTCCCAAGATGAGGTACATTCTTCTTTTGTTTAGGAATGATTTGTGATTTTGGAAGAGTCGGCGCTGCCTTCTTTCTTCCTACACGCTTCTTCTCATCTTCTTGCTTGGATTTCTTTGCAGCCTTAGAATTTGATGCTTTAGCCTCAAGAGAACTTGACGACTTTTGCTTCTTTGGCATGAAGTACTTAGCATCTTCATAAACTGTTACTTCATGTACTGCAAAGGGCTGAATATCGCCAGAGATCCTGAATTCTTCTCCTTCTCTGAGATACTTCATGCACTGGTGTAATGTTGAAGGGACAACGCCGTATTCATGCAGCCAGGGGCGACCCAATAACGCCTTGAACGAAGTGTCCGCATCAATTGCATGGAATTTGGCTTCCGTATGGAGTTCCCCAAATACAAGAGGAAGCATAAACGAACCAAGAGTTTTCTGCCCTTTCTCGTTGAAGCCATGCACCATCAACTTGTCTTGCCCAAGATGTTCTACATCGAGGCAGAGGGATCTTAGTGCCTTAAAGCTAATGAGATTTACGGAAGACCCAGGATCGATTAAAATTCGACTGATCACCATATCGTCGCTCTCTGCTGTAACATACAGAGGGCGGTTGTGGTCTGCCGTTCCAAGCATCATATCATCATTAGCAAAAGTGATGAGGGGCTCATTTTGAGCTTGCAAGACTTCAGTCAAATTGCGTTCAGCAAAATATGCTTCATATCTTTCGGGGTCCTTAAGAGCTTGGATCAAAGTTTCTCGAAGGTCTTTAGACATCAAGAGGGCATCATATATGCTGAGTTGTGCTGGGATCTTCCTCAAGTGGGATAAGATATTGTAATCTATCCCCTTGGACAAAGTATTATTTTTCTTGGGATCTTCGAGGATAATATCTTCATTGATAACTATCTCTTTTCCCTTATCTTTATTAGGAGTCCCTTTCTTTGGTGGAGGTGACAGTACTTTGCCACTCCTCAACTGTACTTGGGCCACCTCATCTGATTCAGACTTGTTTGATGAAGCATTATCTTCAGAGTCAGCCATTATTGTGTCTGCGGATTCATCTGTAGACTCGGAATCGTCTCCCAACTTCACTTGCTTCATTTGCGATGCTACGCTTGGATCTGAATCTTCATCATCTGGAAAACATAGATCTTCTGAACTGAATTCCATTGATGATACCATTAGACAGAATTCAGGGGCCGCTTCTTCAGCGTATTTCTCCCTTTCTGGTATTTTTAATGTTGCTGAGATGACTCGGCATATCTCCGTAGGAAGAGATTCATCTTCAGCTTCTTCCTTTTCATCTATTTTAAGCTCTTTCATAAAATCACCGAGCTTAATAGGCCTCCTGACAGTTTGGTAATATTCACCCAAATTATCAATAGCCTTTTGAGTTTCAGTCTTCTTCGCCATAGACTTCTTCAACTTGGCTTTCTTCTTAGAAGACTTTGGCTTTGCTTTGCCGGATTTTGACGAGCTAGCTTGGCCAGGTTGCTGTTTAGAAGTGGATGCTTGTGACACAGGCAACCATTTTAGATTCAGCATCGGCTCAGTAGGAGACTTCCACTTGACACCTGGAACTCCTTCTAGCTGTTTCAACATTTTTGTTGTCTTCTTGGAGACCACAGTCTCCCATTGTTCACCTTGAATAGGTTCTTTCATTTTTTCTTTAAGCGGGAGTACGGAAGAGGACGTGACTACCCGGGTGGATTCTTTTCTGGGACGAACCAACACATTATCTGATAATGTCAGTTCTCCCCTGTTGTACATCTTTTCTAACCAATCTTTGAAGACATAACAATCTTCAATTGGATGGATAACTACCCGATGATATGGGCAGTAGTTTGGGTCGCCACTGTGTTTGGACTCTTCAGGTCTTTTGCATTCTGGCAACTCCAGACCATTCTTGAGTGCTTGTCGAAATAATTTGGCAACACTTTCCCTCTTGAACGAATATTCTTTATTCATTTTCTCCTTGAGGGAGGGGAACGTTCTATCATCAGTTCCTGCAGTCTGCCTCTGGCGCTCTCCTCCACTAGGAAAGGCTCGAGGTTTGTCGTTTCCTCCAAGTACCAGTTTTGGCTGAGGATTTGAATTGTAAGACTGCTTTGGCTTTTCTTCGTATTGCATAGGCTGTTTTCCTTTGTCTACATTATATACTACCCGTTTACCTTTATCAGGTCTGGGAGGAAATGCAGAGTAAACTTCATTTCTCCTAGCATCAGGAGCTTTAGCCTTTTTGGGTCTGTCAGCGAGATTTTCTGACTTCGACAAATTCAACTTTTCAAACTTAGCCACCCTGTCCAACAGATCTTGAAAGGTGGTGATTGAAGCCATGCATAAGAAAGATTGCATTTTATCATCAATGTTCCCCATCAACAGTTGAACTGCATGTTCTTCTTCTAATTGCTGCTCGCATTTCATGCTGAGATTGCGCCAGCGTGTTATGTATTTTGTTACTGACTCTTCCTTCCTCCTTTTATCAAGGGCAAGATCAGCAATGGTAGTCTTCTCTGTTGCACTAGCAAACCTTTTCACGAACAAGGCCTCCAGCTCCGCAAATGTTTTTAGAGAATCATTTGGCAACTCGGCGTACCATTCAAAAGCAGTTCCACTCAAGCTGCTCACGAATTGCCTGAATAACAGAGCATCATTACCTCATGTATTTCCACAGGTTGCTTTGAACTGCGCCAGATGCTGTCTGGGATTTTTATTGCCATCGAAGATATTGAACTTCGGCACAGAATACCCCTTTGGATATGGCACATGATCGTACTCTGCTGGGTACGGGCGACCTTTTCCTACCAATTTCTCTGCCTGTTCAGCCGCTATAATGGCCTTAATCTTTTCACTGATTAAGCCTTCCAGCTGTGATGCAGTTACAGGTTCAGAGACACTCGCCACATTTTGGGGAGTGCGCTGGCGGGCAGGATCATCATTCTTATCGCCACCTTCAGGTACACATTTCACTCCTGAGGCTTGGGGCGCTTGAGGATTTTGAGGATTTACAGCTTGGTTGACAGGCTGAACCGGTGCAGGACCCACAGAAGTGGTCTTCTGCATCATCTCCATCATAGCCGTCATCTGAGTCATCATCTCAGTCATTTTATCATTCAGCTGAGAGATTTCTCTGTCTTTCCTTCGCATTTGTCGCCTCATTTGATTTCTCATTTCAGCGAGTATGATATCTTCGTCAGCGAAGGGGTTTTCTCCGACCTCTTCTTCCTCACCTCCTTCTTCTGAGGAGCGAGCACTTCGGCTGGCAATGGATCTAGCCCTGTGGCGACGTCGATAAGCACGTACGCGTGGCTGTGATTGTTGGTCTTCTTCATCACCATCATCTTCCTCTTCCACATCGGCGTGACTGACCATACGAACCACCTCAATTTCCATAGTATCTTCATCACCATAGTCTTCTTTATCTTTTTGCACCTGAATTTCTGAGCGGCGTCGCCACTGAATTTCAGGCTCTTGACTTGGAATGAGTATTTCTTCAACCCGTGGACTACGATCGAAGTGAACTTCCTCTTTGGTTGAAGTAGGAGAATGACGGGATCTCCTGGAAGACTCTCCAGGATGTCGACCGTCAATATAATTGTCGTCATTATGAGCCTTCTTTTGGACCCATTTCTGACGAGTTCTATTAGTAGGGGTGGATCTCCGGGAGACAGCTCCGGATGTCACACCCGAACTAATCCTTTCTTCAAGGATATTTTCTCTTCGAGGCTTCGGCCTCCAAACTTGCTTCCCTTTCCACCGGGACCTTTCGGCGACGGATCCCCGAACATAAGGTTCAGGTGTCACGCCCCGATGCTCACCGCGTGGAGCTTGTTGTTGGGAATCTCTTCTTTCAACTATCACAGCAGATGATAGTCTATCTCTGGGAGGAGTTCTTCGGGCCTCAACAATCAGTGGCCTCTGAAACTTCTTTTTCATTAAGCCCTTCTCCTTGACTGTCTTCAGTACATGGTGTACCCGGGCAGACAGACGTTCGGGCTCTCTTATCTTCTGAGGGGCTGGAACTTCAGGTCGACGCTCCCAGAAGGATTGCTTAAGCTCACCAGATGAGCTATTTCTCTTTACCCACTTTAGATTGGAAAACTTGTTCTGAGTGGGGATATTGATTTCTGGTTCTTGTGCTGACAGATTGGAGGGATGGACTGGGAGTTGTTGATGCTGAGCTCGAAGCTCAGCGTTCATCCTCCTTCTTTGCCTCCTTGTAGGCATTTCTCCAGATGAGGAGGCCTCAGCATCGTATTTCCCAGGCGCAGATAACCTGGTTGGCAAAGTAGTGGTGTTTGCAGTCACCACAGATATTCTTCCACCATTTACAATTCTCCTGGTGGTCAGGACTTCAGGCTGTGATAGCCTCTCAAATATAGAAATTCTCCTACGAGAATTTTCAGCCACAGGTCGTTGTGCTGGCAGATGCACACGATGGGTGACGGCTTCATCAGCATTGAGTCTTCTGGCAGACTCCTCAGCATTCCTATCATTCACAGGAATGGCGGCATTCCTTGCAGCAATCGCCGGGAAGTCAACGCTGCCAAACTGGATGGTAGCTCCAGCATTTCCGGTCTCAATGACAACATTAGCCAGCTGAATTCTGGCTCCTCGTCCCAGTTGGACGGTCATCGGTGTGTCCTGCATTTCCATTCTACACAAATGAAAGGCTGGGATTAGTGATCATAATTAACACATCATCACCCCACATTTTCATAAAACAGGAATAACGCAGGACGAATGATAGCAGGAAAATTAGCATGGAATTGAAAACCCTGCTAAACAAATTTCCATTGATCTTATTTAAAAGATTCAATTTCGGGACCTTTCAGTGATGGATTCTTGGACATAAGGACCAAATGTCACATCCTGATGTTCACCGTACATAGCTCAATATCGTCATCATTTTTTTTACTGCTACTATAACATCTAAGTGACTAGCCAGAGATGGAAAGAGAAACCAGTCCCCAGCGGAGTCGCCAGAAATCTGTGGGCTCCGAAAATTCAGCCCCGGCCTCCGCATCGCGCGATTTCTTATTCGGCGAGGGAGTTTTAACGAACTAAGTTCCGAGGTAAATTTTGGAAGGCAGATGGGTTTGTAGATAAGACACTACCCAGAGATTTCGCCCTTATTTTGTGAGGACTTTATGATCTGAGTTCTGGTTTCCTATAGGCGCAAGCCCCTATAGTTAATTACCCCTCCCGATCACGAGAGAGAACTTTCGATTAAGGCTAGTCGTCGATTAGATACGTAGAATATACGTGTTATCTGGCATATAGTAGCAGCAATAGATTTGGATATTTGAGATTGGAGAACTATATTTGGATTTGAGAATTTGGAGAATTGGATATTTGGATATAGTTGATATTTAAAACAGAAATTTCACCATCTTGTACTTAAAGTAGATGGTGGGGGAATGGATGATGGACCCGATCAAGATCCCATGGTTCCGTCGTCTCGGGCCATCGCGGTCCCTGGTCTACTTAGTCAGAGGAGGTAGTCGACCCAACCTGACAGAAGGATCCTTGTCGGCAGCCATGGGTTGCTTCGTCCAAGGGGACCTTGTAGACCGGGGTTAGATGTTTGTCTAAGGGGACAAATTTGAATCCACCTTAGCTAACAGAGGGCTTTGTGCCCTGTCAATCATACCCTATTGATTCATATCTCAAGGATTTGATGTCAGTAAGGAGCGTATTGGCTCTGGCCATAACCGAGATATCGTGGTGCCATTTGGCGGCGAAACCACGCGGTTCAGAGGGCCCCGGGTCGTCGTAACCGTTTATCCTGCGGTGGCCATTTAGCGGCAGACCGCCGGTTAGAGGACACGTACCACGTCCTTACTGGCAGAAGATTGTTTTGAGAATGGATCCTAGTGATATTTTCGACTAGGCATTTGACTCTTTGTGAGCAAAAGTAAATTTGAATTTGTCCACCTCGGCAAACTGTTGTGGAGGGTGGATGGATTTTGCTTTAAGTATGGATGGATAATTTCAATTTTAAATACTTGGATTTTGGGATTTGTAGAATTTTGGATTTTTGGGTAGAGCTTGGATTTTGAATGGACCTTTTGGGAGGCATTTGAGAATGCCTGAAATTAACCCCTCCGGTTGAGATCATCATTCAACACGGCCATCATCGGGGTGACCTCCAGGTCACTTGAAAAAAAATATTTGGATTTTGTAGAAGTTTAAGGGCATTTTGAAATATTTTATGGACCCCTCCGGTTGAAATAAGCAATCAACACGGCCATCATCGGGGTATTTGGGGTCATTTCCACTTGATTGAACCTTGTCGACCCTACCAACTTATCGATAGGGGATCGGGTTTCTCGTAGGCTTTGTGCCTTTTGTTTAATGAATTCTCTTGATTTTAGGCTTTGAAGGCCTAAAAAGAATGTATTTTGACAAATACACCGGTCACTACAACCGTGTATTTTGTTAGGTAGTTCGAATCTTGTCGACTTCTATTGATCCGTATAGAAGGATCAGATTCGAACTTGAATTCACTTGTCAACCCGCGCAGCATCCCTAAGCGTCACGTGTGTACCAATAACACGCTCGTCGGGCCCATGCGGGTGTTTGGGGGCATTTTGTAATTAAACCCTGTCGACTCCTTTTACCTGCTAAGAAGGATCGGGTTTAAATTTAATAACCCGCGCAGCATCCCTAGACGTCACGTGTGTACCAATAACACGCTCGCCGGGGCCCATGCGGGTTGAGATTGTATTTACCCCTTGTGTACCTATGTGTATACAAACTAAGATGCACGTGTAGGGGTACTTTGAAATAATTATAGACGCCTTCTGTCTGCTTATATCAGTGTTGCAGATCCGGTGACGATTTGGTCTTGATGTTGACCCTCTCCCCCTTTCTCAATCACCGGGGAAGGTATTCTTTTGGACTTCGAAGTCCACTGATTGTCGTTTCACTTTGAGAAGATCTCTTTTCAAGATCTTTAGTATAGTAGAGTTTTTCGTACATCGGGTTATTATTGTACCCGAAATACTTGAAGAT
This sequence comes from Dendrobium huoshanense, assembly GCA_016618105.1. NCBI lineage: Eukaryota > Viridiplantae > Streptophyta > Magnoliopsida > Asparagales > Orchidaceae > Dendrobium > Dendrobium huoshanense. The sequence goes on along the minus strand of CM028355.1, from coordinate 51,504,454 downwards.
CTTGATCACCATTGCTATAGGTGATATTCATACTTGTGCCCACAGTGGTTCGTCGTGACTACGATATATCCACTGTTGTTATCCACAAGTTGTTTGTGGCCATTTGCATTTGTAAGGGATCCATACTTGTGCCCACAGTGATTCGTCGTATTTGCAACACACTGTTGTTATCCACAAGTGGCTTGTATGTATTTGCGGAGACCAGTTGTATTCACTACGAGCTCCTGGAACTGTTCGTAGGAGATGTACTTGTGTCCACAGTGTTTCGTTGTACATACGACATACACACTGTTGTTAACCACAAGTATTCATTTGCTGGAGATCAGTTGTATCCGCTACGACCTCCTAGTAGTATTCGTGGGAGAGCCCTTGCTTTTGCATTGAAACCACCTTTCACCAATCTCAGGTGGTTTGATTGTATTTGTTTGATCTCGTAGGGATCATTGTTGGAGATGTACTTGTGTCCACAGTGGTTCGTGTTTGTTTGTAGGGATCCATTGTATTTGCTACGACCTCCTAGCGATGTTCGTAGAAGACCCACTGTTCCCACATCATGCCCACCTATCATCAATCTCAGGTGGTTTGATGATTGCACCTGCTTGCAAGGGGCGGCTCTTTGACGATTGATCTCCAACGTCGCCTTCTCAATCAACAGGCGTTTGTAGAAATCGTCATAGGAGATTCGTGCATCGAGGTCTTGTAATTTGAATTTCCTCATGCGTGATTCAAACTTTGTTCTTGTATGTGTTTGGATCTGAATTTAGTTTCATTCAGACTTGAATTCACCAAGTTTACAGGTCTCCACTTGATGTCGTATAGTCCGAGTTCAATCATGAGCGTGAAGTGCACCTTCGAACTGATTGCTCAGGGTCTTCTGAAGTTCTTAGTAAGTTTATTTGAATGTTCACTTTCTAGTCCAACTCAAGTACTCGCTTGAGTTTGAATGTTTGAATCATTAATGTTCAGTTTGAGTCCAGAATGCAAGTTCAAGTATAGGTCCCCTGCAGTCCGAGTCTTGTTCAAATGATTGTTCAAAGTCTTCTGATTTGTAGGTTCCTTTTGAATATTCATATTGATTTGAGTCCAGCTCCAATTTGATTTAATTTTATTTGGCCTTTAGGAGTCATTTGAGTTTTGTTCAGATTTAGGTCCACAAGTCCTCAGTTCACTGTTCATGTTCAAAAAGTTCAATGCTCTTGTTCATGTTCAAAGTTCACTGCTCTTTCTTGTTTGGTCCAAATCTTTGTTCTTTTGAGTTCAAAACAGGTCCGAGTGTAGTAATATTTCACCCGAAATTTCGGCAGCCTCCCGGCGTCTCCCCCGTTTAGGGGAAAACTACGAGAAAACTGGGCCTTCCCACCACGACCAATAAAGGCGTGCATGGTAGGTGCCCTCTTTCGAGGACACCTCGGCCGTGATTTTTCTTCCCACCACGGCCAACAAAGGCGTGCATGGGGTCTTTGACGGTACCTGTTACAAGAAGAAAGGCAGTTGCTTTCCCCCCGCCCGGGGGTACTTATGAATCATTCCGGCCGCGCAAAGAAAAGGAAACACCAGGCTCACCTAACCTCGCCGTGTGCGTCGAACCGGTTTCCCTCCTACCACGGCCACTAAAGGCGTGCTTAGGTGGTTTGCCGGTCCGACACGCATGTCGAGACAGGAAGGCGTGGGTCGCTCGCTTACCTCAACACAGGTGTTGTGCCGGTTGCCCCTCCTACCACGCTCAACAAAGGCGTGCATAGGTAGACCGCCGACCCGACACGTTAGTCGAGATAAGAGGGCGAAGGTTGCTCGTTTAGCTCAACACAGGTGTCGTACCAGTTGCCCCTCCTACCACGCTCAATAAAGGCGTGCATAGGTAGACCGCCGGCCCGACACGTTAGTCGAGATAAGAGAGCGGAGGTTACTCGCTCACCTTATCGCAGGTGTCGCGCCAGTTGCCCTTCCCACCACGCTAAGAAAAGCGTGCATGGGTGGACCACTGACTCGCCACGCATGACGAGGTAAGAAAGCATGGGAGGCGACTGTCCGCCTCGTCGTAGGCGTCGGACCGGGGTCCCATCCCACCACGCGCAATAAAGGTGTGTATAGGCGATTTTCCGGTCCGTCGTACACGTCGAGGACGAAAGCCTGAGTTCAGAGGGTTATACCTTCGGGGCCGGTGGACCGGCGGATCGACGGCGGTCGTCGAGGGCACGGAGACCGAGGCAGAGGAGCAATCTCTCTTTTTATCATTAATCTTAATTAATTTCAATTAATAATAATTAAATTATAATTAATTATAATTAATTATAGTTAATGATAATTAATTAAAATAACATAATTAATTATGATTTAATTAATCATAATTAATTAGAAGTTATTTTTAATTAATTATAATTAAGAATAATTAGATTATAATTAACCTAATTAATTAGGATTAATTTTAATTAATTAAAATTAATAATATAAAAAAAAACATTTTTTTTTTTGAAATTTACGGGATTTGGTCGAGAGAAGCACACGAAAGGGAGAAAGTTACCCTCACTGCCTGCGAGTTCCCGTAGTTGCTCCCGATCAAGGCGTCGGTCTTCCGGTCAGACTGGAAGGGAATGTGGCTCGAAGGAGAGAAGTCGAGCGGCGTCGGAGGGGAGGGAGATCGGGCGGCTCCAGGTAAGGTAAATCCCTCTCTCTCTCCCTCTCTCTCTCCCTCTCTCTCTCTCTCTCTCTCTCTCTCTCTCTCTCTCTCTCTCTCTCTCTCTGCGGCTCAAAGAGACCAGGAGGTCGGAGGTGCTTCGTCGACTAGGGCAGAGATGGGAGATCGGAGGTCGGGATCGGCTATGGTTTGGAGTCGGGAGGAGATCGACGGGAGAGGAAGAATGGAAGCGGGAGTTCGGGATAGCGTGCAGAGGCCGAAGGCCTCGTTCTCGCCTCTTTTTAACGATGCCCAGTCATGCGAGCTGCCGCGTCGTGGGTTGAAACGACATCGGTCGTGGCTTCGACGTGCGACGAACGGCTCGTCGTGGGGAGCGACGTGGGTTGGCAGTGAGTAGGTAAGATTTGATTTGATTTTTTTTTTCTTTTTGTCTCAGCTTTTACGGGTCAACAAAAAACTGAGAATGAATATAAAGTTCTACGAAGATTGAAATTCGCACCAAGAAAACAAAAACTAGAATGCATTATATTTGATTTCATTTACGCACACAATAAAAAACAAATAGTTTAAAAGAAAAAAAAAATAGAAGACTGAAACCGCCAATTGGAAGATCAAGACATTACGCCAATACAAGGATAAGCATCATCAAAAAATTATTATCAATACTTGCAAAGTACTCGAACAATTAACATACAATAACAACAAACAGAAATATTGAGATTAAATCTTGTTGAGTGCTAGAAAATTTGTAGCAATTAATGTCGAGTTTTACATCCTAGTTTAATACGAAGATCCAACACATTCAAAGATAAAAGAGAAAAATGCAAGAGTCACTGGAGTTTTTATGAGAGAAATCCAATAGGGCAAAAAACTATGAGACCTGATCCAATTGAAATAATCAACTATGTATTTGAGGTTATGAAGTTCGCTTTTCTCCACAACTGGACAAGAGAGAATTACACTATCGTAGTAGTAGAGATTGTGTGAGAAGTAGTTGAGGGATAATCATGATAGTCATACAATATGAATTGAGCAATGGTGGTTACCAACATTTTAAAAATCGGATCGGACCAGCCGGTCTGACTGGTTCAACCGTGAACTGGTCTGAAGGACGATCCGGTTCAGCCTTAAAAACCGGCTGTGCACCAAACCAGCCAGAACCGGTTTGAACCGCTGGTTTAATGTATTAAATTTTTTAAATAAGTATTAAGGACTATGATTAAATATTACTTGCAACATTCTCACATGACTCCATTACTCCATATGAGCTCCTGTCCTGAGTAAAAATTAAAAAGTTATATAAATTATACAAAGCAAAACATCACAAGTGATATGAGACTAAACCATACAAAGTAAAAAAGCTATCTTTGATTTCATGCATACACTATACAAAGCAAAACATCTTTTTTTTAATGATTTTTAATTAATTTTTTTAGTATGAATAATATTTAGTTTTTAGTTGATAATATTTATTTTTTTAGTTGATAATATTTAATTTTTATTTTTTATCCATTTATTTTTTATATATTTGATTACATATTATAAAAAATTAATTTTTATAATATGAATAATATTTTTTTTGGGAAAATTTACTTTTTAGTTAATAATATTTTATTTTTATCTATTTAAAAATTTATATTTAATTATATATTATAGATAATTAATTTTTATTGTGAGTTTTTTTATATAATTTATATTTATAATTTCTATCTAAATATGTAATATAAATTAACAATAATTTATATTAAAGTAAATGGTTATTATATTTCATTATTATGTTAATTTTATTAATTTTTTATTATATTATCCGGTTCGACCCCAGTTCAACCTTGGTTCGACCGGTCAAAAATTCTTCCAGTTCTGTTTTCACAACCTTGGTGGTTACACAATGATAGTTAGAAGATAATGATCATGCGATAGTAGTTGGATGACAACTATGGGATGATGTTGATGGAACTATGACCACTAGATGGAGGAGGCTGGATGACGGTGGTCAAACGGTAATGGCCAAGCAACATGGTTGGATAACGGCAGCTCGGCGACGACAGTTCAATGACAGCAATCGAATGATGAAGATGGCAGTGGTGCATGATCATTGATGTCTAATGTTTGGTAGAGCCTTAAAGTGCTTTAGATCTCCAAGCTCTCTCTAATCTAAGTCTATGTCCCTTTCATGTGGAGAATTGAGATTTATTTATAGTATTTTGAGAGTAAAATTTGGATAAAATTGACGACAATTCATAACATTCTATCTGGAAACTCATAATGGGTCTTTTCATCTTAGACAGTTTGATCAGCATATAAGTGTCTTAATGGCCACAAAATTAAATGATCTTCAAATAATTGGATTCATCTTGTCAAGACACTCAACTGATTATAAGCATGCAAGATTTGAAGACCATTTGGTACTTAAATTAATGTCTCAAAAATTTTAAATATGCTTCAATTGATTGATTTGCATTTATGCTCTAATCGGATCACTTTTGACGCCATTGCGTTCATCTTATGAGACATTTAGTTCAACTATCAGTGCGTTGAAACCATAGTTTAGATCTTAAATTTATTTTTTTGAAGTTTTTGACACATTTAATACATCAAGATTAGTGCTAATCAAATGAATTTTCTGGAGACTTATCAAATCTATATTTTATTAAACCATAGACTATATTTTACATGCCTACGGACCTCAATTTATAATCAACAGGGGCAAAAAACAAGAATACTCCAAGATCTAGCCTAAAATTACAAACTTTAATTCAGTGAACATGGATTTCAACAAGAACAGCAAGTTTCCTGTTGAACTTGACCAAAAAAGCAAGAAACGGATCTTGTTACATTACCAAAATCCGAAAACAGCAACACTGGTAATTTCTTGCTACACTACCAACTCTTTAGTAGGGAAAGAAATCCCGATTAATGCTAAAGTAGGAATACTACAAGACCAACAACAGCAAATCAACAGCAAAAAGAAAACCAACACAACACTAATACACGTTTTGCACAAGGCAAATCTCAACCCTCTCACGGCAACCATGCAAACCGGGAAGGGAGGAACAGGGCAACGACAATAATCAGAGGGAAAAACAGGGCATCACAAGTAATCGGTGGAAAAAAACAGAGCAGCAACTATAATCAACACTACACATCTCCAAATCAAAAGCTGTGCAGGAAAACAAGGAACTGAACGTTCAGATATAGGAAATATTTTGAGAGCTGAACCAAAACAATCTGCAATAAAACACGCCTGATGAGATAATCAAAACATCATGTGTTATGATTCACTTCCGCTTTATTGTAACATATTCAACATATCAGTGCCTTCTATGCTTTCTTATATGTAACCATACAGCTGAGTCAATTTGAAAGTACCATGCTATGAATTTTAACACAATTGAATTTCTGAGGTTAAAAAATCAAGAGCTTAATTAAGCTTTTTAAAAAGTTTGCATCTGCTTTAACTAATTCATATTAGGGAACTATACATCGATGAATACTTGAAGTATGGAAACTGCAAGGAAAATCTACGTTTTTCATTAAAGAAATAAATGCTTATTAGACTTCAACAGCAACCTTCTGTAATTCAAGTGGAAAATAACTACCTCTTCTCCATGCGCATCAAAAAGAAAATGAAGCTCCAAGAATCAAATGGTATCTTGGTTATTGGCTTTTCCATATATTCAACATTCTTATGAGTTTATGACGAACTTTCAAATTCAGAATAAAGAAAAATGAAAATGATTTAGAAGGTTTGTTTCATCTACCATATTTTTAAAATGTAGCGGTTTTTTAGAAAACATGACTGCAATAAATTCTTCTGCCATTATGATTGTTATTGAAGATAGTCTTTAAGTGACTTACATGCTTTTCCCCATCTTGTCAGAGAATTCCTAACCATACGATTAAATTTTCAAAACTTCGAATAATGCTGATCTTTTTTTCTCTCCCTCTGTGCTCTCCATTCTCAACTCCACTAAAATAGATATTTGAAGCAGATGCTCAATCCCCTTTAGCCCTATTTTATAGGAGTCACACAGAGGATGTTTCTGAGATGACAACCTTGACAAAGTTGAGCATATAATATACCACCCAAATGCTCAATCCCCTTTAGCCCTATTTCACAGGGAGGAGGAGGTTTCGGAGATTACAATTCTGAAAAAGTCGTCTACTATCATCCTGTTGCACTGTACACCACAAAATCAAGGAACTACATTGACCTGTGAAAATAATAAAAGATAAAAATGCACGAAACAATTCACCAATGGTTTGGCACAATTGATTCATTCCTATAGCATTTAGATTTTCCTGCAATTATCCTGTGGAAGCAAAAACTTGACTCAAAATGCAGAAAGATGTTCCCATTAGTTATCACTCAATACAGATCCATATAAGCAAATTGATACCGTTCTTATGAACATAAAACAACCAAGAAGTGCGTGAATCTTACATCAAATAACAATATTATACATAATCTGCCAAAATCCTAACGTGCACCACTTTTGCTAATCCTGTTCACCCATTACTACTTGAAGTTGCATTTAGAATTAAATCTAGTTTAGCTAAGCTTTCTTGGATAAATTCTAACCATGTTTGTTTTTAGCCTACAGCTTTTCTTGCTTTCCCTTTTGCGATAATCTTAACCCAAACATACAAGCAGTTCTTCTTTTTATACGCCGAACAAATCACTGATGCTTGCTTTGTCAGAATCTGCATCTTTATTGGCATCAGCTATAACTGCATCAAATTCATTCCAATACACTGCATTGTATTTACACCTCTAAAAGCTAAACATGCATTTACACCTCTGAACATGCATTTACACCAATACAATGCATCTTTATTGGCATCAGCTAAACATGCATTTACACCTCTAAAAGCTGAATAAATAAATTTAAAAAATCATAAAATATCCTTTTAAGATATACTTTGCTTCATTGTTCTTAATAATTCATTGCAATACACTGCATTGCACAAATTGTTTTCTTTATACAAATGTTAATCAGCTAACATTGAAGGGTTGCACAAAATCTAATAGCTGATAAATTATGTACAGCTTTACGCATCTAAATTTAAAAAAAAAAAATCCATTAATGGTACTTCAACCATAATTTAATTGATTTTTCTACTTTAGGTTTTTTAGAGAAAAGTATAGAACCAGCGAAAGCTTTTATCTCTAAACAAATGCACTGGACGCGCTGTTTTTCTGAACTACTAACATTCAAACAAAAAACCATTAAGACATCAAGGTGAACGTTAATGCTAGATACCTTTGACTGGAGCTTCAGATCCCAACGAAGAAGAATCACATCTACTCTCAGCTTTAGAAGTATTTTGAGATATCATGCCAACACCCTGGAAAGGGGACACCATTTATTATCACACCCCACATTCCACACAAGATGCACCATTGTACACCGACCAAACATGTGCAAGTGCAAGAAGAGAGATTTTGAAAGAAGATGAAATCATAAGGAAAATTAATCTCAGACACAGCACGAGTTGCAGTAAATAAAATACAGGCCATTAGTGCCCAACTTATTTCAGGCCATCCTCAGATTTCAAAAACAGAATGATCGGCTTCAATTCCGGGCATCTGACTCTAAAATCAACCTTTTTTAATGTAAGAAATGGCACAAGTGGCTACAAAAAAATTTATATTCTATTCGGAGTAGCTGATTCACAATTTTTTAGTTAGATGGCGTTGTAATTGCGGAGCTTTATTGGTTTCAGTTTCAATAACCGGAGATGCTTCGTTCATAGAAGGGGAACTCTCATTTGGATTGCTACAGCAAAACAAAACAAAACAAAAAAGAGGGAAGTAACAACGATAACAGCAATTTCTTCTTCTCCGCATCCAACTCTCATCATTTCAAGACATAGATGCATTCTCTCTTAGTCAATGACAAAGAAAAAGGGGTCTATCCCTATTTTCAGATTTCTATGAAGTGCAATATCTCCTGCATCTCTTCTGAAGATTAGTGAATATTTAACTTCGTGATGCTATAAATGTAATTGGAGCTCACTGAACTACATAAATCTCTTTGTTATTTGCTTGTTATTATTAACTGACAGATGTTGTTGTTAGTGATCACGACAAGCGCAGTTACATATACATAACCTCTCACTAAACAAAGATATGAAAACTAGAGCAATAATATTACAATATCATCTAACACAACAAAGTATCATGTAAATGGTGGGCCACGGTGGTGGCAGCAACTGCTACAGTGGAAACATAAGCAAGCCATCATTATTTGCTAAATGAGCGGACGCCCTGAAGAATATAATTTAAATTTTCTCTATGTTACTATCAGTCTTGTTAGTTCTTTGTGGAATTTGATTGTGTTGATCAAGTTGATTATAATGTTGTCTCAGACCTCAATTCAACTTGTCGTGCTTGCTGGGGGGTGTGGGGGTCCTTCCCCTGCTTTGGTTTTGATGCTTTTCTGTACAACGCCTTGACGTTGTGTTCCCGAGACGATGAAATTATGAGATCTTGATCGGGTTTTCATCATTCCTAGCACCATCAACTTTAAGTATGATAACAAAATTGTCGCTATTATAGGCTCAATACTCAATGACGATTTCAAATAACCTTAATTGAAAGTTCTCTCTTTTTATTAGAAGTAGTAATTAATTATAGAGACTTATGCTTATGAAAAACCTGAAATTATATTGAGGGAAAAATCTTTGGTCAGTCTCTAATCTCGAACTTAATATACCTTCTGAAAATTTGATTATGAGCATCTCTTCAAACTCTTCCAGTGAGAGGCCAGCGTAAAATTTCTAAGACCACATGCGAATGCACATTTACAGTAGCTATAATAATTCATATTCAATATACCTAATAACAGATTGAGCCTATTTTTACCCGTGTGATGGAATAACGAAATTAGCTTATGTGGAAAATTACATCGACTTAATATGCTTAAAATGGATTCCTGTCATTCACAGCAGCATGTTTTTTTGTACCATACATTTACCAGTAACTATTTAATAACCTTTGCACACAGCACAACATTTTTTTTTTTTTTTTGTTGATTATAAGTAAGAAAAGTATGCCGGCTATGTTTCTCAATTCATAATTGTGACAGAAGCAACCTAAAAATACAAGGTTTCTATTTAAAAATCAGTCACTCATCTCGCCTTGAGGAGCTGTTTGGCTAGAAATAGTATTTAATAAATTCCGTAAATTCAGATTTAGTTATTAAAGTTTGAGAGGATTAAAACCCTAAAAATAAGTTTGATAATGACAACTATTAAATTTTGTTGAACCATGATAAATTATTTCATTATTTGTTTTCGGATTTACTATTTTTTAAAGAGAAGTTGTAAATCCTGGATTTAATGAATGACGGACTGATACAGCATTTATTAAGACAGTACAATTTAAAGTTCTCAAAATACTATTTAGAAATATTCAAGCTAAATCTTAGTTAAATCCTGTGTACAATAGGGATGCCAGACAGCCCTTATAAAATTACTGAACGTTGTCTTGGCCTCTCAGTTGTGTCGAAGACCCCATACTCCAGCTATTAAAAAAATTACATACCCTTACCGAAGTCAACAAGATAATTTCATTGCTTGCTTCACGTGACATAATTTACCCAAACGATGCTAATTAATCGTGAGTACTTGCTAATTAGATTCATGATAAAGAGCATGATAGATGTTTAAGATAGCAATTGATTAGCTCCCTTGTAGTTTCTTGCTCTTTATTTTTCACTTCCAAACCAAACATAAAAAGCAGCTGGAACCAGACAAGTTTCTGTTTGGGGGCAAAAATAAAATCTCGAAACAGAACCAACACATAAAAATAGTAGGGAACAGAAAATGATACAAGAATAGCCTCAGGATTCATTCAAGAGCTTTACCTGTAACTTTGCAGCAGCCGCAGCACAGGAGCTATGAAGCTTCTTCGTTAGAATACTAACACACACCATCGGATGAGCAATCGAAAGCTCCATCTGCGCAACAACAGAATCGTGAGGCTCCTTAATCTCAAACACCTCACTCTCACCTCGTACCGCTCCTCCTCCATCCTCCCTACCCAACGAAACCGCGGCATTATAGCTAGGGCCAGGCTTCGGGTCCCGAAATGACAGAACTCTCGGATAAGAATCTTCTCCCGAATAGGACGTATCCGGTGTCGGATATGCCTCTTTGGCCGTCATTTCTTCAAGATACTTCTCCAATAACCTCTCCGGCGGACACCGTTCCATTGCGCTTAGCTCTATATCAGCTATCGCCGGCGACGGAGCGCAGAAGGGATTCAGCAGGTCATCCATCGAGAAAACTTTATCCATATTGTCTCTTTGGAATTTCTCGCTTCCACTTGCTCTTAAAAATCTAGCTTCTCCTCTGGCGTTGGAGAAAGCAGAAGAGAGAGAGAGAGAGAAATAGAGCGCGATGCTTATATAGTGCGTGCTGGGGATTAAAAAACAAGAAAATTAAATTTTTGCGGGGCAATCGTCACTCAGTACATGTCGTATCGAACACCGGTATCGAATAAAAAAATGACATGACGTGTTCTAATTAATCTTCGGACTTCGTATACTATCCGCACAAAATAATTTTTCGCTTTAAAGAATAGTGTATATGCTAAAAAGATGTGAGGCCATCAGACATATATTTTTGCTAGTATTTTGGTGAAGTGCGAGTACAACAAATATATAGATAAGATTTGGGAAGTTCCCTATGAATGTAGCATTTTAATTTGATTAGCATCATCACCTTGTTTTGACTTCTTGCCATTATTCTACCTTTTTGTTTAATGTTTTGACCTTAGATCATAAAAGAAAAAGCTAAGGGACAAGCAAATCAACCAATCTGCCAGCTGAGCAGACCCAGCAAGTTGAGGCTCAAAATTTGGATATGTGATATTGTGATGTATGTGTAAGCTATCTTTAATTGGCTCAAAATCACCCCACAAAAAAATCCAAAACAAATTTGAAGGGAGAAAAGAAAATCTGGGTCATGGTGCATTTTAGAACTTGTAATTTTATTTTGAAATGAATGTAGTATATGAAAATTTAATTTATTTTTATATTGTATTTATCTGAAACTGTTTCCAAAAAACTTAATATCCATCATAATTAAAATTTGATAAGGATACCCTCACTTATTTATTTAAATATACTAAAACATCCGAATTTTTAATTTATAAACGAGAGAGAGAGAGAGAGAATGAGAGATTTTAATAAATAATATTTGAAATTTAAATTATACTAATTAATTATAAATAACAAATTAGAAAAATTAAGATTAATTTATTAATTAATTTTTAACAACGAGATCTTTATATAGGCATTAAATCTATCATCATTAGAGCAAGGAGTAAGGCTTCGTTTGGGACGGCTTTTTTATTGCTTTCTAAAACGGTGTTTTAGTACAAAAATAAAAAAATTGTACTAAAACTCCGTTTTAGAAAGCAACAAAAAAGCCGTCCCAAACAAAGCCTAAGAGTAAAACTTTTAAAACAACAGAATCAAGGTGAGTAATGTATTTTAACAATAATAGTAATTTTATTATCCATCAAAAGATAATTATCTATGCTATTAAATTTTATTACTAGCTAGATTATCATTTGACTTTCATGCATCTAATAATTGACCATATTGAATGAAATGAAAATTTATATATTATGATTTACACTTTTCATAGAAAGTAAATGAATAATATATGAATGAAATTATTAAGATAAATATGCTTATATGTACATGTTGATTGATGAAACACCTCCTTATGATATTGATTAGGGACACAATATATCTATACATGTAAATAAATAAATAAATAAATAACATTATATATATATATATATATATATATATATATATATATATATATATATATATATATATATATATATATATATATATATATATATATATATATATATATAAACAGAAAAAAAATAATTTCATTAATACTGTTGAGACGGTGGCTCTTATGACAATTATATTATTTACGAGAAAAGATAGAAATATGATATAGACATAAAGATATGATAAATGCATAATATTAATGACCAAATTTAAAATGAAATTACTTATTTTTAAAATAAACATGCATATTATTTCAAGGCCTTATTTTATTATAATTTTAGGAGCATAATTTACTAGCTCTGTTCTTTTATGACTCACTCTTTCTATTAAAAAAATATTTATATGTATAATTCAATTAACTAAAATGAATAGAAGAGGAAAAAAAATCATAGGCACAACACACTATGAAAAAAATATTTATATTATTTGATGTTTTTTTTGTTTTTAAGATTTTTTTTTTTTGGGGGCAGGGAGTGTCGGACTTCGGCCACTAATCTCCCTGGTCGACCTTGAGTGCAACCCACGCCATCTACACGGGCCGACACTTAGGACTTTCACGAGGCGACGAGGGGATTCGAACTTGGGACCTGGCCTTTAGCCAGCCAAGTCTCCACCACCAGGCCACCCCGTGATGGGTGTTTTAAAGATTTTACTAGCTCTTTCAGTTTACTTTTAAGATAATTTTAGATTAATTAAAAATTTAATCAACCGTCTATTTCCGCCTAATTAATTCAAACCTCCTAGCTGGATTGTGATAAATAACTTGGAACTGATCATGCTAATATCCAGGGGAAAGGCATAAAAATAACAAGAGAGCAGCGCATCATAAAATCTCTAAAAAAACTTTTAATAATAATAATAAAAAAAAGTTTCAAGCCACCCATTCCACATTTCCATAGCCATATTTATCAACCATATCGATCAAAACTGATTGAAGTGATGCTCTATAATTCCTTGTAAAAAAAAAAAGTCCTTTTAGAGTGAAGTTCTCAAGGCACTGCAGCCTTAAGCAGCTTCGTGAAGCTTTCCAGCTCCTTCAATCCTTCTTCAGGGGATTTGGCCTCAGCCAAGATCTTCACCATGGCACTACCAACAATCACACCATCTGCTCCCCAGCAAGCAACCTACAATTATAGGGAAGCAATAAGAGAAATGTTGGCCATGGGACAAATAAAAGACAAGCAAAACTGTCTTGACACAGCCTACCTGTTTCACATGCTCTGGTTTCGATATGCCGAAACCGACCGCAACTGGTTTATTTGTTACCTGTATGAATAGAAACTAAATAATTATAGATATAAAGAAAGCCGCTTTAAGAAGCAGTAAGAAAGCTGTCCCAAACGAAGTCTTATTTTAATACTGTCGTTGCCAAGTCCCAAATTCTAGATGAGGAAAGTAGAGGGTTACGCTAGATAGTCGACAGTCAGCATAAAACTTATCGAATAATTATGACATTTCTAACATGAACTTATTTTGAAATAGTCCTTACCAAAAGGCTTTAGAGGTTGTCATTTCATATGAAACTTTTGGACCTTGGTGGGACACTCTAAGATGCAAGTTGAACACATCAATGGTGTTTCATTTTCTATCTAACAAAATAGAAGAACTTGACATCTCTTAGACACAAGCTGATAGCTGCTCTAAAGAGTAACTTCAAAATTTGTGCTCACAAACAGATCTGTAGACATAGTCCAAAGTTTTTATGTTTAGTTTATCAGTTATGCAATGTATTAGAGTTTCTAAGACTTTGATGTCAATTGCTTTGTTTGCCAGGAGATAAAAGTCATTCACTTGAGTTTCGTCATATATTGTCTTATGAGACTTTTCTTTATTTGTTCCTTAGACCTTGCTATTTAACGACTCCTTAGGGTTATTACTACAGAATGGAGGAACGAATGGAATCTGAGGTTTCGTTTGGAATGATTTTCCTACTGCTTCTTAAAGTAATTTTTTAGAACAGAGTCAATTCTCAAGGGACTTGTTGCTATCAACTTTGCCTCTTTTTTTTTTTTACTATCAACTTTGTCTTAATTTGATTAAGAGATATTGTTTAGGTTTTTGATGAAATGTTTCAAATAAAAAAAAAAAATGAGATCGGTAAACTTTGTGCACGCAAAGATGAGAAAATAAATTTTACTTGTTTATAACGGTAGAAGATATGTAAACAAACAAAAATAGTAGACGAGCCTCTATTATACATTTAAAAACAGTAGTGAATAAAGCCAAAAATGCAACGTTAGAAAGATTCTACTTGTTTCCATACATTGAATTATTTTCAAGATCTAATTTTATGATAATTATTATACACTCCTTAGCGTTCTGGTAATTTGCAGCACTGTAGCATCACAACCTTTGGAGCTAATTTAGGTAAATTTTGATGTTCTGAAGCTTTTAACGAGCTTGCTAGTTTCTGTAGGGATTTCTTATTTGAATGTAAAATTTGGTCAATGAAAGAAGAGGTGATAAAGTACCCAATATATATATATATATGCACCTAAACCATTTCATGAGATGAAAATAACAAATAAATGAAAATTAAAACGTAAAAAGGGTTGAGAACAGGAAAACCTTTTTAATATCCTGAAGCAGAGATTGCACACGCAAACTAACAGATGAACGGGTGCCTGTGACGCCAACAGAAGTCACCTAATTTTATGTCATTTTGAGAACGGGATGCAGGATAAATCAGTAAAAATAACTAGGAGAAAACATTTAAATGATGCGTTAAAAAAAAAAAAAAAGGAAAAAAAAAAAAGCTTACAAGATACACAAATCCTTCTGAGGCTTCCACAATTGCTTTCATCCTATCAGTGGGCGTGGTTGGTGTCGTAAGCAACACCTCCATTATATTACAAACAATTCATACGGTAAGAGAGACAAAATATACATATTATAATCACAAGAAAATATTAGAGTTTGGGATATAGTCTCAATTTCATCATTATCATCATCGAGCCTTATCCCAACGATTTGAGATTGGTTCTACAAATCATCATTTTTTTATTCATTCCAATTGAATATTGCATTAGGCGTTAAACCTATTCTTTATCGTTATTTTGAATAACTTCTATTCAGAGAATATTAGGTTTATCCTATTCTTTTCTAATTCTCATAAGATGATTTATCAACTCGCCTAACAGATACATTTTTTGTCCTATATTTGTACATGTCCAGATCGCCCAAGTCTTCCCATTAATATTCAACAAATGTCACTTCAACTGTTCCTCTAATATTCTTTTATCCTTTACCATTTTGTCACGTACCACCTTAACACTCTCATTTTATATAACACTCAATTTTGACCTCAATGATTTTTATAGCCTAATATTCAAATTCATATAAATTCATTGATTTAATTACAATTGTGGGCTCCGAAAATTCGTGCCCCAGCCTCCCCGTTGCTTTTCGGGGAGTTTTAACGGATTAAATTACGGGGCAAATTTTGTGAAGACAAATGAGTTTGTAGATAAGAAAGGACCCAGAGATTTCGACCTCATTTTGTGAGGACTTTATGATATGAGTTCTAGTTTCCTATAGGCACAAGCCCCTACAGTTAATTACCCCTCATGATAACGAGAGAGAACTTTATATTAAGGCTAGTCGTCGATCAGATACAAAGAGAATATGTGATATCTAACACATAGTAGCAGCATGAGCTTAGGTATTGGAAAATTGAGATTTTGATATTTAAAGATTTGAAAATTTCACCATCTTGCACTTAAAAGCGGATGGTGGGGGATTGGATGATGGACCCGATCAAGATCCCATGGTTTCGTCATCCCGAGCCATTGTGGTCCCTGGTCTACTTAGACAGAGGAGGTAGTCGACCCAACCAGACAGAAGGATCCTTTTCGGCAACCATGGGTTGCTTCGTCCAAGAGTACCTTGTAGACCTGGGGTGGGTATTTGCCTAAAGGGACAAATTTGAATCCACCTTAGCTAATAGAGGGCTTTGTGCCCTATTGATTGTATCTATTGATTCATATCTCAAGGATTTGATGTCATTGGAGAGCATACAGGATCTGACCATAATCATAATTTAGTGGTGTCATTTAACGGAAAACCACCCAGTTCAGAGGGGCCCGGCCATAATTGTTTATCATGCGGTGTCATTTGGTGGCAAAACTCTGGTTAGAGAACACGTGGCACGTCCTTACTGGCAGAAGACTGTTTGATAATGAATCATAGTGATATTCTCGACCAGACATTATATCTATGTGAATTGAAGTTATTTTCAAATTACCCACCTCGGCAAACTGTTGCGGAGGGTGGATATATTTTTCTTTTAAGTGTTTTGATGAAAAATTTTAATTTTAAACATTTTTTAATTTTGGTATTTTCTTGGAGTTTGAATTTAATGGGCATTTGAGAATTTGGGGAGTATTTAAAATATTTGTGAATTAACCCCTTCGGTTGAAATCTACATTCAACACGGCTATCATCGGTGTATATGCGGTCATTTGAAAATATTTGCATTTTGTGGGAGTTTGAAGGCATTTAAAAATGTATGATTCCCTCCGATCGAGATTTTCTGTCAACACGACCATTATCGGGGTATTCATGAGGAATTTCATTTATAGATTGAACATTGTCGACTCTATCTATTTGTTGACAAATGATCGGGTTCATTGCCTGCTTTGTGATTTTGTTAATGGATTTTTCTTGTTATGGACCTTGAAGGTCTGATATGAAAATATAAAATAAATATCCCACTTGATATAGCGACCGTATATTTATCTGATAGTTCGAGCTGTGTCGACTCATATCTACCGGCAGAAGGATCAGGCTTGAACTTGGGTTTATAATTTACGCGCAACAATCCTAGATATCACGTGTGTGAATATATTACGCTCGCCAAGGCCCATGCGGGTGCATTATACATTAGAAGCTCGTGCTTGTCGTAGCTCTCTTGTATTTTGCTTGTGTGCCGCACATTGGATGCATAGTCAGGTTTCCTACAACAACTCATAGGAGTTTGTATCTACTACGTATTACCCATCTCCGGTTGCAATGGATTAATATATTTATCAGCCATTGAGTAATTGCCAACTGCAAGGGAGTTGTAATATTAAACACTTATTATTGATTACCCATTGTAGACATGCTATCGGGCCTACAATAAATCTCCCTTCATTGCAAGCATGTGTTTGTATTGGCTGCATGCCTTTCGCCTTTGCTTACGGATGACATGTTGAGTGTAAAACAGGCCTCCTGCAGTAGCTCGCATGCATTTACATAAAAAAAACACAAGCTTGTTGTTCTGGAATCCGGATTCATTTTGGGAAATGGTATATTTTGGGCTCAAAAGTATAGAGAGATGTGTGGGATTTGGGCTGATTTCACTACTTGGTGGACTCTTTGTAGCAAAAAAGTTCAATGACCCTTTTGAAAACAAGTTGAATGTAGGTTTAGATGGGCTTTTATATGTGGGCTTTTGCAATAGGTTAACTTTGTTGTTGAGCCAAGGTTTAGGGAGGGGGGAGAGTGCTATCAGAGGTGATGTTGCTTGTTGTTTGCTGTTAGGGAGTTGGTTGGGCTGTTTAAAAAGGCTATTCACATGAAAAATGTGAATGGGAGCAAAAAGATGTTGTTAG
The DNA here is from genome assembly GCA_016618105.1 of Dendrobium huoshanense. Classification (NCBI taxonomy): domain Eukaryota; kingdom Viridiplantae; phylum Streptophyta; class Magnoliopsida; order Asparagales; family Orchidaceae; genus Dendrobium; species Dendrobium huoshanense. The sequence goes on along the minus strand of CM028355.1, from coordinate 51,486,401 downwards.
AGGTGGACTGTAGTAGGGAATTTATATGATCTTTAGTTTAATCTGTATCTGTCTTAATTCTACCCTTTATTCGAGTAGTTTTTTATTCGCCAAATTGCCCGAGGCTTATGCCTTTTTCAATCCAATTGTAGACGTTATGCCGATTATCATGGAGTGAAGTTTACTGCTTATGTAGGAGGCTGAGTGGGCCGACACAGGCAACGTAATTGAGGGGGCATTGGGTTGTGTGGAATGACTATTTTATATTTTGGGATTCAGGGGTGAGCTAATGGAAAGAGAAAGTAGTGCACAGGGTCTATTAATGGGCTGGTGGAATGATTCCAACTGAATGTCGGAGGTAATAAAGCATTATGCATTCACGTGAATTAGAATAAGATGACAACCACTTTTTTTGAGGTGCATAAAGAAAAACAACAAGTGAGTGAGAGCAGTGAATGAGAAAGAAAAGAAGTTTTTTTAATATATAAAGAAGAAACGAACGCAAAGCATGCAAGTAGCCGTGTGCTGAATTTTGTCGTGAAAAATTGCTTGAGATTGATCGGATAGAGTGGAATTAAGGGTAGGTGGAAGGGAACAAGCAGTTAGAGGTCACACAGTAGAGTGAGGCTATCGGCGGTTGGAGCTTCATGTAGGCCGTGACTGAAGGGTTTTGACGAGCACTTTAGACTCTCATGAGGTTAAACCTTAGTGGAGCAGCTGTGGGAGGAAGAGAATACAACTGTAGGTGGAAGAAAACGTAGAATGCTGGCTTTGACGACAGGGAAACAGAGGCGTGGAGTTGGTTGGCTTTTGCGATTGTATGTGGAAAAAGATGTCAACAACAGCTTTGTTCGTTTCATTTTCGATTTAACGAGGCAACGGTCAGAGGCCAACTGCGATTGAGGCGGCTGATTGACGAAATGAGATAATTTCATTTAGATGAGGTAAAAAACATTAATGACATTAAATTCGATTTGAGATCTTTCCCAGTTTGTCATTCCGATTATGCCAGAAAAATTTTAAGTTAATTGTCATATCAATGATTTTTCATTACTACATTAATACAAAACGACGAAAAATGCTTTAACCAATCAAAACCTACCTCGAATCACATGTAACTTTCTCGATTTGTGTGACAACCTCCTCGTTTTAAGTGTCGATTTCGCCGCATAATTTTATTTGGGCAAATTGATAGTACATTTTGGGTATCGTCGACATTCCGAATAGAACAATGAAGTCCATTTTGTAATCAGACCTCATTTGGGTAACGCTGCGCACTAATTTCCTCGGTTTTGGTGTCGTTGCCTTGAGTCCCTTATCGATTTACGTGCTTGATCTTCTTTAAACAAATTGACAATCAATTTAGAGTATTGACGGCATCCCGGACGCAATGGAGAAGTTTGTTTGTCAATCGGACAATATTTAGGTAGTGTCGCCTGTCGAGCAACATTTTCCTCAAAATGCATGCTTTTGTCTCAAGATGTGTGCCAACTTCCTCGCATGTATTTAATTTAATCAAATTGACCACCTTAGGTATTTATGACATTCTAAACGCAATGGCGAAGTCCGTTTTGTGATCGAATCTTGTTTGATCAACAGCGATGCCTCTTTTCCCTCGATATATGCATTCTCGCCTTAGGATGCATGCCCTCCACCTCCGTCGATTCCAATTGAATGTAGAAAATATAGTTCTTGAGTATTTGCAATGTCTTGAATGCAATGACGAAATTCGTTCGTCAATCGGACATTAGGTCAACGTCGAGGTCTCTTTTCCCTCGACATACGCACCATTGCTTTGGGATCCGTGCCACCACTTCAGATGATCCCAATTGAATGTAAGAAATGTAATTCTTGAGTGTTAACGACGTTCAGGATGCAACGGCGTGATCCGTTCTGCAATCGGGTGTCATTTGGGCTTTGGTCTTGGTCAATTTCGGGTGTCGGTCGTCCCTTCGTACCGATCTTATCTGATTTGACTACGAGGGGCCTCGACTTAGAAGAATTCGATCTTCTGATCGCAATGACATCATCCGTTCGACAATCAGATGTCATTTGACCTTTCAAGTGATGTGTTGTGCCAAAGCGTGCGTCGTTCGAATTTGTCGATTTCACTCCTTTTGCGCGTAATTCAGTATATAGGGGTCAACGGCAATTTTATTAAATCCACCTGTACTAAGCCTCCATGATATAATCTAATCACACAGCTCGTAGGTCATTTCTCTATTTTAAGCATCCAAGATGTTGTATCCTCAGTATATCTTTATTCTTTTACCAAAATGCTTCTATGTATCAAACCTAAGTGTCACCTAATATTATAATTATATTGAATGATAATTATTAAAATTATACCTATTAAAATTAAATTTTCATTTTAAGGCATTTATCTTCTAAGCATTTATTCCACAACTCTAATTTTTATATATTAGGATAATGAAGGAAATGTTCTAAAATAATGCCTCAATAATCTATTACAAATATAGATATATAGTAATAGAGGATATGGTCAACCAACAATTTATGATAAGAGAAAAGGTTCACCCCAAAAAGGAGAGTAGAGGAAAAAGGGAATATATGAGTGGTTATAAGTTATTGACTTGCTCAAATTTTGGTAACACATGGGAGAAAAATATATGTAGAGAAAGGAATGTAAAATAAAAAATGCTCATCAAGTAAAAAATTTAATAACATTAGGGTGTTTACTCGCTAGCGTTGACCTAATATATTTAAAAAAAAAAAAAGAAAGAAAAAATCCTCCAACCCACACCTATCCAAGTCATATCGCCCATACCTCCCCACCTCTTCACGTCCACGAATGCCCTCAAATCAACCCACGTACTCCCCTATCCTTCAAACTCTTGCACTCCCGCTCTCAATTTACCTCTTTGGCTTATTCCCTCTCTCACTCCCCGTTAACCACCCACTCCTTCCCATTTTTTAAAAACCCTTTGCAACAAATATGTAGAAAGTCACACTAGAAGCTCTCAGGGAGGTGTCAGCATGACCTATGAAATAGAAGGAAGTTGTGTGAGAGCTCACAAGAGATGTCGACGAGACTAGCACTATATGAAGGAGAAACGGAGCTCGTGACACAAGCAGATTTGAGTTAATATGTGCTCAATCCAGCCCCCGCACCCAAGAGCTACTACCGTAGTCATCCAAAGCACCATTCTCTCTCTCTCTCTCTCTCTCTCTCTCTCTCTCTCTCTCTCTCTCTCTCTCTCTCTCTCTCTCTCTCTCTCTCTCACTCTCTCTCTCTCTCCCCCCCACAATCTCTCTCTACCTTTCCCTATCCCTTTATCTTTATCTCTCCCTCTCCATTTCTCTATATCTCGTTGCACACTCTTTGTTGCCTCATCATCATCACCTCGTGCACAAGGTATAAGCTTGCAAACACTTAGAATTTTCAAAATATTGAATACAAAACTTTTGGCATGCCGAGAGAAACATGTGCAAACTTTTTTAACACAACAAGGATGTTCACCTCTATACACGAAAACACACAAAAAAGGTAGAAAATTGACATGTGACGCGTCACTTGAAGGGTCAAACAACCTTCAATCGTCAAACGGATTGCTCCATTGCAATCGAAGCTTCGAATTTGTCTAAAAGGGAATCCCTCACAATCAAATCAGACAAAATCGGTTAAAAGAGACGACCAACACCCGAAATTAATGCACGACAACATCTGATCGCAAAACAGGCTTCTTCGTTGCGTTCAGAACGTCGCCAATACTATAAATTTGTTCAATTAAAATCACGCGGGAAATCAACACATATTCCGAGGCAAATCGAGAAAATGAACATGCGACCTTGCTTGAATGACGTCTGATCGCAAACTGGACTCCGCCATTACGTTCGGAGCGTTGTTAATACCCAAGAATGACTATCAATTTATTAAAATAAAAGCACCAGAGAAAATCAGCGTGGATTTCGAGGCAATTGGGTCAAATCGAGATAATCACGCGCAGATCAAGGTGATTTTGGGTAATTGAATCATTTTTTTCATTTCAAATTAATTATAATGATAATAAAAACAAATTGTTATAATAATAATTATTAATTTAATTAAATTAAAAATCAAAACTAACGTTAAATCTAATCCACATTAATTATCTCAGATGTGTCGACCTCGTATCTCTGCTAAATCCCAGGAAAACCAGCAGCTCTATTTCGTGATCGCTTCCCGTAATATTCATAAACCTTATTTCAAATGAGGATCACCGCGTCGTTAAAATGAAAGCGGGGTAAACCTCGACTCTTCTTTCTTTTTCAGCAGATGAGAGCTTCTCCCGTATACGTATTCCACCGGTAACGCAACAACAGGAGTCACGTACAGCCTCCTCATCTTCTCCACCCACATAACCTCCAAGTCACTCGAGCATCACAACCTTCTCTACTCACTGATTTCACCTACCAGCTGCATACAACCCCACATGGCGTGCAACCTTTATTTCACTCCAATCAATTCCCCACTCAGATTTCCGCCTGTTCTTCCCATTCCAGCAAACATCTGACCCTATCCAGCCCCCTCACCTCCTTACCCGAGACCTTCACTTGTAGCTAAAACCAATCTTATTAAAGCAGTCAAGCAATCCCTCAGCTTTTCCCACGTGAACACTGGCTCTGCTTTTCTTCTTCGCGCCAGAGGAAATCCACACTTTTGCCTCACTAAAAAGCTCCGAATAGCCCAAGGCCCATCTCATTGTTGACTAATTAGTGTGTTCCAACATATTAATACCCTTATTAGTTGATTATCCATATCGTTATTGTTATTTTTAATATATATATATATATATATATATAGACACACACACACATTTTAAGAGAGAAGAAAGGAGAAGAAAATATATAAGCCTAAAAAAAAAAGGAAGAGTGGAAGAGTGATGATGATGATGAAAAGAATGATGATGGGTAAAAAAAAAGAGAGAAGAAAGGAGAGATTTTTTTGTGCACATTTCTCATTGCCACCGCTTCGCCAACGTATAATGTTTCTAACTCAAAACCCCATGTTCAGCACTCACAACGCACCGGTGGACCACCCTACGTGCTCTGTAGCAAAGTGAGAGGGAACCCGGTGCGACGCTTGCCGTGAGGCAGGTAAGCGTCTTAAGCCCTCTCATAACGTGAGTGGGTCAATTTTAAGCACCCGTGCGTACCTCAACACCGGCAGGAAAAGAAAATTACACATTTCTAAACATGTACCTTGAATACCCTTAAGCGCTCTCGTAGCATGGTGGGTATTGAAGACCATGGCCATGTTGTCGCCCAACACATACCTGAAGCGTTCTCGTAGTATGGAGGGGAAGACCTGACTCCTAGAATTACCCCTAAACAGGGGAGACGCCGAGAGCCTGCCAAAATTTGAATTGGACAGAGAACTTGAACTTAGACAATTGACAGGGGACTTGGACTTAATTGAACAACAACGAATATAATTCAATTCAAATTACAAGGAATTTTAAAATACAATATAAATGAAAGATTAAAATGAATGAATTGGAGTAAAATGCAAAAAAAATGATAATTCCTGTCATTTGAACAAATATGAATGAACATGAGACTCGTGGTGAACTAGATTTCGAACACAGCTGGTTTACAAAAGGAATTTATAAAAAAATTATGTTGACTTGCCTACAAGCAAAATGCAGAACTTCCAAGGTATGTCAAAAAGATATTATGGCGGCGAAACGTAAACACTAACAAGCAACATTTATGGATACATTATGCATGCTGTTAATCACTTGCAGAGACACCAAATGACTTGTCATATACAAAATAGATTACCCATGAATAGTAATAATAGACAATGCAATGAATTTGATGGTTTACTAATGGCAATAATATACAAGAAACGTAGTGTACTTGCAAGCAACGTTAGAAGGGTGACAACGGACACAAATACCTGCAAACAACAACAGTTGATATGTAAGGAATGTGATGGGTTCCCTATAAAAATACACAAGCATCATGCGGCGAATGATACAGCACATTCGTGAGCAAGGCATGAAAGGCATTTAGCAAATAAAACACAAGCTTTGCAACACTGCCTTGTAAACAACAAAGTTGATGTTGATGATAGTTAGCACAACAGTCATGCAAGAAGATGTAGTCTCTACTACATCCATCAGAGAACACTGACGAAGGGTTATGAATGATAGAAGACACTACAATTTGCTCGCAGGTGACTGTAGAAGAATCATCATACACTATTTACAGTCAAGTACAGGAAGAACTGCGGATAAGTACGAATGTCCACTGATGATGATGAGAGACTTGTCGTATGCGAAACAATGATAAGTGATGGCGGGCAATGGGTGTCACGATTCCCTTATAGTCAATAAGTAGCCAATGGCCGACAAATACATCGATCCACTGCAAGCGGAGATGGAAAATATACAGTAGATGCAAGCTCCTACGAGCTACTGTAGAAAATCCGTTATGCATCCAATGTGTTGTTCACAAGAAAAATGCAAGAGAACTATGTCAAATACAATTATCCACACGCCATAACAGGAGACTAGTTAGTGCACGACAGTCTACTTGTATAAAACAACGAGCAACTCGTAGTGCGACGCTACGCCACCGGATCCGCAACATCCATACAAGTGGACAGAAAGCGTTTAAGAATTCCCAAATGAGACCCAACGCACCACGATGCCATGCCACCAAATTTGCATGCTTGTACAAGCAGATAAAAGGCATCCACAAGCTGTTACACCACGCCACCAAATCCGTAACATTCGTACAAGCAAACAAAAGGTGTCCACAAGCTGCTACACCATGCCATCAGATCCGCACTATTCATACAAGCGGATAACAAGCATTTACAGGCTTCTATATAAAGCATTGTGGACGCCCAAATACTGATCATCCGCACAACTGATCAACACTTTTTTTTTAAAATGCCCCCACGCATGCATTGCAACATGCGAAGCTTATGATGTGAACATGTAAGCACTCGTGCAAATGCGTATACACATATGCACATACAACGTACATATTTGCTATATATGTAGGACAATCGTATATTTGCATCATACAAATTACATGCAAAATCATACACCCGAATGGGCCCCATCGAGGGTGTTACGGGTACACACGTGAGGTCCGAGGATGTTGCACGGGTTAAATGATAAATCCAAGTTCGAACACGATTCTTCTATGCGAGTAGATAGGAGTCGACATGGTTCAAACAATCAAACAAATATACAGTCACGGCGTCGACTGAGTTATTTGTTTTAAGACATTTATATTATGCCTATAACAAGGAAAATCCACCAATAAAGGCATAAATCCTACGAAGAACCCGATCCTCTATCAGCAAATAGATAGAGTTGACAAAGTTCAATCAACAAGTGAAATCACTCATAATCATCCCGATAATGGCCGCATTGAATGTAAATCTCAACCAAAGGAGACCACAAACTCAAAATGCCCGCAAATCCCATATGCTCCACAATGACATCAAATCCTTGAGATATGAATCAATCGAATATAATCGATAGGGCACAAAGCACTTTATTAGCTAAAGTGTATTAAAATTTATTCCCTTAGGCAAATATTTCCCCTCGATCTACAAGGTACCCTTGGGCAAAACAACCCATGGCTGCTTACAAAGATCCTTCTATCAAGTTGGGTCAACTACCTCCTCTGACTAAGTAGACTAAGGACCATGTTGACTCAGGATGACGAAACCATGGGATCTTGATCGAGTCCATCATCCATTCCCCCACCATCCACTTTAAATGTAAGTGGTAAAATTATTAATTTTAAATATTAAGTCTGAAATATCAAACCCATCATGCTACCATACACCAGATACCACATATTCTCTACTTATATGTTTGATGACTAGTCTTAGTCGAAAGTTCTCTCTCACTATCAAGAAAGGTAATTAACTATAGGGGCTTGCACCTATAGGAAACCTGAACTCATATCTAAAATCCTCACAAAATGATGGCAAAATCTCTAGGAAGTGTCTTATTCAAAATCCAATGTCTTCTGAAAATTTACCTCGGATCTTAAGCGTTAAAACTCTCCTAAAAGAGTAGAGGTCGGGGCAAGAATTTTTGGATCCCACAAGGGAATTCAAATTTAAGCACTTGCGTGCATTGTTCCAACATGGTGAGGGAATACTGCAAATTTCAAACCGATATGCAAATACTATTACATGTTTTTTTAAGTGTGGTGGGATAAAATACCTCCTAGCCAGCGTGTTTGACGGCACTGACTATGCAAACTTTTTTAAGCATGTTAGAAAGCCTAATATTCTTATAGATGCTTTCTATGAAGATAAAAATTTGGGAGGTCGTCGAAATTTGTAGTGAACAAACTTGCAAAGATCATAATGAAAATAATTTTTTGGAATGAATAACATGACAAAAATGAAAATGTAATTGTAAAGTTATAAAAATAAAATACCAAACACTTAAACTGCAATACGCGTCGCATCAAAAGAAATGCAAAGACTAGAATTAAACACAAACATTGAATAGAAATAAAACTTACAAGGGATGTGATGAATTTAAAAACACATGAACAAGAAAGAGGATGCATAATGGACTTACGAATACATAACTTCTTCAATATTATTAACAACTCTCCTACATTCAAAAAATGCAAGAACTCGATGAGATGAACTGAGAATGAAAATGAACTAAAATGGATTCCTACTTACAACTGAAAAAATGATCCCTTATAAGGCTTGCCCGAGTAAAATGAAAGTCATTCACATGAAAAATTTCAACCCATGACACTTGCAGCTATACTTGTCAATGGCGCAAAATAGAGCACGCCATTGCGCATAGCGCGGCGCAGCGCACCTACGGCGACAGCTGCATGGCATGACACACATGTTCAAGTTGGCACGCGTCATTTGTGCCACAGCGCCCGCAATGGTGTGAGCAATTTTAATTTTTGGGATTTTCTAATATAATTATAAATAGTATTTAATATTTATAATTTTTAATTTTATAAATAATGTAATAATTAATTTTAAAATTATTTGATATGATTAAAATAGTTTAGTTAGGTTTTATTAAACTTTATTTAGTCTTTATTTTAGTAGAAATTTTGGACAAATTTGAAGCTCAATTTAATGGTTTGGACTACAAACAATCTTACCCAACTCAATTGATACTCTAAAATAGGATCCAAATAAAGATTTTTATAATTCTTTTTTATTTTAGCCGTATTCAAAATGGTGCGCGCCGCGCCGTGAATTATGCACCATGACTCCACGGGAAACTTTGCGCCGTGCTGCGCCATTCGTCGTTGACAAGTATGCTTGTAGCCAAATGTGCAACATATGAGATAAAAAAAATCTCAACATACAAAGTCAAGTGCACATTCCAAGAACATCGTGTTTCCATGAACAACTACTACATCGAACAAGAAAAGGATTAAGGGATTCGAGTGGCCTGCGGTTGGGTCGGAAAATAGGGAGCATGCAGTGGATAGGAGTAAAGAGATTGAGTGGATGTGAGTTGAGATCGATGTGTGGATGGTAGAGAGGCTCAAGCTTATGTCTTCAGAGTAGAGAGAAGAGAGAACAAGTAGCATGAAGGCTTGACCTTCTCCATGCAAGGAAGTGAAAACAAGAGACATGCTCAAACTTTTTAAGACTAAAGGAAAAAAAATGGGGAGTTGCTGCCAGCATTTTCTGTGCTCATTCTTTGCCAATTGGATGAAAAAGACCTGGAAAAGATGTCCAACGATAGAGATAAGATGTATAGGAATAGGTGGAGAATTTTATTTTTGTCAATCGATAGAGATAAGACCTTATCCATTTATTCAGTTGGCTAAATAAATAAAATTGAAACAACATATTACTTGCACATTATGTCCATCTTTCTCATATATAGAAGTCTTTCTTATATATAAAAGTAATTTTTAATGGCTACGACCACATAAACAATATTTGGACTGCTAAACAGAAAAAAAAAAAATACAAGGTTTTCTTTAGATATATCTTGATATGTTTGACAGCAAATTGTAGAATTAAAAAATAATTTCAAATAGAAAAAAAATTCGACCAACAATAAAAAAAATTGCAAATCAATATCAGAAAGATGATGGCTGATAAAGGACATAATAACTCCATAATTTGTTCAGCAGCTTCATTCCTCAAAATCCCAGTCATTTCTAAATCCTAAACCCTTTGATTGGCTATGACAACATAAATAATATTTGGACTGCTATATATATATATATATATATATATATATATATATATATATATATATATATATATATATATATATATATATATATATATATATATATATATATATATATATATATATATCAATGAAATAACTGCAAATCAATATTAAAGATTTTAGGCAATAGAAGGACCTACTAGCTCGATGTGATGTTTAGAAGCTTCATTCCTCAAAATTTCAGTCTCCTCTAAAGGAACATCAGGCACAACTAGCCCTGAAAAAATATTTATCATAAATTAAGCATTAAAAAGTCATGTAAGAACATAAGCAAGATAAATATCACTATGCTTCATCATTATATTAGCTTTGAGTTCCCACAACAAGGAATAAATTGGAAAGTGAAAATAACATCATGAAGAAAATGATCAAGCTATTATTTTAAGCTATAAGACTTACGAAATGGAGCTTCCTTCCACAGTTGTTCATTTAAATTGTGCTTCATTCATGACTCAACAGAAACAAAGAACTGCTTAATTTATTAATTCCATGTGAGAATTATCAAAAAAATCTCTCCAAAGAAGTGCTGCTTTTTTTCCAAAAAAAAATACGTATTTTCGCTCACATTACTCCTAGCGGAAGAGCCCATTTCAAAATGATCAGACTACTTATTTTTAAGCTCACGCTTTAAATAAAATTATTTTTTCCAAAATAATAGAAGCTTGTCCAACATCATTATTTACAATTATAAAATATTCTCAATCAATTATTGATCAGCTCAACTTTGAACATCTTTCAACATACCAATGAGATTTTCATTCCAAATTACAGTGACGATATGCTAATCACTATCAATGCTAATATTTGAGATTCCCAAATTTGTATGAGCCTTAAGAAGTGATAATTTAACAAATATTGAAAGTCGGAAAACTTAAGAGAAGTCACCAACTAACTCGTTTTCTTTAGTTTTGCAACACTTAATGCCTGTTGAATTTCCATTTTTTAAGGCTCGTTGAAATCAAGGAACCTCAAATATTAACATTGACGGTGATTAACATGCCGTCAATATAAAAAGGAATGAGAATCCTATTGGGATGCTGAAAGATATTCATAACTAAGCTGATCAACACTTGATTGAGGATATTGTAGTAACTATAAATAATGAACTTAGACAAACATCTATTCGTTTGAAAGAAATGGTTTCATCTGAAATAGGAACTAAAAATTAACAGCATGATCTTTTTGAAATGTGCTCTTCTAGCAAGAGTAATCTAAGAAAATATATAGATATTTCTTTGAAAAAAGCAACACTTCTGCGAAGAATAATTTGTCAAACAATTCCCACAAGAAATTAATAATTAAGTAGTTCTACGTTCCTATTGAATCACGAATGAAGAGCAATTAAAAAAAAAACTATCAAGGGAAGCTCCGTTTCACAAGAGTCTTATAGCTAAAATAACAGCTTGATCCTTTTCTCATGGAACACTACTGTTGCCAGGTCCCAAGCCTTGGATGAGAAAAGTGAAAGTTCTGGGCATATTGATGCAATCTGATTTGCGAACATATGATGTTTAAGTTGTTTCGGGTGAAGCTGAGACATTTAGAAGCTACTAGTCGCCCTTTTCATTGTACTTGCTTGTGTTGATTATGACATATGTATATAGGTCAATAGAGAGTTGTGAGGATCTCAATTTTTCCAATGCACTGGTGATATACTATTAATTGTAAACTTGTAAAAATCATATGCTCTTAATTACTATGCTCTCTATGTAGGCATCCCCTTTGCAAAAAGGGGAGAATCTTAATCATGCAAAAAAAAAATTCAAGAAATTATCATTTCACATGCACGCAGTACCAATATAATAATATTTTTTCACGTTCTCTGAAAGACCGCCTCATCATCAAAACCAGTTTTCTCCCTGGCTGAAAGATTCACTTTACTGTTTTAGCATTCCTGAAAGCAATGCAGCTAAGTGATCTAGAATGAAGTATTTTAAGTTCAACAAAGAAGCATCATTCAAGTAGAATGGATATAAGTGCAAGACAAAGTGGCTAACACATCAAGATCAATCATAAAAGAAAGTTATGAAAATATACCATGTACACCAACATTCTTAATGGTAGAGATAAAGTTTTCAATCCCTCGCTTCAGAATCGGGTTATAATATGTAAACAGAGCAATGGGACAAGACAATTGTGGCACTACCTGCATGACATAATTAAAATATTTTGTGATATATAATAGAGAATTCATCTCAGCAAGAAGCAACGTGCACATTTATTAAAATAAAGGTCTAAAATAAAATTTATGACACTCTAACTTAGTAGCATCTGCCATCTAACCTTGAAAGAAAGATACTTTATAAGCTCAGCACAAAATAACAAATACCCATTTGCGTACAACAACATTTCAGATAAAAAGGTGGTGATATGACCATCATTGATGAGACGAAGTGATGAAAATCATAAGGATGTCATCTCAGCCTAGAAAGGGATGTTGCCACAAGGCAAGCACCTTAACATTAGAGGCAATGCAATTATGGAAGGAAAGCCTAACAAAGGTGGGAGAAGAGTCTAACTCAGGTTAGATGGAGCCCAATTGACCCAATTAGAAATAAATGTACATATAATATGCCAGCTTAGGCATTCATGTGGAGTCATTTGAATTATTATCCCCAATTAGCTGAATGAAGAGTGGTTTTTTGGAAATTAGCAGTACAAATGCAATAACAAATAAAAATTACATGACAAGATGTAAACTTTAAAACCCTAGATGCATTCCACAATCAAGTGCATAGAAGGAAACTGGAAAGAAATTCAACCAAAAGAAAAAGTAAGTGAATCATCATATCTCCAACAAAGAAAACAATAAACAACGTAAATCAGCAATTGAAAATATTAGGCAAATATTCTTGAAACTTTCCGATCATGATTCTACATTTTTGTCACTTTCTCCTACAAATTAAAGTTGTTCTTTTATCTCCTGGACCAATTCTTTCTTTTCTTCATCCTTGCCACCATTGGCTTCTAAGTAAAAGAGGATGGTTCATTCTCCTTCATTTGGTAAAAATAAAAAATTGGCATAGTATTAGTATTTCTATTATTAAGTAAAATGTTTTTTGACTCCTTATATGAATTTAATAGTATGACGGTCCTTTTCATCTCCTTTGAAGGTGTAACAAATTGACTTACAATATGCCTTTTCCTTCCTTTTGTAATCATAAATTGGTTGCCTTCTAAAGAATAATATCCCAATCCCATATCAATGAACTACTCTCGATATTACATAATATATATCTAGAGATAAAACTTCATAGGCTACCTCATTAATAAATTCTAAAGAGAAGTACTCCTAAGATTGCATTGTCAAATGATCTGACACATCATTCTTTTAAAACCAACTCAAAGAATATACTTCAGATAGTTGGTAGTGAATACCCCAATTTCTCAAAGAAAACTTCAGAGATAAGATTCTTTTCACTGCCTAAATCTAAAATAACATCAATGAGAATAGATTCACCTAAAGTTTGAGATGGAAAAATTCCTCCCTAACTTCTCATTGGCATGTGAATATAAATGTCGGACCTTCCATTGCCATTACTATTTCAATTACTTCTTTTGAAGTAGTTATGATGATCTTTTTGCTTATCCCATTTCAGGCACTTTTCTTAATATAAATTCCAACAATCCTTTAGCTTATACCCAAATTTTTATAGTAGAAACAGGGTTGTCTAATATCTAACTCATTTGTAACTTAGCCTTCATACATTTGTAAATAAGGGTTTCTATCCGATGGGGTGAGATTTTTTTCTTTCCTTAAGTACAATAACTTTCATACTGGCTTCAAGAACATCAACAACTAGAAAAAGCTTCAATTCCATGTGAATACTTTCGTGAAGTTGTAGACTCCAAAAATTCACCTAGGGCTCGGGTAAGAAAGTTTAAAATTTCTGGGTCAAATTTTTAAAAGGCATATTGGCTTCTTGGTAAGACACCATACAAAAATTTTTCCCTTATTTTATTATTTATTTTCATGTTTTGCATGTGCATAAACCATTATAATTAATTACCCCCTCCAAATAACAAGGGAAAACTTTTGATTAAGGCTATTCGATAGAAGCTAAATGCTAAGCTATAATAGTGGCGACTTGGTCTAGGATTGAGAATTTATTGACTGCTACTTAAAGGGCGGATCATAGAGCGAATGATGACAAATCCGATCAAGATCCAATAGTTCCATTGTATTGAGTTATAATGGACTATGGACTACTTAATCAACGAAGGAAGTCAACCAAACCTAATCAAAAGATCATTGTCAGCAATCATGGGTTATGTTATTCAAGAGGATCGTACAGACTTGGTGATGGGAACATCAGAGCTTGGAAAGTTTATCGGATGCGTGGTCACCGCTCTACGGCCACGATCGTGCCGATATTTTTTGAGTCCTCATATGTACTTGTTTTTATGTATTTGTTTTACTATTGTTTTAGTTGTTTTTCCCTTTCTATAGCTTACCCCTTATTTAAGGGTGATCATGTGTAAGCCCAAAGAGCGAGGTCGTCTTTTATTTTTCATCCATTGTATGAGACTATATATAACCCTTATGTTCTCTTTTGAAGGTTAATGAATGAATGATTTAAAAAAAATCCTGCATTATGAGTTCTTGTGAGAGCTTGAGAGGAGTTGGAGAGAGATCCCTTTGAGAGGGAAGCGGATCACCCACCAACCTTAGAAGAGTCCGGGTTCATGGCTAGTTCTTCATAGTTCTTTCTTCCCTCTTCCTCCCTTCTCTTCTATCCCATGGTCCACCCCACCCAAAGTTGCCAACCACCTCAACAAAACCCCACCCCGACCAACGACTAATCCCCCCCACCCTTGCTTTGGCTAGCACTCAAGTCTTCCACCTCCACCCGACCCCATCTCCCTTCACCCCACTCACGGCCAAGCCAACAAGCCGTCGGCCCCCCTTTGGATTTCCCTCCATCATCGTTTGCAATTAAGTCCTTCCTAAAGTAGATCTTCATATTTTAGGTAACTCAATTACTATCTAAAATACAAATTATATTTTATGAAAGTTTCAAAATTAAGCCCCCTTTTGATTTTTAAATTAAATGGGTATTAATTAACCCCTTCCTAATTTAACAATCTAAATTAAGAAGGCTTGATCTATTTCCTAAAGCCAATGTTTAAAATTATGTAAATAAGCATCGAGGCGTTTTTTGTCTGTGAGGCGTTGCGTAAGCCTCACGGACGAAGAATTTAAGTATTTTAGCAGATAAATAACAGTAAGAGTCTATCATACAATAAAAACATCTAAATGACAAGTAAAATTAGTGTAAAAAAATAAAATATATGCAATATATGCATCTCATAGCATAATTCAAAGTACATAACCACAAATATAAGTCTATCAAAATTCCCAAAGTACAAATAAGAAAGATCATATAAAACAAATAATGTCTCATCACTAAATGGGTCTTCAAGGGAATTTTCTTCTCCAATTGTATTTATGAATGCCAAATTTTCATCATCTTCAATGTTACCCACTTTTCTCTTCCCTGTTCAATAAGAATGATTAGTGTCATGTTAATTGCATATATATATATATATATATATATATATATATATATATATATATATATATATATATATATATATATATATATATAATGTAATAGCACATAAGAAATTGTGAGATACTTTTATTTGCTTGTTGTGCTGCAGAACAAGTGGATGTGTGTGGTGTGGTGCTAGTGGATGTACCCACTTTATTTGCATCGCCCCTCAAGAAATCCACACATAGATCCTCTAGCTGTAGATATGATAATGGACAATATGTCTCATCATTTATGAATCATTCATTATCAGACGGCACATCATCACACACCAAAGGGTCCTCATCATTCTTCAACCCCTTGTTCTTTAACCTCCCATCTCTCAACCTCTTGTTGAGCATAACATACACAAGGGAGTTCATTCTAAGTGTTGAAAGTCGATTTCTTCTCTTCGTTTGCACTTGCCTATATGTGCTCCAGTTTCGCTCACACTCAGAGGAAGAACAAGTGAGGCCCAAAACTCTTAACTGCAAAACTCTCTAACTTAGGGGTGGAATCATCAAATTGGATCCATCATTCAACTATTTTCAAGAAGAAAAATGATAATCAGAAAATATTAAAGTGTTATGCATGTAGGAATACTTTGCAAAAATAAGTTTACCTGGAGAGCGTTTGGTAATAGTAGATTTTGTTGCTTGCAGATCAAAAAATTCCTCCCTATTCCAAAATAGAACAAGTTCTAAATCTACAAGCTCCCTGACGGTCTGTTCCGGTATTAGTCGCTCCATGCAATGATACAAGCCCAGCTTCACCTCTGGATTTGAGGATTTCTTTTATGAATACTAAAATTGAGGATTGAGATAATACATCGAGCATCAATGATATCCCAAATCTCTCTATAACTTGCCTCATCTCCTCCCAAGTTATGTACAATCAACTCTTTTGCCTCATCCATAACATTATATATAAAACCCATGGTTGGTTTCTTCTCGGCATCCACTAAACGTAGAACTTATACTAAGGGTCTTGTGCTCAATATGGCATAGGTCACACTTGCCCAAAATTTATCATTTAAAGTTAACCCTCGTATTTCCTTCACCTCAGGTTTCATGAGGCATGCGCCTCACATAAAATTGCGCAATTAAGCCTCAAAGGTGTGCCTCAAGGATCATGGGGCGTACGCCTCACCTGGACCCAAAATTACTAAAGCAATGAGGCTCTTGGGAGCTAAATTGCGCTAATGTTAAACTATGCCTAAAACCCATCTCTCTCTCCATATGCCGCCGGCCCCATCATGGGCATCCATGGAATTATTTCCATAAGTCTAGCTTCTCTCTTGGAAATAATTCAAACCCTCTCTCCCTCTCTCTTAGCCGCCCCCACCCTTTCCTAATCACCCCCAAATCCTTTCCAAATTAAAGGATTAAATTATGGAAACAATTGCTTGATTTCCTTCCACCTTCCTCCCTAACCTAATTCTTTCCCACGCCCCTCCTCCTTGGCCGGCCACCTCTTTCCCTTGTTGAGACTTAAATTCTTGGATACTTCTTTCTCTCAAAAGAAGTCTTTGAGGAAAGCAAAGACCGTTGCCTTCAACACTTCAACCCTTCGGAATGGCTGATCCCGACCTTGACTCCGGATTCGTCTACAACGAGAAAGGAAATGTCGATATTCTCCGGTCAACATTCTTCGACGTCAACCCAGAAGTAGACATCTTCGCCGAAGAATACCTGGATCGCATCATCTTCACATTATCCGAAGCCATCGAAGAGCAGCTTGCCAATGTTCAGTGGCAAATCACTTCCGATCCTCGGCGAGGGTGAACTTCTTCCCCTATTTAAATTATCTTCTAATCCTCTGATCTTGTAGGTGGTGATTCGTGGTGATTCAAGCACAAGGACTCTTGCCAAGCTCTCTACCTTCGCTTAGTAAACTTAGGATTTGAGTTTTTGATTTTCTATATTCTAATCTCAATGTTAACTTAGGGATTTTATTGCATAACTACTTAATTTGCATTCTGTTGAAATTCTAAATTACTTTGGTGATTCAAGTTCTTAGTATGCGATTTGGCCTAAGCGTAGCCACCCCTATTTAGTTTTCTATCATCGTTTAGTGGCTCACATTCATAATTATTAGTTGCTCTTATTCAAAACGTGCAAGTTCTTATCGTAATCATCTAAAACATACTTAGTCCTGCATCACTTGGGGTAGATGTCTATCTAAGACGAAAACTTTATGTTGACCTTAACTACCAAAGGTCTTTGTGCCATATTAAGTGCACCTTATGAGTCACAACTCTAGAAGTAAGCGCTATAGGGAAACATCCGAACTATGGCCTTGACTATAAGTTTGTAATATAATGCAGTCATTTTGCAGGAAAAAATAACCAATCAAAAGACCTTGGTCATAATCATTATTTAGTAATGTCACTTGGCTGCAAAACCATCTAGTCAAAGGACACATGCCATAATCATACTGGCATGAGATCTTTTGAGAGTTCCCATAGTGATATGTTTGACAAGAAATTAGATATTTGTGAGCAGAGTTTAATCTTAAAGAGTTCACCTCCGTCAAATTATTGCAGAGGGTGAATGAATTTTTACTTTAATTTAGGGGCGATTAATTTCACTTAAAACTTTTTTTTTGTATCTTATATTTCTTTTAATATTTTAGATTTTTAAAGGATTGTGGGCGCAATAATAATTATTTTGGAGCTTAGAGGCATTTTGAAAATAGGACCCGCTTTAGTTAAGATTTACGTTCAACTTGATCATTATTGTGATGCATGTTTGAAACACTTAACTTCGTAATTGAAAACACATTTTTTAGAAAAATAAATACTTTTGGTTATGAAATGTGATAGACTATGTTTGTCGCCCATCATAATAGCATTCGAGTGATTGCACTTGGCTATTTGTAATCTTATTGATTCTTCCTCTTTGCTTACAGAGGGTTAAATTCAAAAGTTGCATATCACTTTGATTTATTTAGACATTCATTGTATTAAGTAGCTTGTAAATTCAATCCCGCAAAGATTCCGAAAACTATGTTTATTACATTTTGTATAAGTAGGTTTATCCCTAAAGTTTGCATTTTTTAGTATTAATATTTGTTCTTAAAGGCTTTTAAAGCCTTATGCAAACTTAAAAAATAAAATATCATATTATTTTAAATTTATTGTGTAGATATTTTTCATAAGGCTCAAATCTCATCGACTCTAGTTATGATGAGGAGAAGGATCAAAGTCAAAATGTGAGACTTATGACTCTACCCTATAAGTAGGCCACCCTGCTCAAGAGCTTCGTGCAACAATGAGTTTGATAAAAATTATTTGTTAAATTTTTAGAATGATTACAAGACCATGTTGGGGCAATTGCATGATTCTTGGAGTGGAGTAAGCTTGAATTCAACTTATTTTTTATCTGTGCAACATTCTCAGAAAATAGGTTCATGTATTTAATACATTTCTCGAAGCACATGCAGATGTTTTGATTTTTCTTCAGTGATTTAATGTACTTTTAAAAGATACATATATGACACTTGAAAATTTATCATAACTCATTTTAGTGTCAGCATACTTCTCGGAGCAATTGAATTCTTCTCAAAACATATCAATTTTGAGTTACTTTATTTCACGTCTACGTAGTATTCTTAGATTTTTGGTTCATGCATTTAGTAAAATTGTTAGAACACATACAGAAATTTGATTCTAATGACTTGACCTGTCTCTCAAATAATGCATACAATTTTTTATGCATTACAAAGCATGCTTCACATTTCATGATATATTTGCACACTAGTTGATGCATGAGCATGATACACTTGCATGTTTTTCGATGCATTTGCACTATGCACCTACACATTTTCCTATACATTTGCACCTTCAATATATTTTCACAATAAACTTTAATGCCTTTTGAAGTGTTGCAATTAAGTTCGAAAATTCCCTTGAGATGGATGTGCATGACTTGCAAATAT
Organism: Dendrobium huoshanense; assembly: GCA_016618105.1. Lineage (NCBI taxonomy): Eukaryota > Viridiplantae > Streptophyta > Magnoliopsida > Asparagales > Orchidaceae > Dendrobium > Dendrobium huoshanense. The sequence continues at coordinate 51,466,729 of CM028355.1, read as the reverse complement.
ATGAATTTTATTGTTCGCGCTAATATTTGATCATTGGAATGTCTGAAATATATCATTTTGAGTTCACTATGTTGCCTTATGTCTGCTAGTATATACTTGTTGTGAATCCAGTGGCATAAAGAAAATGAATCAGAATTCCACATCTTATTTTTTTTTTAGAAGCCATATCTCTCATCTTAATTTAAAAATCATTATCCCAAATTTCTCATTTCCATTAATGCCTTGGAATAGTATGATTGAAGTATGTTAAAAATGAGGTAAAAATAAATGTTTAGTGATTTGAACAGGTGCAATGATGGGTAGAAAATGCGCCTAATAGACGAGTGGATAACTTAGTGTTAGACTATTAGAAGAAAGAGACACTAAAATTACATGGATAAAGTTGGTCAAAATGATTAGTGAAGAATATATTTAAATACTCAAACACCACTCTATATGAATGAATGAAAAATGAGGATTCATAAAGCAAAACCCCAAATAATTTGGATAAGGCTAATAATAATGATCATGATCATCATTATGATGATATTAATAAATATGAATGAACAAGTCACAAATTGACAAAAGCTACACCTCTTTAAAAATTAGAAACTCGGAATCAAACATATTATTAATAGAAAATAATGACTTCTTGAAGCCATCATGATAATAAGCAAAGGAAAAAAAAGTATGCTGACGCTATATAAATCACACAATAAAAAATTATCATAACTGCTAACAAAGTTAATCCTGCCAATATTTAAATATCAGAATAAGAAGAAATTACTTAACTGAATGAAGTCACTTGCATTGATTTGGAAGGATATTTATGATGATACAGAGTTTACGGGCAGTTCTCAGTAAGGAATTTAAGCAAAAGCACACGCATATTTGATGGAGAACGAGAAAATTTTGAGAGAAGAAAATAAGATGGTCATATTGTACGATAGTTCAAAACCTTTCCAGCTCTTTGACGGCATTTACCAAATGCATAGATGGATGGTTTACAACACATAAAATTGTGAGGAAGTTTGAAATTTTCATACAATTTTGTCAAATGGTTTAGTATTTTCCAAATGAAAAGCAGCTTGATGGGATAGCAATGCAGTGGAGGTTGGAAAAGGTTAAGGGTGTGGGAATAAATACCTCGTGTAACATAGAAATTATTGCATTGAAATTAGTTCCTTTGGCCAAAGCTCGTGTGGCCGCAGCCTGGATTCAGAGCACAAGCAATGTAATTCGGTCTAGCTTGCCTAATATGCTTGAAGGATATATAGACAACCAAACCTGAATAACTGGCCCATCTGCCAACGGATCAGAGTAGGGCATGCCCAACTCTATAATGTCTGAGCCACAAGAATCAAGAATTTGTAATGCTTTTGATGTGGTAGACAAGTCTGGATCACCAGCAGTAATGTAGGGTATGAATGCAACCTAAATCATCAAAACGAAAATATTAGATGCCCATACTAATAAGCAAAAGAAGTTTTCAAATCAACTCAAAGGCTCATTCCAGAAACAAAAAATAAAAAACAATAAAGCATCCATTTTAAGAAAGAAAAAGGGAATTTATATCACTGCACCAAACATGGCACAGAAGGGTAGTTAATGAGTATTAACTGATAACATAAGGCACCGAAACACTGCATGCACTTCAATGAGGATGCAAGCATCTGTAATGAATGAAAATGAGTAGATAGAAGCATGCCTTTAAATAGTTACGTGAAACAAACAAGCAACATAGGCAAATTTACCCGTTTCTTTGCTATTTGGAATGAAGCCCTATTAGTATCTATTTTGCATACTTCATCCAGCAACCATCATCAACGCCATCATTATCCATACCCTAGCTCAATTTTTTATTCCTATGTTTCCATCTATTCAAACTTGCAGGACTGGGTTATGGGCATAGCACAAAAGTTTTTCATGGAAAACCACCTTCAGTAGTTGCGCTGAATAATTCTTATGACTAGCTTAAAGTCAATGCGTGACACTTCTCACCAATTTTTTTGATGATAACAACCAATATGCAATTGCTGTCTTCCATTCAGCCTTTAGCAGCTAAAGAATATTCAATAAAACATGGAGATGTAAAATAACACACGCTACCAATTCATGAAAAAATGATAAATCATCCAAAAAAAAATCAATCTTATCACCATTAGCCTAACCATCATACAAAAAATATCACACAATGATTCTTTATAGTTCGATGATATTCTTAAAAAAAATCGCATCTGCACTCCCAGCTAACCCACCCTATCCGCAATAAGCATGTCAGATATGGTTTTTGAGAAGCAGTACGCAAAATTATAAATGAAGTTGCAATAATATTTCGGAAGTCTGGTTCCTAAACAAATTCAATCAATAAAAATATTATTTCCAGCATCCAATTCATGTATCTTAAATTGTCACAGCACTCTGAAAAACATATGCTTTATTACCAAACTCTTCACAACAAAACCAATCTTTAAGAAAATATTAAGGAACTAATCATCAATGAACCTTCATTGTAAGATAAAAGACTCTGTATGCTGTTAAGGGTGAAGTACTAAAGCAAACAGAGCTCTATGCTTTTAAAATATTGGGATATTTGGTTCGATAAAATTATTAGCAAATGTCATTCATTTGGTTCTGCGACATCTTTGAATAACCATTTCATAAATACCATAAGTCCAAATTTGTTGACATTTAGATGTCACAATCAAATCAATTGACCTCAAAATGTTAGGTTATCAGATGATTCAGATGGACAAAATAAATTATACAAAAAATAAAATTAAATTGTTTATACGAAATAGAGCATAAAAATCACATAAAATCGTGTTTAAGGAAAATAGAGCCTAAACCAACACGTCGCTTTCCTAAGGGTATTGCAAAAGGTTGTCCAGTGTGTCCCTTTCTCTTTTTGGCAGCGCCTATTTATCCAGTTTCTTGATGCAAGATCAACTAGAAAAGATAATTCATCCAATATAGTAATCAAAGATAAAAAGGTCCAAATTTCCTCATCTATCTGTATTACTGTGAAAAAAAAAAGATGGGAAAGAAACATGGTTAGTATAATTGGGCTATGAGAAATCTTATTAAAAGCTGAATATTCTCAAAATTTTAAAATTTTAATTTAAAAACATGCAAAAACCAAATGGGCCTTTGCGGTTGAGTTGGATTCCTTGAGAATAATGGAAACTTTACAGGGAAAAAAAAAAAGAAAATTTAGTGGAATTCTGTTCTTTTTCAAATTCAATTGATAGGTAACTGTCATTCAATTTCCTCCATATGACGTAATCTTTCCCATCATAAATTTTTTTCTGTTTTCGTTAACGAATTCTCTATTTTCTTTAGATTTTTAGATTTCATTGCTTATCTATTTCATTTATGTTTTTTTTTTTTCTCTTTCTGGATGCAAGTTTTTTTAATAGTTCGGTCCCACAAAGAAGAAATCAAGATTGTGCAAGTCCATCGCAAAAATTAGCCCCACTGCATGTAAATGTCTCCAAATTACATCTCGCTCAGCAATGTCGCTCAGAATTGATTTCCTTACCCGGAAAAAAAAAACGAAAACAATCTTTTTGAAGAGAACAACTTTTTTTATTGACAAGCATATTTAGTCATAACTCTTCATTATAATGTGTATCAGCTCTTTACCCTTTTTTTTTTTTTTAATATCTCATTTGTTTACTTTCGGACTTGAGCATGATTTTTTGAATGTAAGTGAAAAAAAAAAACTATTTTTAAGTATACGAAACCAAGTCTTACATGAATTTGAAAAGTTATGAGTGAGAACTGAACGGAAGGTTTAGACAAAAAAATCTAAAATACACAAGTCTCAATCTAAATTCAAGGTAAAATATTCTTAATATCTTCCACCAAAAAACAAAGGGAAGTCAATAATTCAGAACACAATTCCTTTGCTGGCCAACATTTTGCACCAGAAAGTATTATAAGTCTCATCACCATCCTATAGAATTTTCTGTTGTTGTTGTTTTTGTAATACCTAAATTGGAAATCCGCACTCCTTTTGAGTATCGCATGTGATATGGTTCCGGTAGATTTAATTCATAGGAATTCGTTCTTATGAAATTTGAATTACAAGAGTAAAAAATAATTATTTTGGTAAAATAGCTTTTTTAGATTACATTAGAAGCAAATTTTCTGTTCTCAAGGTGAGCGTTTCTTGTTTGCATAATGACATGAATGATACTATATTTTAATTATCTTTATAAGATTTTAAAATAGAATGAGACTACTTCGTATCTATACGGATGTAATATTTCACATTTTTTTTTTAACTCTTTTAACTAAATTGACAATAAAAAATCTATTTTACATGCATTCTGCAATCTGCAGGTATATTCCTATTTTATTTATACATAAAATATTAATGCCAATCACCAAAAAGCCTAAAACATTTCCAAGAAAAATTAATCTAAGTGATTGTTTACGGTTTAGCATCATCAATATTGTGTTATTTCAAGTAAGGGAAAGGACAAGGTACAACCCGAATAAGGGTTGGATTTTGATATTTTGGATGTGCAGTTTTTTTTTTTTTTTTTGGTGCAGTTTGTTGCAATATAGAAATTCAACAATTATATTTGGTAAGATTTTTATGAAGTTTTACAATATACATAGAATATTAAATTATTTTAGTAGTTCTGCAGATGAATTGAAGATTATTCTTGAAATTGCTTCCATCTTAGAAAATATTATAAGTGTTAAAGACTGATCTATAAAAGCTACTATGAATCCTTATAAAAATAAGGGTAATCTTTTGGGCATAGCAGCAGTTGAACCTGCATTCATTAGGTAAACAACCCAATGCTCTACTAACTTAGCTATATCTGATTTGTCAATTAGGGTTATAAGAAAACATTGCAATTTAGATAATACTGAACCAAACAACCCCTTAACATTGATTAAAAGATCCTTCAAGTCCTTTTTAAATAACAAATGAAAGAATCAAATACATCCACATCAAAATATTAGCAGAACAAACTATAGATGATTAATCAGCATAGAATTCCCATTGTCTCCACCGATCACTTTTTTTTTTCAGAAATAATTACTTAGCATTTAAACTACATTAACTAAATAGTTACCAACGCCTTGATTGACAAAGACAGATTCATAAAACTAATAAGAAGTAACACTAAATAAAAACACAATGAAATTTAGAACACGAAAGGATATAATGCAGCTGCAAGCACAATAAACCAAGCAATCATCAACCCAATGCATAACAAATAGAACCGAAGAAGGAATGTTAGTGCATACTTTTCCCTGCTCCTTCAGACGAGCGAAGGTCTCTGAGATACCAAGCGACGGGGAGATTCTAAGAGATGCCATGGTCCGGAGAGAACTGTATCGGGAGATGGGTTTATAAGAGAATGGGGTAGCGAGGTAAACGAGGGAAAGACTATTAGGGTTTCGAGAAGGGATGAGGGAGGCGGCGAAATTTGATGAGAGGGCCATCCGGGCCGCGGTTATGGAGACGAAGGCGTCCAATCTCAAGCTCTGCGGAGAGTTTATGGGCGGAAGGAGATCCGTTTTTTACTCGTGGAACTACTGTGGGAGTGTAGTTTGTGATTTTTAATATATGAAAATTAGATAATTTTAAAATATATATTTTATTCTCATTTTTAATATATAAGAATAATTTTAAAAAATGGGCTTTATATGTATCTGAGGAGGTGTTTGGTTGCTTGAAAAGAAAATACAGTGTAAAGTAAATGCAATGTAATCTTAAAGTAAATGTAAAGTAAATATTGTGTAAAGTATTCCAAATGCACTACATTTACTTTACATTGCATTTACTTTACACTGCATTTCCTTTTCAGGCAATCAAACAGCCCCGTAGTGCATTTGGAATACTTTAAGACTGTTTGGTTGTCTACAAAATAAAAGCAAGATAATTGTTTCTCTTATTTGGTTAGGTAAATCCAAAGTAAAATAAAAGCGATTTTTTTGTCATAATTAATTTTTGCATTACAACTATTGTATTTATAAAAGCCGTGTATTAATAAATTTTGTTTAGTGATGATTAATTAATTATGTTTATTTATTTATTTTTATTAGTTTATAGAATATAAATATAATACTATTTTGATAAAATAAAAAACATAAAACTATTGAAAAGAAAAATTTATATGTTCATTTCAAATATTAAGAAATCCCATTGATTCCGGAGCAGGATTTTACGGAAGTGTCATCTTCGAGGCTGAGTAGGCAGTTGACGTAGGAAGAGTATGCAGACGATCGCGAGAGGATTTCTAACCCGCTCAATTTGAGTGGGTTTCGAAGTCACGCGAAATGACCTATGCAATACACCGTGGAACCTTTGGAGGAATTTCTTATTTTCTGCTCAAAACCAACCAAACAGTATAATTTATCAAATGCATGTAATTAAAATACTCTACCCTCCTAATTATGCATACCAAACAGCCCCTTAAAGAAATATGTCCAAAAAAAATTTATACTAACTAAAATATCCCTTAAATTCAAATAGACCCTCAAATTTATATAAATAATCTTTCGAACAAGAAGTACATAGACCCCTACTCAATATCATATTTTATAGTTTCATAGTCGTTGTGATCTGCTTAATATATTACTGTAAAATATTAGAACAATTTTAATTTAAAATAAAACTTCTTTTTTTTTTTTTTAATTTTAGTTAAAAATTATATTTATCTTATTGTTTTAACCATGTGATTTCATTATGCTATATTATTATTTATTTTTTAGCAAGTTCTAAATTTTTTTAAAATTGAACAAGTCTTGTTTGTATAAATTAATTTTTTTTATTTATATATTATTTATTTATATAACTCTCATAACTCTAAATTACATTAAAAATACTACTAATATTAACTTGTTAAATGTAAAAAACCCATATTTCCATGCAAAATGTTATTTAGATATTTAAATAATATATAAATAAACATAAAAATTTATGTATTAGATATATAATCACATAAGAATTTTATGATATATATATAAATTAAAAAAAAAAGCTAAAATATTATGTTATTTTAATTTGATAATACAATAAATTGAAGACATCAATAATTATTATATATTTCTAAAAATTAATGCAACTAAATAATACTTATAGTACTTCTTTGATAGACTCATGGTGTTGACTCTAATTAATTGATTTATTTGCTCCAATGGGGTTAATAATCGAGCAACAAGTAATGGATTAATAGTGGTCATTTGGGTTAGTACTGTTCTCATTGGATCAAATGGATAAAACTTGGGATAATTTCCTCCTACATTTTGATTATAAGAGGATATAATTTGCACTATTCTTTGTTAATAACTATGAAGATTATTTCATAAAAAAAAATAATAATAAATAACTATGAAGATTATTTCATTGTTAATGAATTGAATAATCTTCTTTAAGTCAATAAAGAACCCCATATTCAATTCTTTAAATGCAATAGGAGAAATTTGAAATATCAACAATGCAACCTTGTATACACCATAGCCAAATTTTTCCATAAAATTTATTATGTTTTGCTATCTTTTTAATGTGACTATATTCTTATAGCAAAATAGAATAATTTAATCACAATAGTTCTATAAAGAGCTTAAACACCTAAATTAACAGGGGATAAAACTCGTTATCTCGGACTATAAGACACCACGCCAGTGATAGGAGAAATTATTTTGAGCGGATACTATACCGTTTAGTGACAAATCAGAATGTGCCACATCACCCGGTATACAACGATACACAACAAAAAATTGACATAACACATCGTGATTCGTCTCCAAATGGAGCCCAGTGTCCGCACAGAACAATTTTTCCGGTGATAGAGATTTCCATATATGCTACACACAAATGCATTTGAAGTGTAAGACAAATCTCTGTCCACAGATGCATTGAATCATTACATGATCATTACTACAAATCTTTGTTACGACAAGAGACCTGCCTTGTGCTCCCAATGCGAATTTTATGTGCTAAATGTTTCTTAGTTTGAACAAATGCCTTGTATGTATCAGGGCAGTCTTATCCAATTTGTTTTCTTTTATTACATACACATGCATCAAGAAGCACAGTAGATTTGAATAGCACATGCAATACTGCATGCGACTATCAAATTCAACAAGGTACAGAAAAGAGAGCAGGTTACCTTGTAAACCAATAGAAAGTGGTTAAACAGAAAGCTCTATCTGTCTCCCTCCCTCTCTTATAATTTGCTAACTTAATAAATGGGAAGAGCATTCAGCAGGCATCCAGGTCTCTGCATGGTGGAGGTTTTGGCTCACCAAGCAAAGTGGTATTGCCACCTTCAGGGCCACCTCTGATTCGATTTGGATTTTGTGTCCCAACCTGCCAAAGAATAGAAGACATTAGGACCATCATAAGAGTGAAGGGGTATGAGGCTCCCAATATATCATTGTGATTCAAATTATGATCTCGAGCCAACTTAGACTTCGTTTGGGACCGATTTTTTACTGCTTCTTAAAGTACCTTTCTAGTAAAAAAAAATTATTTTTTTTACTAAAAAGCTGCTTGAAGAAGCAGAAAAAAAAAAAACCGTCCCAAACTAAGCCTTAATCATTGTTTTAGGCCTTCCCTCCAAAGAACCATAAATCAGAATTAAAAAGCCTAAAAAAAGAAAATTGTACGACTTACTGGAGGAGCTTCTCCTCTCCTTAGCATCTCAACAATCTCAACAACTCGTTTGGGAGTAAGGTCTTCCTGAGGAAACAAATCATACAGATAATTAAAACAACAATAAACGTTGTTTATTGCCAGTGAATATAGAAAGACAGTAGCCATCAATCAATACAGAAACAAGCACATAGTTGAAAGATGTCACTTTTCTGCCAGACTAAAGTTTTATTTGGGACAGCTTTTTATTGCTTCTTAAAGCAGCTTTCTAGCACAAAAAATTTCAATTTTTATACTAAAAAACTGTTTTAAGAAGTAGGAAGAAAGCCGTCCCAAACGAAGCCTTGGGACAACTTTCTTACTGTTTCTTAAAACAGCTTTCTAGTACAAAAGTTTTAAGAAGCAATAAAAAAGTCATCCCAAATGAAACCTAAGTCTTCTATGTTAATGATTTATAGTGTGCATCTTGAAGACTTGAACCCTTGATCTATTGATCTATAAGTGAGAGGATGGTTAGTAAATACCAAAAAACGGGAAATTCAACCAAAGCTTTTATTGTCTAAAGGGAAAACAATTATGACCACCTAAAATTAGAGTAAAGTAGCAATGTCTTTCATCAGCTAATAGGTTTGAACGGCCAAGTTGCTCGGTAAAAAGAGTGGATCTCATGTACAAATAGGAACCCATGAGGATAACCTTCCACACAATAATACAACATTCAATATGACTGAAAAACTCATTAACCAGTATATGTTTCCACTTATAAAACCTATGAACATGAATTAGGTTCATATTAAAATATAAAGAATGTTCATTTAACAAAAAATGTTGTACGTAAACTTGAAGCAAATGTCTCAATGATCTCACGACTTACCATCACTCATTCAGCGTGTTAAGTCTTTAATAGTTTTCAATTGCAAGTTTCCTATACTCTATATGCACTACTTGGACACATCAAACAACAGCAAAGCTTTCACTTGAGATTATTAGCAAATAATTAGTGGTCATGGTCGCGTCACATTAGCCAGTAACAATTTTACACAAAAGCTATAACATTCATCTTCTTTAAATCTACGAAGTCTTTCAGAAAGAAAATCAAAATTTAAAATATTTGAGGTTACCTAAAAAGGAATTGCAGACCCCTCTTTCATCAACATCCTACAGCTTGCCTCCATATAACAATGGGCCGTTCAGAAAAGCTTGTTACAGTGATGCAAAGAGCTCTATTCTTGTCTAACCCTCTTGCCACCAGCAACATCCTCAAATGAGCATGATTCAGATTTCAGTTAACAGTTCTTGAAATAATCACTAAAACCCCATCTTCCAACCCAAACCCTAGTCTTTCCAGCCCAAAGAACAGCCATTGCCCACCTTAAAATAATTTGTCCAACAGCCAAAGCCTGTAATGACCGGTTAAAAGGTACAGTAACGAGCCCAACCTATTCCCTAACCTTCTAAGGACAAATATGCATTTCACAGACTGAATGAGAACTGCCAGTCCCTCCACTCTATTGTTCACAATCTAACTTACTACCGGCAAATGCATCCGCCTGGCCAATGAGAATCATGTTAAGGAGACACGAAACTTAATTCTGATCTTATTGCATGGGAGGATAACACCACATAACACATGGTAATGGCTGTATGAATAATTGAATACAAGAGCGTACCTTCTAAATCTAGAATAGATAAATAGCAAAAGACAGATGATTCAATTAGTCTACATGGATGAGAGTGAACTAACGTAATAATTATATGTGAATCCTTCAGATCCGTTTGAGTAATCAGCCACAGCAATCATCGGAGCATTTACACAGCAACCCTGTTTCAAATAGAATTACACTCAGAACTGAAAACAGTCATATCAACGAGACAAAATATATAATATAGTTACAACTGAATTATATCAAACCATACATAGCTAAGGGGATATGAAAAGAATCTATGGAGTAAAAAATCCATGGGAAAACATGTAAGAAATTCTTATGAAATGGCCCACGTTACTTTAATTATTTAATTATAATTTAAAAGTAATGAAGTGTCACAATCCTATTAGCCAAAAGAGAGATAATTCATCAATATGTTCATCATGGACCGCTTGATGAAACAACTAAATTATGAAATAATGATCTTCTTTTTTACCAATTAAGTGTTAGCTTTCTTCATAAGAAACTAACTGAAGCAAGAAGAAAAATTGCAGGTGAAAGGACGAAAACATAGTTTCTCAAATTCTTGATCAAATTTTCAAAGAATATCCCCATAAATCAAGGTATGTTTTCTTCAAATTAATGTTTGGTGAAAATAATCTAGTAAAAGACCTTCAGTATAACAAATTTATGCAGAAAAATAAAGTTGCTCATAACTTTAATTTACGAATGGAAAAATAATTTTACATATGGTATCTCAAGGTCAGGTTAAGAACTTGTGATCTTCTATTAAAGATTATTTTATGTTTCGAAATTTAGTATATAATAGAAAATTATAGTTTTGTTATCAATTTTGCTCGATATCTTTTCTTCCTCTATAAGTTATTCTGTTATTGTTCTTAATGTATTTACAATTTATTCATTAATTTACGTTAATTTCACACCATTCTTACTGCGACAAATTTGAAATATTTGTATAAAACCATTATAGTTTGTTCTTTCGGTAAGAAATGATAGCATTCTAGCGACTGCTTGGTTGCAAATAAATTTAGTCCCATGGCATTTGAGTATCGCATTAAATGAGATGCTCTGGATTTTATTTTTAGAAATTTCCGCCACATGCAACTATTGTTGCTATGAACTTGAAACTTACTATTCTTACTTTAGGAAAAATATTTTGAATTCAAAACACATTGATTGGATGTACTTCATATTTGAAATGCCAACAATTAAATACTGAAGATTTATTATTTATTTAAGAGAATTTATGTGTATATTCATATTAAGAGAAAGATAATTAAATTTGAGCCTATAATTGTACAAAGTTTTAAACAAATAATAATAATTTTCTTACATGCATTTCACCCAATTGAAATATATATCATTGCCACTATATAATTTCATATTCATATTAAGCATAATTTGTTTAGTATATCTAAAGATAACAAATATATTTAACTGGAATACTGGATTACATATGATTGCTACTTATGAGAAATTTAAATTGAGTATCAATCATGTTTTACAGTTGTGCACTTGTGCACTGTAGTATTAATCAAAAGAGAACTTCAATATATATTTAAGTGGTTGTATGAATCCTAATTTGAGTTAGTGTTATGTGTTTGCTTTTACATGAGCGTTCCACATTTATTTTGTAGAATCTACTTTCTTTATTCACAAATTTTGCCTACTAAGAAGTTCAATGGGCTTAATTTTACTGAATAAAGTGATCAAACTTAGTTCCAAGTAAGTTTTCTGAATCTTGATTTGACATTTCTAAGTGATAAGCCCACTACTCATTTTACTAATAGATTAGTAGCACCAAATAAAAATCTATACATAATGCTTGGGAAAGATAAAACATACTTAGTTTAGTGTTTATGCAAATTATTGTAGCAAATATAAGAACTCGTAGTGCCACTCACGTGTCCTAAATGCAATCTTCCGAGCATCCTCTTCTCTCATTCGGATCTGATGGTACCTCGACTTCAAATCCATCTTTGAGATAACTACTACTCCACACAGCTCATCCAGCAGCTCATCTATCACCAGATTGGAAAACTTGTCGGGCACAGTTTCCTTATTCAGGGCTTGATAGTTTACGCAAAATCTCCAGTTCAGGTACTTCTTCATGACCAATAAGACTAAACTAGAGAAAGGACTCACACTCGGTTAAACGATCTATGCTTCTAATATCTCTCGGATCAGCTTTTCAATCTCATCATTCTTAATCTGAGGGTAACAGTATGGCCTGACACTGATTGGTGACACTCCCTCTCTCAAGGTAATGGCATGCTCATGCTGTCTCAGTGGGGGCAAACCTTGAGGTGGATGAAAAACCTCACTAAATTATTGTATAAACGGTTGTACTGAAAGAGGAATGTCTCCCTCTTCCTCCAATCTACCCCCTCTAAGCTCTGCAACTCCACCAGAAATCCACCTTCCACCTCCTGTAAGGTCCCCACCATGATTTTGAGCGACACAGGCTTTGTAGCCACTTCATCCCCAGATAACATCAGTGCTTTCTAACTTTAAGGGAAGGAAGACCTCTCTCACTTGGACCCCCTGTATAGTCAGAACCACTCCTCTACCCGTCTCCACATTCCTAGTGCCCATCATCACCCCATAACTCTCTATCTACCAACTTCACCCCTAATTAGTCAACGACCTGGTTGGAGATTAAATTATGGGTAGCACCACTACCTCCTTATTACTATTTCTCTCTTCACTTTCATGGTGTGATTCAGAGTGAATACAACCATTGAATTTAAGGAGACCTATGCCATGTCAAGATGCATCTCTTCTTCGTCATCTACCACTGTCTCATTCACGATGGTGTACCTCTCATCACATCTAAAACATAATCCCTTCACCCTCTTCTCCTGTAGCTCCTTCTCAATGAGCTTCTTGAAATTTCCTCAAATTCCCCCTCCTATGGGCTTCTTCTTTGGGGCCTCATGAAAGATTCATGGTGTTGGCTACTTATAAGTTAAGAAAGTAGTGGTCATCTTGTACGAGCCTCTTGAATAGTTTCCTCTGGCCCTCCTTTCCAGAAGCTTCTAGTCCTCCACTAACTGCGCTAGCTCCATAGCCTCTCCCAAGTTATGAGGCTTCATCACTCTAATTGCTGCCAGGATCTCTGGTTTGAGACCCGTCATGAAGTTCCTCTCTAACAATGTCTTAGAAAGCCGGTCCAATCGACTAGCAAGGTACTCAAACCTCTTTCGGTACTCTATCACCGATCAATCATGTGTCAGGATGAAAAATTGCTCATAGAAGTCAGCTCCTCTGTTAGTTCGAAAGCATTTCAACAAGCAATCATTGAACTCCCTCCAACTCTTTATGGGTCATCTTATGTCCCTCCATTGGTACCAAGCCAAGGCATTCCCTTCCAAACATAGGCCAGTTGTCGTCGGCCTCTCCTCATCCATCAAGCTATTGATAGTGAAACATCTCTCCACCTTGTAGATCCACCAACGTGCATCATCTCCCTCAAAAAGGGGCATCTTCAGCTTCCTCACTCTAGGATTGCCTTTGTTTCCCTTGAATCCTCCAAAAACTCACATTCCACGAAGGGGTGGTGCTCCCCTCATGTCCAAATCCTCCCTTTTGTGCTTGTACCCAAGCCCTTCTTCAAAATCACTTCTCCTTTTGTCCCACTCACCCCTACGCTAAAAATCAACCCCTCGTTTTGCAAAATCAGCACCCATCCTTTTATGCCTACTACCCATCATCGCCCTAGAAATAGGTTCTAGGAGATGCATCCCATTCCCCCCCCCCCCCCCCCCACTCCAAAATCTACACCTCTTGGTTTTCCCCTCTCCTTATTGAATTAGGATTTATACCACTGCCATGGCACTTTGATGGCTCCCTTTGCCTCCAATGTCGTCATTTTGGGTTGGGCCTCATGCAGCTTCCTTAACATTTCTTCCACGACGACAAACTTCTCATTCATCTTTTCATGGACGGCTGAAAACTGCTTTTCAAATTCAGACATTTTCTCCACAAAATATGATTTAAATTGTTCCATTTCTCCTTCCAATACTTTCACTTTTCTCCTGGTCATAGGTAGCTAGTAGCACGGAACGATGCTCTAATACCAATTTGATAGGAAACACACCAAGAGAAAATGAATTATCTTGGCTAAAATTTGAATTTCAACAAGTTCCAAACAAGAAATTAAGAGGGATTTTGGTGGAAAAAACTAGCGAGAAAGGATTTTATTGATAATAGATGAAAGAAAACTGAAAGATACAATAGATCCTCAATTAGAAAGGAGGATTTGGCTCTCCCAAATCTCTAGACACTGCTAGAGCCCAAACAAATCCAAAGCACCCTACAAATTTCAAAAAACACAAGATCCCAACCTAACCCTAGTGTAAACAATACATTTAAAGCATACAAAATATAGTTAATATCAAAATAGCCCCTCAATTTGAAATTTTCCTCCTAATTTCTTCCTTAATACGGCTGTTGGACCCAGCCCCAAAGGGGGCGGCAATGACTAGGGCGGGTTGGTAAACCAAGGGCGGTCCATGATGGACCAGCTGGATCAGTCTAAGGACTGGTCTATCAAATACATAATGGCTTGATTCTAAATGTACCACTCATATTTCAAATGTAATGTGAGGATTCCTTAACGGCCCAAATCATAAAGCAAAATAAAAAATTTACTTTCATGGGAAACCAAGTCAAGTTCTAGTTGAAGCCATCAGAATATATCATTTGTTTTAGATGCTATACATCATTTAAATTTTTTTCAAACTTTTTTATGCTCCTTCTGTTTCTTAAAATTTGGTTTCTTTGTGATGGTTTGGAAATGGATACAATTTTATACAATTAGATATTATATTACATTTGGAAATTGATGTTTCAGTTTTGTTTTAATGTAATCATTTTATTGATTCTGGTGTTCTTGGTGATGGTTTATACAAATTAAAACTTGAAAATTATTTCTTAAGAGTCTGTGAACCTTGCATCCTATAATGCACAGATATGGACACGGCGACACGGATACAACACGACACGAACACGTGACATGTAAACTATTAAAAATATAAGACACAGACACAAGTTGGACAACAACAATAACATCAAGCCTTTGTCCCTCTACGTGGGATCGGCACAAGTTGGACATGGTATTATAATTTTTATGATTTAAAAATAGTATATAAAAATTGAATAAATATAAAATTAAAAATAATAAGTCATTTAACTAGAACTTGTGCTTAAAATGACTAATATTAAGATGTCTAAAGTTGGGCATTGATGCCGTGTATCAAACATCGAGAGAGGAGACGACAATGTTGTTAAGAGTCGGGGATCGATGTTATGCAGTAAGTATCAGGCGTCGATGTTAAAAAGTCATTTGTCATCAATGTTGAGAGGGCGTTGGTCGTCCATGTTAAGAAAACGCAAAACAAAGATGAGCTGCTAAGTTGTGAGTGTAGAAATTGCTAGCATCGAGCATCAATGTCAAGACAATGTCAGACTTTGATATTGAAATGGTTTAGACATGTTGATGTGTAACGACGTCGGATGTCGATGTTGAGATGACATCGGACATTATTGTGAAAATAAAGTTGCGACTCGCCAAAAAGAAATAAAAATTAGAATATTCGATGAATGGGGTATTGAGTGAGGGCAATTCATTTAGTGTTGTGGATAAAAAATAAAAAATTTAGTTTTTCTATTTTAAATAAATGAAAATTTTAAATACAATAAATTATATTTAAAAAACTTTCATAAAGTACTTAACACTCGAGTGTCGGACACACGCATCCAATTTGTATTTAATTTTTTTTTCGGGCATGTTTTCGGCGTGCCTAACACATGTCAGAGTCGTGTCGGACATTGCACACCTCTTTGAGGAGAAGTGTCGATGCATCATACCTTGCATCATTATGTTGGAATTAAAAATAATTTAATTAAAAAAGTTCAACTTACTTGTGACATAAATGTTTAGATTATATAACCAACAACAACAACAAGCCTTTATCCCACTACGTGGGGTCGGCTACATGAATCCTTTTTCTCCATTGTGTCCTATTAAAAGTCAAATTCTCGTTTAAATCTAATAAAGAAAGGTCATTCCTAATATTTTCTAACCAAGTCTTTTTAGGTCTACTCCTACCTTTCTTAACATAAGTCAAATCTAATACCTCTACTCTCTTAACCGGGTCATCGGAAGGCCGCCGTTTAATGTGACCAAACCATCTAAGGCGACTCTCTCTAATCTTATCTTCTACTGGAGCTACTCCAACCTTTTCACGTATATGCTCATTTCGTATCCTATCTCTAAGGGTAAAGCCCCTCATCCACCTGAGCATCCTCATCTCTGCCACACTTAACTTAGTATTATGCTTCTCTTTTAATGGCCAACATTCAGCACCATAAAGCATTGCAGGCCTCACTACCATCTTATAGAATTTTCCCTTAAGTTTGAGGGGTACATTTCTATCACATAACAAGCCCGATGCATTCCTCCACTTCAACCATCCAACTTGAATTCTGCTGATAATATCCCCATCTATTTCACCATCACTCTGAACAATAGATCCAAGATATCTAAAACGTGTACTCTTATTAATGACTTGATCGCCCAAAATCACAATCCCCTCACTAGGTCTATTACTACTAAAATTACACTCCATATATTCCGTTTTAGATCTACTCAAGCGAAAACTTTAGACTCTAAGGTTGACCTCCATAATTCAAGTTTACCTTCAACTCCCTCTCTAGTCTTATCAACAAGAAGAATATCATCAGCAAAAAGCATACACCAAGGTATATCCTCTTGCAAATGTCTAGTGAGAACATCCATGACTAAAGCAAAAAGATATGGGCTTAAGGCTGATCCTTGATGTAACCCAACCGAAATAGGGAAATACTTGGTCAATCCACCTTGTGTTTGAACACAAGTAATAGCTCCTGCATACATATCTTTAATGATTTGAATATAAACATTATTGACTCCTTTCTTTTCAAGAACTCTCCATAGCACTTCTCTTGGAACTTTATCATATGCTTTTTCTAAATCAATAAATATCATATGTAGACCCTCCTTATTTTCTCTATATTTCTCCATCAAACCTCTTAATAAATGTATGGCTTCCATAGTCGACCTACCCGGCATGAAACCAAATTGATTTTGAGAAACATTAGTATCATGCCGCAACCTATGCTCCATAACTCGCTCCCAAAGTTTTAAAGTATGACACATTAACTTAATACCTCTATAATTCGCACAATCTTGTGCATCACCTTTATTCTTAAAAATAGGAATTAACACGCTCATTCTCCACTCATCTGGCATCTTTTTAGTCTTCAAAATAGTATTAAAAAGTTTAGTAAGCCATGAAATTCCTTCATCTCCTAAGCATTTCCACACCTCTATTGGAATATCATCAGGTCCAACAGCTTTTCCACCCTTCATTTTCTTTAAAGCCTCTCTAACTTCAGTTTTACTAATACGCCGATAAAAACAGAAATCTTTATTTTCATTTAGGGTGCTAAGGTCATTATAGTCAATCTTATTTTCACAATCTTCATTAAAAAGTTTAACAAAATATCTCATCCATCTTTGTTGAATATCATCTTCTAAGAAAAGTATTTTTTGATCTTCATCTTTAATACACTTCACTTGAACTAAATCCTTACTACTCCTATCTCTTTGTTTGGCTAACTTATACATATATCTTTCTCCCTCTTTAGTATCTAATCTATTATATAAATCACTAAAAGCTAATGTCTTTGCATCGCATATTACTTTCTTAGCATCCTTACGAGCCACTTTATATATTTCCCAATTATCAGAATTTTTAAAATTAAACCAATTTTTATAACAAAGCTTCTTATTTTTAATCTTTTCTTGCACATTTGGATTCCACCACCAACTACTTTTACTATTAGGAGATTTTCCCTTTGATACTCCAAGGATATCTTTTGCAATATTCTTAATATCACTAGCCACTTTTTCCCACATAATATTAGCATCCTCATGCACAGACAAAATCTTAAGATCTAAAATCTTATTTCCAAAAATAATTTTGTTAATATTCTTTAAATGCTCCCATCTAATCCTAGAAAATCGTTTTACTTTATTTTTTATTTTATGCCCCTTTATCTTAAAGTCCAAAACTAATAATCGATGTTGGGTACATAAATTTTTACTCGGAATAACTTTACAATCTTTGCAATCTAAACGATTTAGTTTTCTAATAAGAAAATAATCAATCTGTGTTGTACTATATCCATTTTTATAAGTGATGAGATGCTCATTTCTTTTCTTAAATAAGATATTAACAATTGAAAAATCATAAGCTAAACAAAAATCCAATATGGTCTTGCCACCTTCATTCGTCGTTCCAAATCCATGGCCACCATGAATGCTTTTAAAATCATCTACCTCTCTACCAACATGTCCATTTAAATCTCCTCCAATAAAAACTCTTTCTTCAAGAGGTATCTTTTGTATTAATTCTTCTAAGTCATTCCAAAAATTTAATTTAGAACTCATATCCAAACCTACTTGAGGAGCATAAGCACTTATAATATTAACAATCTTATCATCAACAACAATCTTTAAAGCTATAATTCTATCTCCAATTCTATTAAGTTTTATAACATCATCCTTTAAACTCTTATCTATAATAACACCTACACCATTTCTAGTACGACTCCGACCCGAATACCAAAGTTTAAATCCTAAACTATCAATTTCCTTAGCCTTCTCACCAACCCATTTAGTTTCCTGAATGCACAAAATATTTAACTTCCTATGAATCATAATATCTATTAATTCCATTAATTTTCCTGTAAGAGAACCTATATTCCAAGTTCCTATCCTAATTTTAGTTTCATGGACTAGCTTCTTTGCCCACATCCGTCCTTGATGTGGAAACCCTTGCCTATTTAACACTGCACCCGGGCGCCGGTGCAGCGGCCCTTGCACACTTGTCACTGTATTCAGGCCATACAGCGCGTCGCTTACAGGGGACGCCCTAGCATTAACACAATTTCTTAAAGGATTCATGTCATTATTGTTCGACAAGTTTTACGCTGGCTGTCGACTACCTAACGCAACCCTCCACTTTTCTCATCCAGGACTTGAGACCTGGCAATGGCAGTGTTTGATAACCAACGAAAGAAAATAAAGATTATATAACGAATAAAAACCTTTCTTATTTGGATTAAATGATTTTGGTATTTGTATGGATTGTATTAAGAAAAAAAATAGAAGACATAAAATTAAGAAAGTAGTCATAAGCAGCACACAACTTTTGAAATTTATGCACACTAACATATATGGATCTTTTGATATTCATATTTTGGTATTTGTCGGATATTGACTTAGCAATTAATAAAGATCCAGTTTCATTTTCATAAATCAAGTAT
This sequence comes from Dendrobium huoshanense, assembly GCA_016618105.1. NCBI lineage: Eukaryota > Viridiplantae > Streptophyta > Magnoliopsida > Asparagales > Orchidaceae > Dendrobium > Dendrobium huoshanense. Next base: position 51,447,082 of record CM028355.1, on the reverse strand, counting down.
AGTGCTATTTTAATAAGTGGATAGATACCATGAAAGGAAATGAAATTAATGCATCACAATGAAGGGATCTTGTTGAATTGTCTAAAAGTTCAAAAAGAGTCAGATATAAGTTGATCTTTAAGACCAAATGCAACACAATGACAATATCAAATGATACAGGGCTAAACTTGTTGCCAAAGGTTTCACTCAGAATGATGGTGTTAACTACAGACAAATATTTTCTCCTATCTTGAAAAATGACTCATTTAAAATTATTATAGTAATGGTGGCTCATTATGATTTGTAGTTCCATCAAATAAATGTGAAAACTGCTTTCCAAATGGAGATTTAGAGGCATACGTTTATATAGATTAGCCTGGACTTTTCAGTTGAACGAAAAGGTCACATGGTGTGTAAACTTAATAAGTCAATATACAAACTTAAATAAACTTCCTAACAATGACATATTACTTTCAATGATACTACATTTCCTTTATATTTAAAAAAAGTACTGATGATCGGTGAGTATATTTGAAAGTAAGGGGGAGAAAATTTATATTTATGATTTTGTAAATTAATAATATATTTTAGTAAGGCATCTTATGTGATAGCAATTGAAATATTCAATGATAGATCACAAAGAGTTTTAAGGTTATCTCAAAAAGCATATATTAATAAAAAAAAATAAGTGATCATAGATGGAAAAGTGCTTTGTAAGTGTTATTCCCATTCAAAAGTGAGATAAAATAATCATTATATAATGCCCAAAAAATGAATTAGAATGCAAACAAATTCGTTATACATCTATGGTTGCGAGCTTAGTGTATGCTCAAACTTGTGCTAGACCAAACATTAATTTTGTTTTCAAGACTGGGCAAACATCAAAATAATCCAGGATTATTGGAAGGCTGCAAAGAAAATTTTATAATATTTTCAATGAACAAAAAAACACATGCTCATTTATAGAAGATTTGATCACCATAAGGTTGATAGGATATTCAAATTCAGATTTTGATGGATGCATGGATATCACAAAATTCACATTCGACTATGTATTCATTTTAGCTAGAGAAGAGATCTCTTAGAAGAGTGCAAAGCATTCCATCATTGATGCATAACTATGGAAATTGAGTTGGTGACTTGCTTTGAGGCCACCATTCATGAAATATGGCCAAGGAATTTTATTTCTAAACTTGGAGTAGTCGGCAGTATTGCCGAGCTGCTAAAAATTTATTGTGATGATACTACAACAATCATCTTTCTACGAAAAAAAATTTTAAAGGGTGCTACCGTGCTAAACATATGTAATTGAAATATTTTGCCACTAAAGAAGAAATTCAACAACATTTAAACATATTAGCACTAATGTTATGGTTAGGTATCCATTAACCAAAGGGTTGCAATCAAAGATATTTAATGAACATGTTAAAAGCATGGGGCCGATGGGCATTAATGAAAATTATTATTAACATTATATTTAAGTTCATACTTTTTTGTACTAGACTCTCTGAGCTAATTTTAGTACTAATTTTGATACATTAAGGAATCATGTTTTCCTATGCTAGTATGTATATACATGAAATAATTATGTACGTAATAACAATATTTGTCTCTAAAAAGCTATTTTCGTTGGACCATTACGATTATCATTGGATCATGATGCTAGTATTTGTCTCTAATGAAGATATTATTGTTGGACCAAAGGTTTTGTGAAAATCATCTTGTTCAAGATCTTCGATGTAAAAGTTTATGCCAAAAATTTAAAGTTTGGTTTGCATAATTCATGATTGGACAAAATTTCTTACAAAACAATGATATATAAAAAACACAATGAAGATTATTCCTTCAATCACATTAAATCTCGTTGTGTTGTTGCACAAAATTTGTAATAAATAGGTACAAAAATTGAAAAATAGACAAATATGACAGCTCAAGTAATATGAAGGAAACTAGAGTAAATAGAAATACCAAAGGCGCTCACCATGCATTCCATTTCTCCAACAGAAAACAAACCATCCTTAGTGACCTCTATAAAAATGCAAGTAAGAAACTCTTTATGTCTCCACAAACAAATGTGCTAGTAGAAGAGTGATGTTACATAATCTCAACTTATGTACTCACCATTACGCTTCACTCCAAGGTGTTCTAGCAAAGCCTCTTCTATATCACGTGACCCACGTATCATGCATGGTGTTGTGCCACAAACCAACAGGTGATATTTACCAACCTGTAATGCATTAAAAGTCAATAGCAGTCTAATTACATGAGGGACAGCAAATTTATTCACATTTCTAACTAGATGTCATTTTTATCATATTAAAATAAATCTGACCAAAAGAAAAGATCAATTCAAAAATAGAAATATTATACCTTTGTCCGGTTGAACATTGAGTAAAATGTAGCAACTTCATATACACGAATTGGAGCAACTTCAACTACCCTTGCAATCTGAGCATAGAAAGAAAACTATAAAGAGAGCTAAATATTAAGTTCTTGACGGCCAACAAGAACAACAGCATCAATGCTTTACACTGAAGATCTGAATAAAAGGCTATTGAACAGATGAAAAAAGAAAAGTACTGCTAGCTTCAAAAGACACCTGCAGCACTACAATAGAGAAGTGATTGTAGTCGATCAATGCACTCTATAGGTCCACAGGGATCAATGGAAAGGGAGGTTGGGGGTTGCATGGATGGCGGCTAGCTTGTGGCTTGCAGTGGCATAGAGCCTAGAAGTGATGGCGTGCACGGCTGAGGAAGCTGGTGATCAACCAGAGAGGGGAAGTCGCGTGAGAGGTTTTAATCATGAAGGTCATGGGACAGTTTTTGCGGAAAATAGGAGAGAAATTCAAAGCCTCCCTCTTTAGCTTTTGGGTTTTTAACTTTTTATTTTTTTAATTTATTATTATTAGCATATTAAAGTAGGGAGAAGTTGTAAAAACTTCTTTGGACGATTTATAGTTTTGTGAGGAATGAATAATTTAAAAGCAAGATTTAATCAAATTTTACACATTATATGCATTCAATTAATATTAATTTTATCAAAATTTTCAAACTTTTTTTATAAATTGAATCAAATGTAAGTTAATCGAGCTGGTCAAAACCATACAAATTGATTGAATAGAGATGATGATTGCGACATGCCATGCGATCGTGGTGAGACACACAATCGACCGAAGATCGGGATTAAAACTAGACACGTGATCGAGCGAAGATCGCAATTAAGATAAGGTGCACAAAATCGAGCAAAAATCACGATCACGGAGAGATGTGCATGATCGAGCGAACATTGCGATATCTAGTGTACATGACTAGGAAGTCGTAATTAGGAAGCTCAACTTGAAATCATCAGGTATGTGAGTACCAAGATGATCAAACCGAAAAAACTCAAAGACAATCAATGTGTGTATGCAATGGTCGAGCTCGAGCACAATGAAAGTGAGGTCAACAAGTACGTAACCTCTGTTACAGCTAATGGGGTTTTGTTATCACACTGAGTTCTCATGGATACAGGTTAATGTTGCAAAATTTAGAAGATAAGTTTAGCTCAAGCTATCCATGATGATGAGGTAAAAGTAGAAATTGTACTACAATAAATAAAAGCCTTAAAGGATAAACAAGAAGAAGCGAGAAAGAGTTAAAGCCTCCTTGATAAAAACAAGGGACAGGAATTGTTCCCTAGATGTCCCTATAAGTGATGCACAAGAAAACTTTATTTAGCCATCATCAACCATATGAATTAATGGCCCTATAAGTTATTTATAATAATAAGTTATATTCAAAATGCCAAAAGTACCTTGAACAACTACCAAAAAAATGTCAAACAAGTCCTAAATGGCAACTGACATCTAAACACAAACAATTAACATTATTGCAAATCAGGACAATGACATGCTGAGTATAATATTGAAAAAAATAAAAATTATGACTTAGGAAAAAGGTAGACCCACACTACAACAACATCAAGCCTGCATACCACTACGTGAGGTTGACTACATTAATCTTTTTTCTCCATTGTGTCCGATTAAGAGTCAAATTCTCATTTAGATCTAATAAAAAAAAGTCATTTATAATATTTTCTAACCAAGTATTTTTAGGTCTACCTCTACCTTTCTTAACATAGGTTAAATCTAATGCATCTACTCTCCTAACCAGGTCATCGAAAGGCCGCCGTTTTATGTGACCAAACCATCTAAGGAGACACTCTAATCTTATTTGCCACTGAAGCTACTCCAACCTTTTCACGTGTATGCTCATTTCGTATCCTGTCTCTAAGTGTAAAGCCATTCATCCACCTGAGCATTCTCATCTTTGCAACACTTAACTTAATATTATGCTTCTCTTTTAATGGCAACAATCTGCGTCATAAAGCATTGCAGGTCTAACCACCATCTTATAGAATTTTCCCTTAAGTTTGGGTGGTACTTTTCTATCACACAACATGCTCGATGCATTCCTCTACTTCATTCATCCAACTTGAATTATACTAATAATATCCCCATCTATTTCACCATCATTCTGAACAATAGACCCAAGATATCTAAAACATGTACTCTTATTAATGACTTGATCGCTCAAAGTCACAAAACCTCCACTAGATCTATTACTATTAAAATTACACTACATGTACTCAATTTTAGATATATTCAAACGAAAACCTTTAAACTCTAAGGTTGACCTCCATAAGTCATGTTTATCTTCAACTCCCTCTTCAGTCTTACCAACAAGAAGAATATCGTCAGCAAAAAAGCATACACCAGAGAACATCCTCTTGCAAATCTCTAATAAAAATATCCATGAGTAAAGCAAAAAGATATGAGCTTAAGGCTGATCTGTGATGTAATCCAACTGAAATTGGAAAATACTTGGTCAAACCACCTGGTGTTTGAACACAAGTAACAACTCCAGCATACATATCCCTAATGACTTGAATATAAGCTCTATTAATCCATTTCTTTTTAGAACTCTCTATAGCACTTCTCTTATAACTTTATTATATATTTTTTCTAAATCAATAAATATCATATGAACATCTTTCTTTTCTCTCTATAATTCTCCATCAAACTTCTAAATAAATATACTGCTTCCATAGTAGACATACCCAACATGAATCCAATTTGATTTTGGAAAACATTAGTATTACATCGTAACATATGCTCCATAACTCTCTCCCATAATTTTAAAGTACAACACATCAACTTAATTCTTCTATAATTTGTACAATCTTGTGCATCACCTTTACTCAAGATAAGAATCAACACACTCATTCTCCACACATCTGACATCTTTTTAGTCTTCAAAATAATATTAAAAAGTTTAGTAATCCAAGAAATTTCTTCATCTCCTAAGCATTTCCACACCTTTATTGGAATATCATCAGGGCCAACAGTTTTCCCACACTTCATTTTCTTTAAAGTCTCTCTAACTTCAGTTTTAGTAATACGCTGATAAAAACAAAAATATCCATTTTCATTTAGAGTGTTAAGGTCACTAAAGTCAATCGTATTTTCACAATATTCATTAAAAAGCTTAGAAAAATATCTCATCCATCTTTGTTGAATATCCTCTTCTAAAAAAAGTACCTTTTGATCATCATACTTAATGCACATCACATGAACTAAAACCTTACTACTATCTCTTTGTTTGGCTAGCTTATACATATATCTTTTTCCCTCTTTAGTACCTAATATATTATATAAATCATTAAAAGCTAAAATCTTTGCATCGCAAGATACTTTCTTAGATTCCTTATGGGCAACTTTATATCTTTCTCAATTTTTAAAATCTTTACATCTAAACTAATTTTTATAATATAACTTATTTTTTATCTTTTCTTGCACATTTTGATTCCAACACCAACTATCTATACTATTAGAAGTTTTTCCTTTTGATACTCGAAACACATCTTTTACAACATTTTTAATATTGCAAGTTACTATTTATCACATAACATTAACTTCCTCATGTACCGATAAAATCTTAAGATTATGAATCTTACTCTCAAAGATATTTTTGTTAGAGTACATTAAATACCACCATCTAATCCTAAAACAATGATATGCTATATTTTTCATACTCTGCCTCTTCATCTTAAAGTCCAAAACTAATAAGCGGAGTTGGGAACATAAACTTTCACTCGCAATAAATTATTATGAAAACATAATAACTGAATTTACTATATTTAACGAATTACTAACCAAGTAATCTGCAGAAGAATGTTAAGAGTAAAACAATGAATTTATGGTACAGACAGACAAAAAAAAGTGAGATAGTTTCAGAATCTTATAGACAGAGCGATAGTAATATCATATTTAGTATAAGGGGGCAGATTGAGCTGATTTAGGGATGTATGGACCATAATGAAAGGTAAAGTTACATGCATAGAAAGAATTATATGAATATATTAGAAAAGAAAAATAGTTCACAGCTAGCATAGTCTAAAGTTACTCAGAATAATGTGAAAAAAAAAACTGAATAGTATCAAATGCTTCCTAATATGATGATTTAGTGGAGTGGGGTAATAACTTATGATGATGATAATGCAAGGTATACCAACTCGGGTGAACTCTATCAGTTACACCTTGATATACCTCATTCATTGCAGAAACAGGAATCCATCCACCATGCTGTTGCTGCGCAAGATCCAATAAAGGAATAACAGCAGATTGCTTGTAGTTTGAAGGATAGTGTGAAAGTATCTCTTTGACCTGAAGTATTTAAGATTTAGTAGATACTTCAATAGCCATTAAAATAAAAATATAGTGCAACAGTTCTACATCTGCAATCAATAAAACTAAACATCAAGAGGTTGACTGTGATCAACACATCCTGCCATAAAGTACCAGTGCACAATTAGCAGCTAATAAAGCAATTAATCAATCTACATAATTAAAAGCTTAAAAATTCACAATCATATAGGTATAACATTTAAAGAGTGCATTAATATGAAAAATGCACTTAGAAAAAGAACAGATGGTAGCACTGAAAAGACTCACGCACGAAATAAACCCTGCTAATTAACAAAATCACATTAAATAAAAAAACTGATCAGTATGACCAAACTAAAATTTGAAAAAAGGCATCAGATGGCTAAATATTTCGCTTGTGAGTGCACAATGATGATGATGCAATGATGGCGCAAAAAATGGTAGATGATCTCTACTAATGTCACTTAAGAATAAATTCCGGTATCTAATTTATATATACTCAATTAAATTACTTCAACGGTTGAAATTACTCCACTCCTCTAAATCAGTACAATGACAAAATAAAAAAATGTCGAATTCAGAGATTCAAGAGGGAAAAATTTGTTCTTTATTGCACAAATCTATCACTATTTATAGATCTATACAGGATATTAAATAAAGAAACAAATAAATTACAGAATCAAGTATTATTACCCTAATACAATCCTTCCTAAATCAGCCACCTAACTATGAAAAGGAATTAGCATGGTGTCTCATGATTGGCGTAATTTATGTGTGCCTCCCAAGGATCCCTCAGAAAATTGTCGGATGGGATTTAACACTAATCAACAACTAAGATTTAACACTCCCCCTCAAGCTGGGAAAGATAATTATGTTATTCCCAACTTGATAATCAGCCCGAGAAAGGCAGAGTTATCCAATCCCTTGGTAAGGATGTCTGCAGACTGGTCTTTTGATGAGACGTGGTAGAGACATATAAGACCACTGTCTAATTTTTTCTTTTATAAAATGTTTATGCACTTCTATGTGCTTGATCCTGTCATATTAAACTGGATTGTGAGCTATGTTGATTGCTGATTTGTTGTCACAATATAGCTTCATGGGATCTCCTACTTGATCCTTAGGTCTTCTAGAATCAACCTGATCCATAGTAGCTCACATATTCCCAAGGCCATAACTCTATATTCTGCTTCTGCACTAGATCTTGCCACCACGTTTTGTTTCTTGTTGCTCGACGTAACTAGGTTTTCTCCAAGGAATGTTCAGCATCCAGAGGTAGATCGTCTATCTACTGGTGATCCTGCATAATCTGCATCAATATAAGCTTCCAAGGTTATTCTGTGGTCTCTTCTAATAGAAAAATCTTTCCTTGGATTTGTCTTAAGGTAGTGCAGCATTCTATCTACAGCTTGCATGTGAGTCTTTTTTGGATTTTGCATGAACTGGCTAACCATACTTACAGCAAATGCAATATCTAGAATGGTGTGGAAAAGGTAGTTTAAATTCCCAAGTCTTTGGTAAGCTCCCTTATTTACATCTAGATCTTCTTCAACTTCCCCCAATTTGAGATTTGATTCTACTGGTATTGGTGTTGGTTTACAAGCTACTTTCCCGATTTTCTTTAAGAAGATATTTGATATATTTTTATTGTGAAATAAAAATTCCTTTGCTGGAGTGGGCTACTTCAATTCCAAAAAATTATATTAGTCTACCAAGTTCTTTGATATCAAATTCCTTGTTAAGACATTTTCTTAGAATAGCTTTATCCTTTTCATCATTCCGAGTTAAGATAATATCATCTACATAAACAAAATATTGTCACTTCCTCTGAGTCTGAGTGTTTAAAGAATAGTGTATGGTGACTATGGTCCCCATGACTTTAGGTGACTGCTTTAGCTCATATAGAGCCTTTTTTAATCTACAAACATAGTTACCCCCAGATTTTTCCTCAGATCTTGGTAGAATCTCCATAAATGTCTCTTCCTCCAAGTCCTCGTATAGGAATGCATTTTTCACAGCCAACTATTCCAGATGTTAATTATAATTAGCTTCTAGTGAGAGTATGATCCTGACAGTGTTCATCTTGGCCAAAGGTGCAAAGGTTTCCTGATAGCCGATGTCATACGTCTGAGTGTATCATTTCACCATTTGTCTTGTCTTATACCTTTTTAGTGTACCATCAACTTTATATTTTTTAGAGAATGCCCATTTGCAACAGATTAATTTTTTTCATACCGATAGGTCGGTGATCTCCCAATTATTCTTCTTTTACAAGGTCTGCATTTCATCTTTCATGACACTTTTCCAATTTTCATCAAATACAACCTCAGAAATATCATTAGGAATATGAATATCATTTAGTGTAACCAGGAAGTTTTTGTGTGAAGATGAGAAGATATCGAAGGATATAGTGTTGGTTATGGGGTATAAGGGAGGTTTCTTTAGAGAACTTGAGTTTACCTCGATTTCAGGAGATGATTCAGATTCTTGGATCTACTCTGGAATATAGTTTGGAATTGTATGCCTGGAATATACATTCCCAAATCTAATAACAACTTTTTCCTCAGTTTCTCAGGCTTTGATTTCAATTTTAAGTGGATTGGTTTGAGATGGAGGTGGAGGTTGAAGGTTAAGAGGGGCAAGCTCACTCTCCTCATTTTCGTCAATTTCAGTAGGAGTGTCAATTTCGGGTCATGGGTCGGGTTCGGGTCGAACCCGAAACTGACCCGGCACTATTCGGGTCAACCCGAACCCGACCCGTTTTTAAAAACGGATCGGTTTTCAGGACCCGAACCCGACCCGCTTCGGGTCAACCCGACACGACCTGAATGACCCGTTTTCAACAAAAAAATTGCTAGTTTTCGGGTCAAAACGGGTCAATCTCCTCTTTTTGGGTTAAAAACAGGTCAATCTCGGGTTGTCGGGTCTAAATGAGTCAATTTCGGGTCAAATGGTTAACCTGAACCTGACCCGATTTTTGAAACGGGTCGAAATGTTGAACCCAAACTTGACCCGTTTTGAGTTCGAGTTGACCCTAACCCGAAATTTTTGGGTCAGGTTTGAATCTGGTTTTCGAGCGCTCAAATATTGACACCCCTAAATTTCAATCTCCCCACGAAGATGAGGTTTGATAAAATAGGAATTTTGTTCATCAAAAGTAACATCAACAGATCCAAGGGTTTTTTTGGGGGGAATGCATTTGTAAACTTTTTGGGTGAATGAATATCCAACAAAGATGCATTTATGTTCTCTTGGATCTAATTTTCCTCTATTTTGGTTGGGTAAGTGACATAGGCAGTGCACCCAGAGATTCTGGGTGTAAGGTTATTATGGGTTGGAAACCCAGGGTAAAAGGATGATAGAATATCCATTGATATTATTAATCCGAAGGTTTTTGAAGGTGATCGGTTTATGAGATATGTGGCACTTAGGAGGGTTTGCCCCCAGTAGAATTTTGATACATTGTGTTGGAATAGAAATGCGCGGGTGGAGACTAGATGGTGACCATTGTTCCTTTCTGCAACCCCATTTTGTTGTGGAGTGTGAACACATGAAGATTCATGAATGATACATTCTTTTTGAAAGTAGGAGAATATGGTTTAGTTAAAGTAATCTTTGGCGTTGTCGTAATGAAAATTTCTTATATTTACCCCGAATTGGTTCTGGATCACGGTGTGAAAATTGGAAAGAATAGTGGTAACATCAAATTTATTTTTTTGGAGAAAAATCCAAGAGACTCGAGCGGAGTCATCAAAAAGGATAAAAACCATCGAGCCCCAAAGGTATCACGAATTTTTTAGGGTCCCCATATATTACTATGAATAAGATAGAAGGGTATATTACATCTCTCATTTTTGTTTGAAAAAGAAACTCTTTTGTGTTCGGCTAACTCCCAGGTTTCACAATAAAAATATTCATTTTTCAATTTGTAAAAAAAAATTGGATAAATATATTTTAAGACATCAAAAGATGGATATCTAAAATGATGAAGCTAAGTAATGGATTTTTTATCAACCTAGGGATAACATAGATTAGCAATTATTGATGCTTTTAGATTTGTTCAGCTCTTTCAAGCAGTACAGTCTTTCTCCTTAGAAACTCCAATCTTTTTCCTCGATCTCTAATCTTGAAATAAACAACAGGTAGGGGTAAATAATACTTGACAATTATGGTCGCTGGTAAGTTTTTGTATGGAGATTAGGTTTGTGAAAAATTAAGGTACGTTGAGCATATTTTTAGAGAAAGGGAAGGAGATAAGGTTATGTCTCTTTGGCCTGCTATTGTAGTAAGAGAACCATTAGCAAAGATGATTTTTGTATCACTTGGGCAAGGAGTATAATTGATAAAGTGGGTAGTGGAGTGTGTCATATGATCGATAGCTCTTGAGTCAATAATCCATAAACTTTCAAATGATTTCTAGAGGCACTTAATCCAATGGATATAAAAAACTTAACTGAAAGTGCAAAAGAAGAGGATGCAGGTAGTTTTTTAAGCTATACCAGGAGTTGATTTAGCCTATCAATATCTTCTTTATTGAGCTCTCCAAAGCTGGACTGCACTTTTGGGACGTGCTGACTTGTTGTAGTGTTAGCTTGTGATGTAGTCTTCGGTCCACTTATTTGGTTCCATTCTTTACTGGGAGGCTTTCCATGTATCTTCCAGCATTTTTCTTTTTTGTCTTGATTTCTTGCAATAACTGCATCAAAAGGAGCCTTCAAATTTTTAGGATTCCTTACCTTTTTGCTTCTATGGTGCTTCTCTGGTTGTCACAATTATTGAACATTCAACAACCTTTGGCTCTAGCATGACACCTCATCGACTTTCTTCAGCACGAAATAAGAGAAATGGTCTCATTTAATAAAGTTGTCTCCTCTTTGCCAAAGTTTGGACTCTCACATGATCAAATTCTGTATTTAGTCGACGTATTATGTCACAATCTTGTTTCCTTGTTTTGTGCTTCCCACCTTCACCTTAATTTCAAAGATTTGGGCAACATCCCGAACTTTTGACAAGGTTAATCTAGCGGCATCCCATATTCCTTTTGCAGTGGATAGGAACATTAACGTATCACTAATTTCTGGAGTCATGGAATTCCACAACGATGACATAATCATGGAGTTTGCTTCATCCCATGCCCAAAAATTAGGATCTTTCTTTTGACTCCCCTCCAAGGAGGTAATGTATTTTTCCTCTTCCTTTCAAGCAGATCTTCACAAATTGACAACACTTTTGACATTTCTTCTCATTTAAGCGATAGGACGGTTGCATACCATGGAGATCACCTCGTCCTTAATGCATCATAGAATCCTCAATTTGGTCCATACTCTGAGAAGATTAATTTCATACATAGTGGTTTCGAATGATAGCAATGAAAACTATATGCAAGATGAAGGTCGATGCTTGTTAAAATAGCTTCGGTTCAATCAAGACGCACGAGCAAGTTTACACCTCGGGTCGAGTCTTTTAGCTATCGTGTTCAGATGATTCCTTTATATAAATTGTTAACTCGAGTCTTCCAACTGATACGCACTACATAATGCTTGATTCCTCCAAATGACACACGAAAGACCTCTTCTTCCTCGATTGGTACTTCCATTCGAGCGTACATAGGTGGATGTCCGCTCTATTTCTTTTATTCTCTCATATGAGCGCCCTACAAAAGGCCTCTTCTTCCTCAATCGATCCTTCTAGTTGAGCGTACCTATGTGGATGTCTGCTTGATTTATTTTATTCTCTCATACAAGAACCCTCCAAAAGACCTCTTGTGCGCTTTGATTTGGATGTCGCTGAAGTTTTGGATGTCGGATTACATCCAGACACACGATTTGATCTCCTCCTCTAATCGAGCCTGCATGTGAGTTTTCTCATGATTTTGATCTCATCCGTCTGCAAAAGCTTCATTTTTTGCTCGGGCACAGAGGGCGATTGCACTAAACAGGTGATACGGCAAATCGGCAATGAAGGCCGCTTTCTTCTTTCTGCTTCTTTCGAGTATCCCCTCACGATTATCTAGCAACGACAATGAAGTCCAAACCTTGCTCTGATAGAATGTCGAATTCATAGATTCAAAAGGGGAAAACTTGTTCGTTATTGCACAAATCTATCACTATTTACAGATCTATACATGATATTAAATAAAGAAACAAATAAATTATAGAATCAAGTCATTATTACCCTAATACAATCCTCCTAAATCCGCCATCTAACTATAGAAAGAAATTAATGTGTCTCATGATTGGCTTGATTTATGCATGCCTCCCATGGATACATGTGGAAATCATCGGCTGGGATTTCACAAAAAAAATTTCGTGAAGGATGACAAAAAAGAATTAAGTTATAGGCAACACATAAGATGATCTGAATTATACATTCACAAAATGAATCTAACATCAATAAAAGATAACATCAACTGAATTATTAGATATTTGACATGGTGAATAAAAATGTAACCAACTATAAGCTTATTTGCACACAACTTCCACTAACAATATTATAAATTAAAAAAAAAAATTGCCACTAACAACAAATAGCTTCGTTTTACCAACAAGATTCCATCACAGGATGCTGAAAATTCCATTTCAGACAAGAACACTAAGGCTATTCTGATGATTTAAAGAAAAGCCCAAACCAACGATTATACAACTCCATTTCATCAAGAAAGATAAGGTTTGTATAGCTCTATATATTTCCCCAACAGAACATAAACGTGTAAAAAGAAAAAGAAAAGAAAAAAGTTCCTGATTCAGAAATCAATCCAAAATATAGAAGTGAAAAAACGAAATGTGAATTCAAATGCAAACTATACCCTCTCCATATTGGATGCGCTGAACTCCCATAGAGCGTTAGGGTTGTTGTCGGGGGAATCAATGTGCTATTGGAGAAGTCCAAAGGGAAAATTTTAGGAAATCCAACAACAAAAAAAGGTATAGATTGGGATTTTCAAAATATTGGTTTAACTTACATAATTTAAAGCAGTAGAGTAGGATCTGGAGGTTCCAGCGCCTCCGGCTGAGACCTGAAAAAGAGAGAAAATATGGTACTAAGTAATGATAAGGAAAACTTTCAACGGGTAGAGTATAAATAAACGCACAGCAGGAGATTGACGGAGGATTTGACGAATGCCATGAAAGCGTTTGGTCACGAGGCGAGCCGCCGGCGAGAACATCGTCGGGACGTGGTAGAGAGAGGATCGGAGTCCCAGTCTCCCAGAAAGTAGAACCGGAGCTAAGGGGCTGCTTCGTTACAAGCAGTACCCTATATATTTTGTAAATTTAAATTTTAAAAGGGCTAAATCAAATTTTACTTGGCATAATAATTTTAAAACTGATTAAATTATAATAAATTATTTAGTTGTTCATTTTATAATTTAGACTTTAACTAATTATAAATTTATAAAAAAACGTACAGTAGACTTTATGAAAAAAAAAAATTCATTTTTACATGTTTTCTTTTTTCTTTTATTAATTTTTAAGTGTTACATAAATGAGTATGCTCAAGTGGATTAGTGGTTTTACCTTTAGAGATAGGATATGAAATTAGCATATACATGAAAAGGTTGAAATAGCTCCAGTGGAAGATAAGATTAGAGATAGTCACCTTAAATAGTTTGGTCACATAAAACAGCAGCCTTATGATGACCCAATTAGGAAAGTAGATGTATTAGTTTGACTAATGTTAAGAAAGGTAGAGGTGGGCCTAAAAAGACGAAATCCAGCTTAAAACTCGCATTCCAAATTAATTTTACGAGTTAGATTTATTTTTGTTAAACAAATTATAAATATGTCTAATTTGAAAAATTAATAAATACAAAGTTATGATTAAAAATAAATAAATAAATATATGAAATAATATACTAAGAATACTATTTTTTGTGTTATGAAATAGAGTTTGATTGGAAATGAATTATAGTATTTTAGAGTGTCACTATATTTTTGAGTGAAAAATAAATTTTTCAGTTGGAAATGCCCTAAAAAAATATAAAAGTTATTGACTTTAAAAATAATTTCATAAAAGTTAGCTTAAATTATGATTGAAATTTAGAATATGAAAAATAATGGATAAAGATATTCATATCTGATATATCATCAAAAAAAGTATCTTGATCTGACACGAATTTCGAGGCAAGAATCAAGTTAGAAACTTCAAAAATTAAATATGGGATCATTTAAACTCCAATTTCAGCAAACTTATAGTCGAACTGATTGTCTCGGAAATACGAACCCAACGACACCAAAGTCAACTCAATCCGAGCCCAAAATGGTTCAAATCAAATGCCCGAAGCACATTCGAAAGGTTCAAGCCACAATTGGGATTACCAAATGGTTTCAAAACATAACATGCTTATAGTCGAATCAAGTGGCTCGACGAAACGAATCAAACGAACCCAAGATCGCTGAATTCTGATATCATTAAGACCTTCAAATATCTGACAAACGATCCACGATCAAGGGATTCAATATCAACCATCCATCCAAACCACTCCACAAATGCCCTTGATCCTCCCCTTATTTAAGGGTCATGCCACGCTCAAAAAACTATAAATAGCCCCTCATTTCTCTTAAGAAAAAACACAAGCAAGAAGAGAGGAGAAGGGATGAAGAGGAGGAAAGAAGCTCCTCCTCGACCACCATCGTAGTTCTGCCAAACTTTTAACTGAAATCAAAGTTCCGGCAGACTTTCAAGTAACGCTGGAGTTCTGTCCGACTTCCAAGTGACGCCAAAACTTCCCTCGATCTCTAAGTGACTATGGAGTTTTGTGTGAATATCATCTAACGCCAGAGTTTTCCTCAGCCGCCAACTGACTTCGGACTTTTATCCGACATCGAACCTCTACTATCGCCACTTCTGCTCGTTTTCGAACTTTCACTGGACATCTACCCGATGCTGGATTTCTATCCATTATTGTACCTTTATCTAACGCAACCCTTCTGACCTCCGTTGTTAGACAACAGTCCTTCCAACCTCTGTCGCCCGCCGACTACAGTCCTTCCAACCTCTGTCGTCTGCCGACTACAGTCCTTCTGACTTACGTCTTCCACCGACTACAATCCTTTTGACTTACATCACCCACCAACTACAGCCCTTCTGACCTACATTGCTCATCGACTACGATCCTTCTGAATTACATCGCCCACCGACTACATCCCTTCTAACCTACGTTGCCCGCCGACTACGATCCTTCTGACTTACATCGCCCACCGACTACAATTCTTCTGATCAAACAAACACATCAACAGTGATTCTTTGTATTTCCACTATATAATATACTTTATAAGATGTACATCAAGCTAAGACTTTCCCCCAAAGAAGTGTCTCATTTGTAATCGACTGTAAATAATAGTTGATTCATTCAAACTGAACTAGGCTCCATGGTTTTTTCCCCTTTTCAGGGATTTTCCATATAAAAATCTTGGTGTTTTATAAATGCTACACCCTCTCTCCTATCTGTGTGCGCGACAGATCTTCGTTAAGTGTTAAGACTTTAAATTCTATATTTCTCTACCGTCGTGAAGACTCCAGGACGCAACAATATCAAGATTTGATCCTAATTAAAGCATAATTATGTCAATTACTGATATTAAAAATAAAAAACTAAATTTTAATTTTGTACTCAATTATCATAACCAAACAATTTATAACTAAATCTTCGAGCCACCCAAACAATTGATTTAATATCTCAAGTTTAATACTATGATAACATAAATACTTAATGATCTTAATTACACTTCAATTTAATATTTAATTACCTTTATGTACAGTTACTACTAATAATTATTATTAAATATTATTCTAAGTAAACAGTTTGTTTTCAAGCATGAAGAAATAGTGACAGCTTTTGTTTTCAAGCATGAGTTCTCATAAAATTATGTAATAATATTCTAATATAAATTTTATCATAAGCTTAAAATTAATTAAATTTATTTTGAGTAATAATGAAAAAAAAAAAAAAAAACAGAATCGAAAGACAATTGTGGGGCCCAAATGATTATTAGAGGACTGTATTTACTTGTAGCCAGATAATGCATATGTTATCACACAGAATTTAAACTGCCATCATACAAAATAACTGAACTAATATTTACATCTCAAATGACATTAATATTTCATCTGGGAAGACTTTTTTTTTTTTTTTAAAGCAATTTTTTAGTAAAAAAAATATTAAAACTCAATTTTTATATAAAAAATGCTTTAAAAATAATAAAAAATCTGTTCCAAACGAAACCTTAGCCTTTCAATATTAACATTTCGTTATCCTATTTACTAATAATGGAAAATTACAGTAACTTCAAATGCATTTACAAAAGAAACAATTGCAAACAACAATCCAATTTCATTAGACAATTATATCACTTAACAGTGTTGACAATTTGAAATTAAAATAGGTTACAATGAAAAATAGAAGTGATTTGATAAAGGGGGAATCTTCCCTCTTTGGTGAAATTATTCTGTGGTCATCGGACGCAGTCCGGAGGTGAATCAAGACGTGTCACGTCACTTTTTAGTTATGTACCGTTGCAATGTACTGTCGTATACATAGTGACGTGACGCGTCCTAATTTACCTTCGAACTGTCAGGTAACCTCACAGAATAGTTTCTCTTGAGGTAGAGTGAATCTATGACGTTACCAATTTATATTACATATAAATATTACTTATTGCAGTAATCTTTACTTTATTAAACCCTAATACATCAAGGGGGATATTGTTAAGCAGATTCCAACAGCACTCTAATTCTGGATAAGGTAGTTCCAGAACTCAAATAAATTACATTGTACAGTATTCTTAGTCTTAGAACCCAGTTCAAGAAGAACAAGAAGAAGAAATTATCCTGCAGCTCTTTTAACAGCTTGGAGATTATCTACAACCAATTTTTTGTTTTTTGTTTTATTAGAATTATTAAAACAGATACATAAAAATTAACTTGTATGAGCAAATATTATTTTCTGGAGTGAAACTTGCCTTAAGAAATTGTTCACAGTGCAAGTCATTCAGCAGATAGTTTTGCGAGGGTGAGAGCTAACACTTTTACGCCATTAGCAATGTCCTGAGCAGAGGCAAACTCTTCGGGTTTATGGCTATAACCTGCACAGCCAAGCAAAGATGATCAGAACAACTTTAACATTATGTATGTAGAAAAATATGAGCAAATTTTAGAACAGGTAATCAAATCGTTTTAATATATGACATTTCTCAAATTTAATTCATTACCTGTACAATATTGATCTCTCAAATAATCTATTGGATATAAATTAACAGAAAATGGGATGCAAATTGAATCCCAATTAATCTTTAATCCAAATTTAATCTCCAAGAGATTATTTCGGATCAAATTTGCTTAGTCGAAGGATTATATTGGAGATATGTAATACTCTGAAATAAAATTGATCATATACGAATGATCGGAAGGATATTTTGAACCCTTTTCTAAAAGAAATAGTTAAGATCTAGGGGAATCTAAGAGCCTATTAAGTTTAAAAAAATTAAAAAGGAAAGCAAATGTATTTTACTTCAAGGTTTTGCATTAGGTATGTTGTTTCTATGTACTTAAAAGGTAATTAAATTTGCTAGTAAATCTGAACATATGGAAAATTTCATTTAGCTAATAATAAAAATTTTTGTGGCAGTTGACAATGCCCTACTCGCCCTTTCGCCAATCTAATAAACTAAAAAAGAAGTAAAAGATAAAAACTACTCAATTTCTCATCATCTAAACAAACTGGTGAGAAATAATTTCAATCGTTTTTTTTTATCATTATAAAGCTTCCTTTTCCTATCGTTCAATTCCTTAAAAATAAACAGAAATATAATCATCTTTTATCAAAGAGCTAAAGTAATTTATTTTCCTTGTAATAATCTGCTAATGATATATGCAAACAAAAAATTGGGTGTATAAGTGTAGCAAACCTTTATAGCATGGAATGAATATCATGCCCATAGGTGATATCCTGCAGATATTCCCAGGCTGTTAGAGCTTTTAGGACAAATTAAGACAAGCGGCAATTTAGAATTTAATAGATACAGAACATTCTGCCAATGAATGTAAATCCTAGCAGGCGTTAAGGATACATGCAATGCCTCAACACTTATAACAAAAAAAAAAAAAAACGAATACATACATTATGTAAAGCACCAAACCTCCCCACAATGTGTTTTGAATAATTAGGAGATCCTATGAAATGCAAAAAAAAATTATATAAAGGACACGCATCTTAGATTGACATGCACTGATGAGCATGCCAACAAAAAAAAACAAACAAAGGAATGCGCTAATGCACCTTTGAACTTTGAAATAGTCTACAATTTGTGCAAGGAGTTCCAATAGACCCCTGACTAACCTAGAAGAGGAAATGCCTGGTGGTAGGTTATACATCTCATTTAGGCCTTGAAGTGTTATTTTGATAATTTTACCATCTTAGCGGTGCATTATGAACGTCTAGGTTAACTTCAAGGCCTTAGGTAATCAAACAGATATGTCAAGGACCCAAGTTCAAGCTAATCTAGGATCAATTTTAATATCTGATATGTATAACCTACCACCAGGCTTTCCTCACCCATGAGATTGTAAGTCACACTTTTGGGCTATCCAATTTCTTGAGCCTTCCAATAGGGTCAATTCTAATATCTGAGATGTATGACCTACCACCAGGCTTTCCTCACTGACGGGGTTGTAAGTTACACTATTGGGCTATCCAATTTCTTGAGCATTCCAATACATGTAAGCCTATCCCAATTAATTTAGGTTAGCACAAAGCCAACAAACTCATTAAATCAAACCATAAGTATTCCAATAAATTTAAACCCCATCGTAGTAAATTCAAGCCTGGACTAAGCCAACACATCCGTTGAATAAAATATTAGGTCTTCTATGAACGTAAGCCCAACTCAATTTAAACTCAAGACTCTAATACTTACAACCCCACTATTAAAACTATGCAAACCCAAAATCATATGTTTTTTAAACAGGCTTCTTCAAGTAAAACTGAAAATTCGGGAATAATCAATGCATATGTTATGCCTTTGAGCTCTCGTAGGGTCTACACATCCACCCCCCAACCATTCCCCATTCAATTATAGTCAAATTTAACTAAAAATATGAGGCTACGGAACCTCCTTTGTCTAAAGTATTCTCTCATAAGCAGTAACTAACTATGGAAGCTTGCGTATATTAAAAAAATTTGACCGCAAATATAAATAAGCCATAATCTAATCTTTAGAGAAAATTTAGTTAAAACACACAAAATTTACTTCAAGAAAAACTTATGAGTCTGAGAAGCTCGTAGATACAGGAGACGGCTTCCATCTCTTTCATCGATTACTCCTAAGTTACTCTTGCAATGTGATTTTTCACCTATGGCTGCTTTAGCTCCTAATGCTTCTCCCACTATGAAATCTCCTTATGCTCCTTGTTGATTTATCAAGGCTATTAGAGGGGATAAGGTTCCTAGTCCTCTAACTAACTCCTCTCATCTCCCACATTTTCAGGCAAGAGCCTATAACATCTCATCACAAGCTATCATCCTCCTTTCAAGATAAATCAACTCTTATTTTGTCTCACAATGAGATCTCGAAATTGGCATCATCTTTCTCTTTCACCCTTTTTGGCAAATTTTCATGGGGTCATCCTAATATGGAGATTATTCATAGATTCTTAACTGATTTGCATTTGGTTGGAGGTTATATTGTTGGACATATAGATTCTTGTCGTATTTTTATTAAGTTATCCTAAAAATAAAATTACTTGAAGCTCTTCTCTTGGAGGTCAAATTATGTGGATGGGTTCCTACCATGTATGCCAAAGTGGTCATCTCATTTTGACTATTCCAATGAATCTTCTCTAACTACAATGTGGGTCATTTTTCTCTGTCTTTGGATTCACTACTTTAACCAATCCATTTTGTTCTCTCTTGACTCAATTTTTTGGTAAACTGCTTCAAGTGTTTCAAGCTACCAATGGTTAAGGTACAAATCGAAATGGATGCTACTTCTCCTTTGGAGAAAGAAATTTGAATTAGTTCTTGAACTTGTAGCTAGTGTTAGAAGATTGAGTTTAAAAGCATTCCTCTTATTCTTCTTCTTATAAATTTTATGGTCACAACATTTCAAAATGCTTAAGGGAAAAAACATAGCTACAAAAATCTCCCAATAATAGTGGCAATGTGGAACATTCATGATAAAAATCTTTCTTAAAATGCAATGGCGATAGTTTGTTTCCTTCTACTATGATTTATCTACAAATGTTTTTTATCAACTTTAGATCCTTCATTGAAATAAGTACCCTCCCATACTGCTAGCCCAATGGTTAAGAATGGCCCCACACCTGCTCACAAGATTAATAATCTATGTGCACCTTGAGTTTTAGTTCATAATGATCATCCCGTTGTTGGGAATACAAGTGATCCAAAATCTGTTTCTATTGGCTATAATGTTAGCATTTCTAACATAGAAGAGCTGATGGACAATGCTGCAATCAAAAATTTGAAAAAATAAGAAAATACACGCTAAATAGACAAAAACCTAACAAGTAACAAGGACAACACATTCCAACGACACCTTACAACTCATATATTTAGAACATAAAAACGCCTAAAAGGAACAACAACCTTCAAATATGACTAAATATTTTTAAAAGTTTGAGAAGAAAGATAATGCTGGGATGTCACTTGCGGCGAGAATAAATAGATAAGAAAACCAAGACGAAGTTATAGAAGAAGGAGAAGACGAAGAGGCATAGCTCGCAAGCTATCAAAAAAGAAACCCTCAGGTTTTGTGCTCCAAAAATCACTCATAATCCATCCACTAAAATGTCACAAAACAACCCATATATATAGGTGAAAATAGGAAACCAAACAGCCCAAAAAGCCACATGCCGAACCAACCGGGAAAAGGGAGACAAAAGACCAACAGGCAATGCCAGGAGCAGCACCCGAAGGGACCATGCGGGAACATAAATAGCCAGCCGCGGGAACAGGCGCCAGGCAGAGAAACCGAAAGGCCAAACAGAGAGGGGAAGAACCCGGACAACAGGAATTATGAGCTAAAAAGGCAGCTGAACATCATAATGAGCTGAACTAAGAAGCAGAACACCACAACTCACCAAAGGGGTAGCATAACCCGAGACAACCCAGCCCAAACCAAGGAACCAAATCAGCCCAAAAGCCAAGGCACATCAACAAGCCTCTAGTTAAATGTTATTCATAACGCTTGTGGTTCTTCGCTTCTAAAAGTTGGTTCATTGGCCACATGTTGGCCTTGCCAATATTTTTTTTTTTAATGTTTTTTTTTTTTTTAAATTTAGCAATGCTATGCAATTGTTCATCATTGTTCTATTTTCATTGAATCTTAATAGAAGTTGGTTTGCCTTAAAAAAATACCTTAAAATCCCTTCAAATGCGCTGATTTTGTTCTCAAACACAAAAATGAGATAAACTTAAAAAAAAAAAAGAAATAGAAAGCTTTTGTGCTAGTATAAAAAATCAACAATAGAGAAGTTTAGCTTTATACCTGGCCATGAATAGGGAGTCATGGTATGCTCTGCTAATCATTAATTTGAAACTGACATTCAGCTGCTTTGTTGCTTCTCTCATTGTGGAGATTATTGAATTAGATGAGAGAGCAGGAGGATCCTGGTTTACAATTTTAAATTTTGACAGTTTGACACCACGATTCTCAGCTATCCTGACAGCAGATTGATGAATCTTGTTGACCACAACATTCCTTCTTTCTTCATCAATATCACGTGTATCTGGTAAGAAGTATCCATGGGTGTAGGATGGATACGGCCATAGGGTTTCAAATAAAACATGGGAAGAGATACCGTATAAAAGTACAAAAAAAAAAAACACAATCCACAACTAGTAATGCATAAAAAAATTATTATTTTTTATGAAAAGAGATTAAACAAAATATAATTTATTCACTCCAAAAAAAGAATTAAATAATCGATCAAAATCTGAAATTAACAAGAAAACAGCGATGAATTATAAAATTCAACAATGAATTAAGACCGAACTTCAAAGAGAAAACCCAACATGTATTGTACTTAAGAAAATCCTAATCACTCCTTTGAAAACAAATAATCCCCGGTAAAATATTTTGTAAGTTGTTTGTGAACATCGTTGTTTGTAGAGAATCACTTCCCCTCAATAATCAGGAGAGAGCAAAGGAGTGGAGTTCTTCCTCTCAGCAATCGTAGGAAACCAGTGGAGTTCGGTTCCTCTTTGAAAATCGAAAGCAAACACAAGCTAGTCCCCCTCTACAAATTGAAAACAAATATGTTCCTCTCCCTGAAGATTAAAACCTTATTACGACTTGATTTCTCTATCAAAACCGGAAACGGCAGCTGTTCTTGGAATTTCTCCCCCCAACAGTTGAGAACAGCAAGTGGTCCTCACTTATTCTTCTTTAGAAAAATAAGAATAGCACATTAAGATTCATTTCCTTGGTTTTCTTCTCCTAAGAAATAAATGATGGCTGACGAAATGAATCCTTCTCTCTTGGAGACTAACAAAACCAGATGCCATCTATTATTTTTCCCTTTCTTAAAATTTGAAAGATTAATAGCTAGATTGGAATTAATTTTCTCCCCATGTTGATATTTTCTTTTACTGTGCATATAATTTTCAGATAATCAATGATTTAATGTGATTTTGATATTTAACGATAATTCTGCCTATATACATATATTGTAATACGTTATTTGATACCAAGTTTTATGCTATGGAAGAGAGTACAGAGTTTTGTTCTAATATGATTATTTTCTATTACACAAATATGAAAGTTGAGTTTGCATGCAGCAAACATTCCAAAGATCGCCAGAAAGTGTTCTGGAGAAAGACGGAAAAGTCAATTGGCTATTAGAAGAAGATAATCCTCGTGGATTTCAAGATATATTTCCTTTAATTCCACTTGGTAATAATTCTTTTTTTTTTTTAGTTAGAAAATTTTGTTGGAACGTCATTGATATGAGCATCTTAATAAAACACGTTGATGAAATAAATGTAAAAAGAGATGTTATTGAAATCATTTGCCATGTAATATTGATATTAAAATCAAACTTTGATAAACTTTCATTACTAATTTAAATTACTAAAAAAATTATATACAATCATAACATTAACCCTTAAAATTATTTCATTTTATCAATTTTTAATATGAAAACCTCATATATACAGGGGCGGAACTAGCCTTAATTTTCAGGGGGGAAAATTTATAAATAGCTGTCGGGGGTCAAGCGGCAGCGCCCCTGCGGGGGTTTTCCCCCGGAACAAATTTTGGTTGTAAGGATATTTTTGGAATTCAAATTTAAAAATAAAATGATGATGCTCTTCAATATTTGTTTGGGGCAATTGTTTAAATATCATAGTATTTTAAAAATTTTAAGGGGGACAATTGCCTAAAAATCTTTACAATAGAGACTAAAAAACTATGCAATAAAATTTTTTTATCTCTCACCCTAAGGGGTTCCGCCCCTGCATATATATATATATATATATATATATATATATATATATATATATATATATATATATATATATATATATATATATTCTTAATGGCTCAATATTTATAGAATTGTCAAATAAATTTTCTTTTGTCATATGTTAGATTGCCAATTTAATCATTCATCCCATCGAACATTAGAACACTCGAACATATATATATGATATGATTTTCAACAATCCTCAAATCACTCTAAACACAACTTCTTTATTGATAATTTATTTATTAGTAAATCTTCCTTTTATGGTATCATAAATAATATTTAGCATGCATTGATCTATCCTAGCAATTGTTCATATGCATCATCATTCCATATATCATCATTATATTAATATGCATGATAGTTTCTACACTAGAATATGTTGAAGACTAATACATGTCTCTTTATGTCATTTGCAAGGGACAACAACAGCTATTTGGATAGCAAACTTATGGAGTTCAGTTACCTCCGTTTTATCCATAGTCGGAATCTACCGATTAAACTTAGAAAGACCTAGGTCTTCAAGCCATTGCTTTATATGTACATCGCTTTTCCCAAGCCTTAGGTCCTCGTAAAAGCTATATTTACATTATTTGACCCAATAACCCATCATGGTATGAAGGCTTATTCGTTAGTTATAGTCTTAGGAGCGTATAGATTTGACCATTTTGATTTAGTTTTCATTCGTACACTCGTCATTAGGGTAGAACTTTTGCAAATAAATTGAGACATGCTGCATGCAAATTATGGTGACTCTAAAATGCTACTTCTAAGAAAGAGAGCAAATATTGGAAAATCTTGAATACATGGCAAATACTAGATTTTCTTTGCTAAGCAAGGGGCAAACCAATTTCTACATGTGTTTTACTGGGTATGCTGTTGACTGCTCCAGGGTGTAGTTCCATAACACCTACAAAAAGTTTTTATAGTCCATAAGCAATCCATAAAAGAAAAAGCAAGCAAAAAATTATCAACAAACTAGCATCATAAGATGCATCGCATGTAAAGGCAAGGTAAAGAGAAAATGAATTACTAGTCGAACTTATAGTAACAAAGCATGAAATAGTTTAAAACTTCTCTTTTTTTTTAGAAAATAAAAATTCAGAAATTCAAGTATTTGTTGATTACTTTTTTGTCATGAAAACAAATGCATGTGCCTTTTGTGGTCCTCAATGCTGGCAGGCGTAGAATATTTTATATTACCATAAAATGTGATTTATAAATCATCTGATGATCATACCTACAGTGCCGACCGTGTCAAAGGAACCAGAGGCCAATACATGTTTCTCAACAGCCAATGCTAACTCGGCAGCTGCCAATCCTGCATCATTTCTAATCAATCAACACAATCAATATATCAGGACAGTATCTACTAAAGTTATCTAAGAATAAGCATCAATAAATGATAATCTGAAACTGAAATGGAAGTAAAGAGAAAAGTAAGCCCAAACTAACTCATCAACAAAATTCACTAGGAGTCTAGGATTCATAAACTGGAATCACTGTCAAATTCAGTAGCCCCCTTATTGAAATAGTAAGGTTTTGTAAAGGTGACCCCAATAATTACAATGGATGATCATGTTGATCACAACGGATGTTAAAAGGAGGTATATGCAGTATTAAAATAACACGTGTCTAAAGGAAAACAGAAGAAAGACGAGGAAAGATTGAGAATTTCTCCAGTAAACTTATACAGAAATTCAGGTTAATGGAAAGCTTCCTAGAAGATGGGTAAGAGGCTTTGAAAGATTCAGGATCGTATATCTTAACAATATAAAGAGTTCTGTGCAGCCTCCATCACATAGACTTGAAATAAATCAAGTCATAGCAGGATGCAGCATCATAAACTTACTTCATGCAACATATGTGAACTTTCTATAAAAAGACAGCAAGGGCAGTTTGTGTGAATGACTGAAATATAATCTCCTTTCGTGAAAGATTTTATAATTCAGTCACGGTGACACTATATAGATAGAGTTAAACCCTTTTTTTACCTAAAGAATTTGTATAAATTGCAAGCGGAATTGGTAGTTGTGGGCTCCGAAAATTCGCGCCCTGACCTCTCAGCACTTGTTTTATTGACGGGGAGAGTTTTAACAGATTTAGGTTCAAGGATAAATTTTCAAAAGGGAAATTGGATTTTAGATAAGACATTGTCCAAAAATTTCGCCCTCATTTCATGAGGACTTTATGATCTGAGTTCTTGTTTCCCATAGGTGCAAACCCCTATGGTTAATTACCCCTCCCGATAACGAGAGAGAACTTTCAATTAAGGCTAGTCGTGAGATAGGCACTGAACACCTAGCATATAGTAACAACAACTTTTAGGATTTTTTTTTTTTTTAAGATTTGAAATTCATCGCCATAAACTTAAAATGGTGATGGGGGAATAATGATGGGCCCGATCAAAATCCCATAGTTCTATTATCTTGAGCAATCATGATCCTTGATCTATTTAATCAGAGGATGTAGTCAACTCAACCTGACAGAAGGAATCTTGTCGACAACCATGGGTTACTTTGTCTAAGAATATCATTTAAACCTGGGGTGGATGTTTGTCAAAGATGGCGAATTTAAGTCAACCTTAGCTAAAATAGAGTTTTATATTTTCTAGAGTGGGCTATATAATTCATTACTCAATAGGCTTTTAACAATTAGAGAACATACAAGCTTTTACCATGACTATAATATAATAGTGCCATTTTGCAGCAAAATCACACTATCAGAGAGCAAGTGTCATGCCCTGCTGGCGATGAATCAACTAAAAATGACTTGTAGTAATATATTCCACAAGACATATGCTCTTTGTGAGTTGAAATTATTTTTCAATTCATCATCCTCATAAAACCATTTTAGTTTAAAATTTTGGTGATTAAATTTATATTTAAATATTTAGAGTTTAACGAATATTAGATTTTTAAACTTGAATAGGATTTGAGCATTGACCGTCCGATTGAGATTTACATTCATCACGGCCATAATCAGGATGATTTTGCAATCACTTTAAAAGATTTATATTTTCTTTAAGGTTCATGGGTATTTTAAAAGGCAGGGTCCCCCTTCGTTGAAATTTTCCGTCGATATGGCCATCATCGGGTTATTTGAACTTTTTTAAATGTTTTTTATTTTTTCATGGAAATTGGGAAGCATTTGAAAAATATGAGATCCCCTACTGTTGAGATTTTCTGTCAACACGGCCATCATCGGGGTGTTTGAACATTTTTTAACAAATCCATGAAGCATTCTCGGATCTTGCATTTAGGAGCTTGAAGTAAAAAAATCGAAGCACATGCAAAACTTAGATAAAATTCTTATGTTGACCTACTCATCCAACAACTACAATTTAAAAGAGATGATAATGATTTTACACCAATAACTCCAATTTCCACATTTTGAAGTTACTTTTGAGCTTAAGAATTTGTTAAGAGAAAGCCATTATGTAACTTGGGTATGTAAATGATAATTTGCGGACATGCATAACTATGCTCCATATTAAATACAAAATAAACGAACAGGATGGAGTAAGTGATGTAGGATTTAAATGCCTAGGCAATGTTAAATAAGAATTTGCACGCTTTTAGATGAGAGTAATATTAAGAATTAAACTTGTAGCGATTTAAACAATGAAAGAAAATGAGAGGGGTGAAACTAGCTTAGGCCAAGTTACACAACTAGAAGTTAAGATCACAAAATAATAAAGTATTCAAGCATAGCATACATGAAGGATTTTTCACGAGAAATCCCTAAATTAACAATGAAAATAGTCACTAGTTGGGTCCCTCACTCAACTCTTTTAAGGATTGGTAAGACGGAGAAAACATTATATGATCTTAGTGATCCCATAAATTAAGGTAAGACTTAGAGAGGAAAAAGATTTGGAGGAAAGATTCACCTTGATCAAGGTTTGGACTGGATCTGCCACAAAACCATGGAGAGTTGTTCGTCGATGGCTTCGGCGAGGGTGAAAACGATCCTCTCGACGTATTCTTCCATGGTTTGATGAATCTCCAAGTTGAGATTGAAGAAAGGCATTTGAGGATGTTGACTTGGCCTTGCTCATTGTAAACAAACCCATGGCATTGTTCAGGATCCGCCATACAATGGGAAAAGGAAGTAGCACATGAAACTTCGGACTTGGTGAATTGTGAAAGAGAAGTTGTTTGTGAAATAAATCTGAAATTAATTTCAGAAAATTGAAACTCCGAAATTAATTTGGGAAGTAGTAGGGAGGGAAATTACTTGAGAGAGAGAGAGAGGAGAGCAAAGAAGAAGAGGGGTGAGGGACGAGAGAGAGAAGGGCGGCGGCTAAGGGAGAAGGGGAGGGCTATTATCTAAAATCTAAATTTTAATTTCAGATTTGTTTAGGAGGGGTTTTAAGGTTTTGAATTTTGAATTTCAAAAGTTGAGGAGGGAAAGGAAGAAAGCTTATTTAATGGGTAATTGATTATAGCTTCAAAAGGAAAGGAAGTTAATGTGTGATAGGGAGAGACAGGGAGGGGGGCCGGCGGCATCATTGGGTAAAAGGGGTTTGGGTAGGGTTTTAATGCTTGCTTTAATTGGAATCTTAAATTAGGAATAATTGATTTAAATCAAAACCAATTAGAAATTTAATTAGATTTAATTTAAGCAACTTTTCTAAAATAGGCCATCTAATATTAGGAAATAATTTCAAATTAAAAAATGATTGGAATTTGAAATCAAATACTTTCCTAATCTATGTTGTTTCATAAATGGAAAATAGTAAAGAGGGATTTGAAATTTGGAGGCAAGGGGATGGGGGTTGGGACCGGCGGCTAGGGTTGGGTTGGGATTGAGACCGGTGGTTTAGAGAGGGAGGGGGTAGCTTTAAGACCGGCGGCTTTGGGTGGGGGGGGGGGGGGGGGGGGGGGGGGGGGGGGGGTTGAGATGGCCGGCCGAGAGTGTAGGGGTGTTGGTGGGGTTCGGCTGAGAGGGGAGGAAGGGGAGTATGGACGGTCATTTGTGGGGGAGGGAAGAAGGGGAAGGAGGAAGTCGACCATGAACCCAGACGCATCTTGCGATTGGTGAGTATTACGGTGCCCTCACCTAGGGACTTCAATCTCACCAAGAACTTTCAAGCTCTCCAAAAACACACAAGTGCGAAAAAATTTTTGTAATAACAATCATTAACCTCAAAAGAGGAGAAGGTGGCTTTTAAATAACCTTATATAAAAGAAAAAATAAAAAGACCAACATGCACTTAGGGCTTACATATGATTATCCCCTCAAGTGAGGGTACAAACAGAAAATTGCATAAATAAATCAAATACATATAATGACTCAAAAATAAATCGGTACAATCGTGGTCGTAGATCGTTGGCTATGCCTCTAGTAGACTCTCCAAGGTCGAATGTCATCATCAGTAAGAGCTTGTTGAACTCAAAAGGAGTGGACACCAAATTAAAAATATAATACTTAGACACTAGACTTGGTACATTGTACTTAAGTCTTGCTGATAAATTTCTTTTTACTCTCTCTCTAAATGAATAAACTCCAAGTTGATCCAACTCTAAGTAAATAATCACGGAGTTGGTCTAACACATTCATATGTAGGAACAATTGGAAAATCATGTTAGATGAAACAGTATAATTAATTTTAATCATCCAATTAATAGTAAAGCACACATGAGTCAAATAAGCACATGGGGTCAACATTCTTTTCTCTTATTCTCTCCCCTGCACCCCTACCCTCACCCTTTTTTAAGTGCTAGTGCATGCAAGCATAAGGCATATTGAGGTTGTGTGCATGAGGTGAAACATTAGTGATGCCAATAATGAGCGATTTAATGTCATTTGAAACTAAAATGCACAATTATGTTTTATATAAGTTATGTACCACTAAATCACATAATTAAGTGTTGCTTGCTCTTTTGTAACATCAATAAGATACTCGATTGATAGTAGATAAGCATAAATAAACATATTTCTATGTTAGCAAGATTTGAAGTAGGAAAACTAATAATAGTGCCTTCTCTTCTCTTCAATCTCATCGATTACACGATTGGTTTCCCTATAGCAATGTCCTTTTATACATTTGGTTAAAATGTTAAATGAGATGTATATGATTTTTCTTTTAATTATATGAGGGTTCTTTGTCAGTTTCGATTTCGGAAGCCTCCCGACATCCCCCCTCGTAAGGGGAGGTTGGGATGACACTTGCCATTGTTCTTCTCACCTATGTCAATGATACAACGGCACAAGATCTTCAAATCAAATTCTTCCCGCCCGGATCAAACAGACAATGGCACAGGGGGCTTCAAATTAAACATTCCTGCCCTGATCAAAGATGCAACAGCGCGGGTCTTCAAATTTGCGGGTACATGTTGCTTCATATTTTTCTTTGTTTATTTATTTTATTATACTTTTTTTTTTTTGAAAATTCGGTAGCCTCCCTGCGTGCACTCCCCGTGAAGGGAGGTTGTGATGGCACTTGTTGTTGTTCTTTTCGCCCGGATCAAAGATTTAAATGATCAAGATCTTCAAATCAAATCCCCCACCCCACCCCCCCCCCCCCCCCCCCCCGAATCAAAGATACAATGGTGCAAGGGCATCAAAGTAGACATTCCTGGCGGGATCAAAGATACAACAGCGCAAATCTTCAAGACCAGTTATATTATACATTTTTATTTCATTTTATTCTCTTTTTTTACAAATATTTCACTCCTAAATCTCCATCCTCACGGGCAGTGGAGAATGGGGTTGAAGACTGAAGTCGCGGGACAGTATGGAGCACAAGTCACAAGGTCGGGCCGAGCATCAATCAGGTTGAGAAGCTCGGGTCGGATCGCATGAAGAGGGTGAGCGTGCGGATTGAAGTGCTCACGCGGAAGGCTTGTGGGACGCGCAAAAGTGTTGGTCGAGATCGAAGATAGACACGGGGGAAGGCGATCTGGGGATGGAGTCAAAACACAAGCGAGAGCAGGCGCAGGCAGCCTCGGGTTCATGCGGACAGACTGGTGCGAGTCATATCGTGGGGCGGAGTTGAGCAAACGAGAGGGAGAGAGGAGTCTTCCTATGTGTGGCTGAGTGAACAAGAAAGGAAGAGACGGAGATGGGAGTGAACGATCACGTCTGGGCTACTCACGTGCGGGGTTGATTGAACGAGAGGGAGAGAGGAGTGCTCTTGTGTGAGGCTGAGGGAGACGAGCAAGAGGAGCTGTTCCTATGTGCAGTAGAGTCAAATCAATCCTCTAACTGCTCCTACGATAGTTTTGGGGAAACGAAATGGGCTGTCCGTTGTGTCGTTTGAGCGTAGAGTTGTGTTGTTTGTGAGCGAATTGCGTGAAGTGGGGCCGATCTTAGGCTGACCAGCCAACAATAGCATTGTACCTTTGGAGAAAATAACTACATGAACTATGAATTTATCAACTTGGTCGTAAGATCCATATGCTTAACAAGAGACACTAACAGTATATCCAATTACCAACCTAGCTGGCATAAGAACAGCTCCAGCATGACCACCATTCCCTTCAAAATCAATGCTTATGCTTGCAGGAGCAGCAATTGCAGTAACAATGCCAATTGGAATGCCTAAACAACATGATTAGTCAATAAAAATTTGAAGTAATAGTAGATGAATTCAGAAATCAGTAAATCAATCTGATTGGCAAGGAATACAACCTTCCTCTTCAAGAATCGGTCCTTGCTCTATGTGCAATTCTATAAAAGAAAAATAGTAATCTTTTTTCAAGAATACGCTAGACAGATCATCCTCATGTACTGCATACCCAGCAGATCGTGCAGCCTCAAGAAAAGAAATATTTTTCCCATCAACCGCTTGTTTAAGAGCAATAGCTAGCTCCTCATTTCCTGCCAATAATCGGCTGCACATGTAAAACACCAATGAGAAATTATAGTACTTAATCAAATGGATACTACATCTGTACCTTATGAAAGAAAAAGTTGACAAACCTTATTAGGCTACTAAAGCAAGCATAGCAAAGGTTAATGAGGAATTTCAAGTAAAAACCAATTAATTCTGAATTGCAGTAGTAAATTTTAAAATTGGCATGATTACAATATATAACTATTACGAAGAGGATAAACGCCAAACCTTCCCAGGCAGCTTATTCCAAAACGTGTCGGCTCCTCAGATGTGAACATAATTACCTCCAATGATCTCTTAGGCTGAAAGCCGGACCTGTCCATATGGTAATCTGAGTACTGAGTACACTTCAAAGACTCAAGCTCAGTTTAGAATTAGAATAAAATGCATCAAAAAAATAAGAACTAGAAATGCTCAACAACAGCGCAGTAAATTCAGCAAGATTTAGCAAATTATGCAAGTCTATGTTTTTTACAAAATATAGATTGTATCCCAAAATATTATTTGATTGTTGTATTATTTTTTGCAAATAAACATGAAACTCCTTTTCATAGCTATACCACCCATAAAATTCTTATAATTAAAGCAAAATAATATATATATATATATATATATATATATATATATATATATATATATATATATATATATATATATATATGGTATGACAAATACGGTTTATAAGTTGAAATTATAATGACTCTTGATATAATTTGGATTAAATCCCAAAATGATGCTTCAACTATTCATATGTGATAAATTTAATTATAGAGTATCACATTTCTCCAACGTACTGATAGGAAATACTTGTATTCACAAGCAAACCTAGCCAAAATTTACTAAATCACGAAAACTGCTGTTCACAGCAGTAAAACAGCCAAAAACAGTGGGGAATTAGAGAAAAACTGTAGGAAAACTCAAAGTACAATTTGTATTCCACTAAACGATGAATAAAATAGCAAGATACAATTGATCCTCAATTCGAGAGGAGGATCGATCTCTCCCAAATCTCTGGCAACGCCAAGAGCCCAAAGAAAACCTAAATCTAAGAGATCTCAAATTTCAGCCAAATTCAAGATACTCAAACCCTAGCAAAATCAACTATTTAATGCAAACAAATCAAAAGGAATTCCCTAAACAGTCCCTAAGTTCAAATTTCCCTCTCAAAACGCTCAAAAAAACTTCCTAAACGGCTCTACGGGGGCTGGTAGGGCCGCTCGTTCTCCGCCAGAGGCGGATTCTCCGCCTGTTCGCGATTTTCGCCCATGAACCGGTCCCGCCTGGACCGGCTGGACCGGTCCAGTGGACCGGTCTAACACGTACTCCTTAGACTACTATGCAAAATGGCCCCTCATGGACTAAATTGGGATTACAATTTCTACAAGAAAGATCATTTTAAATCAATTTTATATAGTTAAGGTACTAATTGAAAAAATGTGATACTCATAAATTAAATTAGCTACATGTGAATAATCGAGGGAGTAATTTGAGATTTAATCTAATTTGGACTTGAGTATATCTATGCTATTTGACATTTAGAAAATAGCCGGAAAAGTCCCAATATTGCTCAGTACAAGAATTGCATTTTGCAAACAAATTGAGATTTAAATAAAATATCCAAATAAAGATTTCCCTTCTCTAGCATACAGCACAAATATAATAAGACAAACTACATGGCTTGCCATAACAAGAAATATAAGTTCACACAACTAAATTACTTGCATTTTGTCGCCAAAGAGAGTTATATGTCTTATTCCATAGAGAACTCTTCTATTTATAATAGAAGAATAATTATAATATGCCAATATACAACTAACAAACACACTTGTTTACAAAAACAGGATTTCTTATGCTAACAATGATGCGGACATCCAACCGTCCATGGCTATCCGAGGAGCTGAAGATCAACGGCTGTCATCGTCCCATGTTATTTTCTATTTTATTTGTAATTTTTAAATTTTTATTATGAATTTTCCGTTTTTACCCTCACTTAAGAGGGTCGTCATATGTAAGCCTTAGGGGCATATGTGTCTTATTTTAGTTTCTTAGGCCTATATATAAAGGCCCTTTCTTATGTAATGGGATGATGAATTGTTAATGAAATTTTATTCTACTTGTTTGATCTCTTAGTGAGTTCATGAGAGGAGAAGGATCTCTTTGTGAGTTCCGAGATTCCCAAGATCTCTTTGTGAGTTCTTGAGGAAGTGGAAGGATCTCTTTGTGAGTTCCGAGATTCCTAAGATCTCTTTGTGAGTTCTTGAGGAAGAGAGCGTCATAGATCTCTTAGTGAGTTCTAGTGGAGAAAGATTTGTGGTTTTCAAGCTTGAATTTCTTTCCCTCTCTTCCCTAGATCGTGACCTTCTCTCCCTTGAACTTCCCCTCACAATACTCTCCCCCCAAACCTCCATCCCGCCGCCCCTCTCATCTGGCCACCAACTGCCCGCCGGCTGCATCCCACCGCCGGCCAAGAGGCCCGGCCGCCCATCCTTAGCAGCCATCCAGGCTTGCCGTCGGCCCCCTCCCATGGTGCAAGGATTCAAATTTCAAATTCTTCTTAAGTTCTTTACTACTTTCCTAAATTAATTCCTTAATTTGAGACCCTCATATTAATTAGATTTCAATTTGAATTTGAAATTCAAATTAATCCTAATTAATAGTCCTCTTATTAGGAAACTTCCCTTTTATAAAAATCTGAAATATATTTTAGATTTTCTTCAATTTCTTGTTTAGCCATGTGGACCCCACCAGTTTAATATTATTTCTCTTCTCCCTGTATGCTTGGCCGGCCCCTCTCCTTGGCTTTTCTTCTCTCTCCAGTTTATATTAATTGCCTCCCATTAATTCACCTAAGCCCTCATTAACCGCCGGCCCCTCCTTTGGAAATTAACTTGATTTTCAAATTAATTTCCCCCCCCCTTCTCTCCATTAGAATTCAGTTTCAGAAAATCTGAAATATTTTTGGGCATAATCTCTCTCCTATCTCATTAATAGCCCCTCATTAAGCCTCCCTAATTACCTCCCACAATTTCCTCTCATCCAATTTAATTCTCTCCATTAAATTTGAATTTAAATTCAAATTCATCCCGCCAATTCCACTTAATCTGAAATTTAATTTCAGATTTTCATTCTCTCCCCAAATTGATTTGGGATTTAATTAATCTTGCCACCTAGGCAAGTCAATGGCATTTACGTTTCACATCAAACAATCTCCCTTAAATTAAAGAATATATATTGATAAGCTACATATCTTGGAAAACTCAAGTAGATTAAAATCCTTGGTAGATATTTCCGTCGATTACTCTGAGTTAAAAATATGAGTAACAATTTCCTTATATAGTACCACATCTTTACTGAAAAAGACAATCAACCTCAATGTGTTTTATTCTTTCACTAAAAATGGGAGTACTGCAAATGTAAGATGACAATTTGATTGTCACAATTTAAATCCTAAGTCGTGCAATAGACGTTAAACTATCCTAGAAGGGTCTTAATCTATGTTGCACCGATACGGATACGGCGATACGGATACGACACGATACGGATACGGGACACGCCAATTCTTAAAAATACAGGATACGGATACGGCGCGGATACGGCATTATAATATATAAATAATACATAAAAATTAATAAAGTAATCAAAGTGTAATATTTGAAATGACAAAAAAATTGAAATAAAAGTAAACATTAAGTATTGAAATGTCTAGTACAACAACAAAAACAAGAAGATAAATTGCCCATCACATGAAATTTCAATTATTCAATAGAAGGAATGATAGGATTAGCTTCTTCAGTGGTTTGTCTTTGAGTTTCTATATCATCTTCAATAAATATCATAGCTTCTAATTCAGGCTCATCAAGTGAAAGATTAGCAATTTCTAATATTCCCATATCCTCAAGAGATTCAAATCCATCTCCAGCAACATCCCACATCCTGTTGTCTCCTTCCATATAAGTTGGAGTTTTCCTTGAGAGAAGTCGAAGGTTTGTATGCACGTAAACTAAATCTTCAGCCCGTTGTGGAGTAATTTTATTTCTCTTCATTGATTGGATGAATGAGTATGTGCTCCAATTTCTTTCACAACAGGATGAGGATGAAACTTGGCCAAGCAATTTTATGGCGATTGTTTGTAGTAGAGGTGCTGAAGCTCCATGTATAATCCACCACATTTTCGGATCAATTCTCCACCTATCACGCAATGACTCTTGGTCACCAAAGTCCTCTAAATAACCAAAAAATTTAGCAAGCTCAATATTGACACTTCTTCTCTCCTCCTCATTTGGAAAATAACGCTTCAAACATGTCTTCCTCATATTTGAAATTTCTAAATCTTTCTGTGGAGAAACTCTTTGAGGATCCTCTTGAAGCCATTCTTTAGTTGAATATCTTCAAATAACATTAAAATGAAATAATGAAAACATGTTGAAATTACAAAACAACAAATTGTGAATTCATAATGAAAAATATTGAAATTTACCTTGGATTTAGTGAGTGAGCCAAGCAATGTAAAGGTGTATTACTTTTGCTCCACCTATCTTCTAGAATAGCATAGATAACATCCCAAAAGCTTGAGTCTTCATGAAGTGTCTTCCTCTCATGTCTATATATAATTTCTTTTACTTTGGCTAGCATTGAATCCCACATCTCATAAATGAGATGTAAACAAGACTTATCCGTATCAGCTACTCTCAACATCTCATAAATTAGGTCTGTGAAATTTATGATGTATTCAATCTCATCCCACCATAAATCATCTAAAAGCTTCTCTTTTACATACCTAGCCTTTCCAACATCATCTTCCCTATAACATGTCCATTTGTCACTGATCACCATAGCTTGAAGAGCATTTTTTATTTTTATGAATCTTCTCAACATCACTATTACTGAGGCAAACCGAGTTTCAGCAACTGCAAGCATCTTTAAATTAGAGAAATCATTGAACATAGAGAGTCTCATGGAGTGATTCATAATAAAATTTCTAATTACAATTGCATCTCCAGCAATCACTGTGATCCAATGACATTCATTATAGGTGATTTCATTTGCCTCGGTATTCTTAGCTGCACAAATATTCTTCAAAGCAAGATTAAGCGTATGCACAACACATGGTGTCCAGAAAATATGAGGATATGCTTGCTCTACAAGTAGACCTGCAGCTCTACAAACAGGTGCATTATCAGTAATGACCTGAATGATGTTTGAAGGCCCCACCATCATGATAACTTCTTTGATTAAATTAGAAATGAAGAACTTATCCTTGTACTGTCCTTCACAGTTTACAGCTTTGATAAACATAGGATAACTCTCTGTTACAGCCATGAAGTTGATAAGTGGTCTTCTTTGTGGATCTGTCCACCCATCACAAACCAAAGTAACTCCTTTTTCCTTCCAAACTCCTCTAGTAGGCTCGAGCAACTTCTCAATATTGTCCCTCTCTCTTTGTAACAACTTCGTTCTAATGACATTATATCCTGGTGGCACGTATCCTGCAAGATTGTTATTGCATGCATATGTAAAGGCATTTTTGTAATGTGGATTCCTTACTAGGTTAAAAGGAAGTCCAGCTGAGTAAAACATTCTAGCTATTTCCCCGTCTAGTTGTTCTCTCATTTGTAAATTAAATGCTTTCTCCAAAGCACTATCTACAACATGTTTTCTTTTTTTTGGTTCAAATCCCTCCATTCGAAAAGGTCCTTTGTTTACAGTACTGTCATCACATCTAATTGAAGAAGATGATGAAGGATATGAAGCATGAGTGCTTGGAAGTGGAATATGTTTTGGAAGCTCTTTTTTACTCCTTTGCTCAGCTTCACTGATTTTTCTTTGTAATTCAGCCATTTGTGATGAGCTTATCTTCGGGCAAACTTTGATTCCATGACCACTAATCTTCAACAAATGAGCTTTCACTCTATAATATGATCCTTTGTATGATGTATTATAAAAATTGCATTTGAATGCAATATTGCCTCCCCCTTCTGATGTTTTACCTATTTTTGTAACATAACCCCATAAAGGTTTGTTATCTTCAATATTAATTTCTGATGGACCATCATCAGAACCAATTCCTGCTCCACTAGAACTCATTATCCTACAAAGGATCTATACAAATTAAAACATATGAATTTGAAACATGAATTTAAGTGAAAGTGTAGATATGTCGCGACTCTGCCGGGGGTCCAAGGGGGCGCTGCCCCCTGGCGGGGTTCGACCTGCCCGGGGGTCCAAGGGGGCAGCGCCCCCGAAACAATTTTTTTTTGTAAGAGTAATTTTGAAGTGCTGTTTATTTTTAAAGTTGTTTTACCATTCGGTACCCCTCCATACCGAGCAATACCGAGTAATACCAAGTTACAGTACCGAGCGATATAGAGTTCCAATACCGAGCAATACCGAGTTCCAATACCGAGCAGTACCGAGTTCCAATACCGAGCAGTACCGAGTTCCAATACCGCTCGATACCGAGTAGTACCGAGCAATACCGAGTTCCAATACCGAGCGGTACCGAGTTCCAATACCGAGCAGTACTAAGTTCCAATACCGCTTGGTACCGAGTAGTTCCAATACCGCTTGGTACCGAGTTCCAATACCGAGCAGTACCGAGTTCCAATACCGAGCAGTACCGAGTTCCAATACCGAGCAGTACTAAGTTCCAATACCGCTCAGTACCGAGTAGTACCGAGCAATACCGAGTTCCAATACCGAGCGGTACCGAGTTCCAATACCGAGCAGTACCGAGTTCTAATACTGCTCGGTACCGAGTACCGAGCAATACCGAGTTCCAGTAACGTTCGGTACCAAGCGGTACCAAGTTTCAATACCGAGCCTATGATTAAGAAAACGAAGAACGATGAAGAAAACGAACCTACACTGCTCACGTCGCCTTCACTGTTCGCGTTGTCAAGCTGCTTCGTCGACAAAGGATGATCCTATCGACTTTAATGCTCGCGTCGTCAAGCCTCTTTGTCGACAAAGGATGATCCTGTTTGCTTCTATGCTCGGGTCATCGAGCCGCTCCTTCAACTATAACGAAGAAGATGAACACGTGTGTGGAAACGAAAAACCTAGCTCTTTGAAATGTTTCAGCCGCATAAATGAATATGGATATTGAGCGGAAACGGTGGAAAGTCGAAAAGAAAAGGGTAAATCGTGGCTCAGTGTTTTTTTTAATAGGACACGCGTATCTGATACGCGTGTCCAGTCAAATTTAAATAATATTTTAATCGGACACGGCAAGGCCGTATCCGACACGTATCCGTGCCGTATCGGAGGCGTATCCGTATCCGACACGTATCCGATACAGCATGCCTCGTAAATAGGAGTATCCGTGCAACATAGGTCTTAATCCATGTCATTTTACATGTAGAATATGTCATGACTCTATATTATGCCTTAGCGCTTGATCTAACCACCTCTATTTTTTTTACTTTTCTATGCAACCAAATTACCTCCCATAAACATTCAAAAAAGTGAATTTACTATTATCAACTGATTAAGCATAATTGGCATCAAAAACATATTCCACGTTAAGATAACCACATTTAGTATATAGTAGTATTTTCACTAGTGACTTCGTGATATACCTAAGAATGCACAAAATAACTTCCCAATATTTCTATTTGAGAGTCTGCCTGTGTTGATTCACAACCTGAAAACAAAGAAGATAACTAGTTTGACAATGGTAAGATAGAGTAATTTACCAAACAACTACTGATAATAAGGGAAGGCGTCAAAAATGTTCTCATTATTAGCAACATGCTGAGTGTCAATAGGTTCGCAACCTAAAAAACCAATTTTCTCAAGATGATCGGTGGCATATTTTCTTTTAAACAATAAACTAATTTGCCACAGGCAAATTCTATTCTTAGAGAGTACTTCACATGACCCATATATTTGATTAGAAAATAATTTTGTAAATAGTGTTTTACTTCCATAACTCCTTTATGATCACTTCCCATAAGGAGAATGTCATATACATAGAATGCTAAGATAATAAAGCAAATAAAGTATGTTTGAAGACAAATAGACTGATCTATTAGTTGGATACAAAGACCAACCCTAATAAAAACATTCCAAAACTTGACAAACAAAGCTTGAGGATTTGTTTTAGCCCATATATGCCCTTCTAGAGCTTACATACTCTGGTCTCCCTGAGTAATGTATCATGGTGATTGCTTTATATAAATAACTTAACTGAGATCACAATGAAGTCATTATTCACATCCATTTTTAGAAATCACCAACCTTGATTCGTGGATAAAATAAAAAATTTGGATGAGCCTAGCAATTTAGGATAAGGTGTAAAAGTAAATAATCTCATGATGAAAATTGATAGTGTAAACCCATCAAATGGGACTAGATTATTCTATGACTATGAGGAGGTCTAATTGGATCCCACATATTAAACCAATCAAAATGGGACTGGGTTATGCTATATTGATTTAGCAAAGCAGTCATTTCAATATCCATAGCTTGCTTCAGTGAAACCAATGACAAAGACAATGCAAAATGTCATAAGCCAAAGGAAAGATGAACAAAGAACATATGACTAAATTTGATGTTCAATGCAACGTCATATATAGCTTTCTGAAAGGCAATGGGAAAATGGAGATCAGATAATTCTCCAAAAGATGGATGCTCAATTGAATATAAAAATATGGATTGAGGTGTTTTAGCGATAGGAGGACAAGGTCATCATGAGTAGACCAGTAGAGATTAAGAGATAGGTATAGACGCTTCAAGAAGAAGAGAAACATGCATATGAATGGTTTAGAAAGAGTTGGGGAAAAATAAGGGGATGACTTATAAAAGGTAACATTTGCAGGAAGCATAATTAAGTTTGGTAGGCGGGTTGTAACAGTGATAGCCTTTCTAAGAATGAAAGTACCCAAAAAAATGCCCCAAATATATGAGTGAGTTGGCCAAAAGTCTAAAAGGAATGTAAAAAATTGACCATAAAAAATGTGCAATAAGAAAAGGGGGCTGCTATGGATAGGGAATGGGGAAGGGGTGACATCACACAGAACACCAAGGTTCAAGCTACATTATGAAGATGACAATGCTTACATTCAACAACACCATTTTATTGAGATGTATAAGGAAAAGAAAAACTAATCACAGTATTAGTATATAATGTCACGACCCGGGCTAAAAACTCGGTGCATTGAGGTAGGAACATATGATCAAACCAAAAAGTTAAACATTCTCACATCACTGGTAGAATAAAAAGAGCCAACTAAACCATATTTTTCATTTATGAACATTTCATACATTACATATTTTTTCTTCAGAATATTTTTTTTTATGAAAATACCAATACAAAACTATTACATTTTAAAATTAATAATAACTATTTGTTTAGGCTACTCTTATGTTGTACACGAATCCTTTCCTTTCATCTATTTAGGTTAAAGGGAATTTTCCTAACAATATATATATATAGATGCATCAACGAAAGGATAAGTTAAATAATTTGCTGGCTAATTACATTTATAAATTATAGTAATTTAAAAATTAGAAAACAATAGGCATGCTAGTCTCAATAAATAAATCAATATCATTTTTATTCATGATATGTAAGAAAATAGAATTGTAGCAATATCAGAAAAAGGTATTTTTTTGTTTTCTTTATCATTTTCATCTCTTATCTTAAAATACACCCGCCACATGTGTTGTCATCTAAATGTGTACCATTAAAGACACACCATCATACTTTCCTTGTCCACCAGAAATGTTCCTCTTTTTAATATTTGATAATCCATTTCATCAACTAATCAATTATGTCATAGCATATTAACAGTGCTCATGAAGTCGAATCAGACTTACGAATTCAATTAGCTATCAGCCTTGACAATCCACCTTAGTCACTCAAGGTTTGATAATTCAACTTTCAACAATGTACATTGGGACGTATACCATACACCTAACCAGACAAGCAGGTGTACTGAATTATAAATTTGCACTTGGAAGAAATAATGAACAATCTACAGTAGATGATGCAAAACTAAAATTTCAGAAAGAAAAACAATCCATTAACTAAGCATAAACTCCAAAAATCACATAGAAAAGGAAATAACGACATAATCAATGGAAATTATCTAATATCCGTTAGACTTCAGAATACTATCAGTCCTAACCTTTGGGATCATTGTTAGATAACGAGAGCCGTGCAAACATAGAAAATAGCCAATCAATTCTAGAAAAAAGAACTATTCATCCTCCAGCATCCATTAAGATTTCAATAGAAGATCTTAGCAGAAAATGCTAACATTGGAAGAAAAAAATATGTGCAATCTCAAACTAGACTATGTTTGAGAAAAAAAATGGTTAGTAGCATTCAATGTACAAGTTCGTGAA
Organism: Dendrobium huoshanense; assembly: GCA_016618105.1. Lineage (NCBI taxonomy): Eukaryota > Viridiplantae > Streptophyta > Magnoliopsida > Asparagales > Orchidaceae > Dendrobium > Dendrobium huoshanense. Next base: position 51,404,726 of record CM028355.1, on the reverse strand, counting down.
GAGGAATGACTGGGTTCAAAAAGTTAAAGCAGCTCAAATGACAAAAAAAACATAGTAGAGTAACCCAAGCAGCAGCACTGAAAGACTTCTCCATCCAGGTTGCAAGTGGATACCATCCTTCGTCTGTTCATCATTAAGTGCTGGTATGGATAGGCAGCTTAGCTCATAGGCTAGGTGAAGGAATTCAAACTAGCGCGAAATTCTTTAGGCCAACATTCAACTTGATTTTTCTAAGCATTTTTTTTTAAGTCCAATCTATAAATAAACAAATAAACGAATGAAAAAATGGAGAGCTATGGAGGACGGTTTGAATTTTCAGAGTCTAGAAAGTATGTCCACTCATATAAGTGTAATGAATACTTAAACTATGATTGTTTGATCAAATTCTTCAAATATGTAATCTGCTGCATAAAATCAACAAGAGGCGCTTTATTTAATCCACATAGTGTAACCCAATGACTATTGAATAGATAAGCAAGAACAGATAATATCTGTAGCAATAGTTCTATAAAAAATAGACTGCAAACTCAAGCCTAAAAATTTGCAGGAACTAAAGTGTGATTGTGAAGCTATAAGAAAAAGCTACCTATTAAACAATATTAAAGCAAACTAATATCATCACAAATTCATTTAGGTATTAGGACTAGCAAGCTGCGAACCTTTTTAGAACATTAATTGCTTCTATTGCGCCCAATACACCAATAACACCATCATATTTTCCTGAATAAGGAATTGCATCAATATGAGAACCGGTTGCAACAGCTGGAAGTGCAGCCTCAGTTCCCCCCCTGAAAAAATAACATGAAAGAAAGCGTTTGCTGAACTACTAATACTTTCTTATATTTATCGTCCTTAAACAGGCGAGAAAGTACAAAAAAAAAAATATAAACCTCTACAGACTAAAATGTGTGTACGTATTATATCAATTATACTGCAGTAAGAAACAATAAGACAAGCTTCGTCAGGTTTGAATGCACATATTCATTGGAAACATAAAGACAAAAAAATCAGTTCCAGTTTGCAAATGCACAAAAGCGTGGAAACGACAAGAAAACATTCAAGGAGAAGGATAAAGGTACAAGTTTCCTTTTAAGGAACTAAAATATGACTTTGCCAGTGATACACATTTATATTTCTGCAAGCCTGATTATGAACAAATTTTGCATGATTACTAGCTGCTGTAAAGACCAAGCCCCTACAAAGAGTTTCTAGGTGCTATTAGATTAAGACTTCCAAGTATACTTACAAACTTATAGTTCACCAGATATATGTAAAAAAAGAAGAGAACAAAATTATTGAAATCATATATTACAGCAGTAGACTTTTTCCTTAGCATGTTCTATCACATATGCAGTATATTTAAAAATTAAAAGAAATTTGAAAAAGCGTTAGCAGATTAAGTGCATTTCCAGTGAGAAGAGGCCATTAGTTAAGACTGCAAAACCAGCATAAATATTAAGTAAATTATGTTAACACAATATGAAACTTAAAGCTATCTTTGCAAGTCTCATGCCCTAGATGAGAAAGGTTAAGGGTGTAAATCTACATAAAAATCCATGAAATAAAAGTAAAATTGGTGTTTGTTAGTGTTAGGTAAAACACCAAAGAGACATGGTACAGCCTAAACCAATTTTGATAAAAAGGACAAATGAAGTCACAACTTAACTTGATTGTGTCAAAAAATAACTAAGGGTTGCCTAGTACGTCACCCCCAAGTGAAGCGTCACAAATCAGCTTAATTAGGAAAGAAGTTAGTAATGATCTAAGTATCAAACCAAGAATAACTTTGTTCCATTAGATTTAAAGATTTGGAACATGATGCCTAAAATAGGGGCAAAAGTTACACTTTTGCTGGAAACAAAATGAAAAGAGTAAAATAAAAAAAAATTGAGGAATGTTATAAACAATTATAAGTTGGACAAGTAACAATAGAAACAGAGTAAATATAGTAGAGGATAGATGTAGGCTTCAAAAATTTACGCCCCGGCCTCTCCGCACCATGCTTTTTGTTGACGTTTGACATGGAGAGTTTTAATGGATTTAAGTTTCAGTTAAATTTTTAAAAGGCATATCAGGTTTTAGATAAGACACTACCCAGAAATTTTATCCTCATTTTGCGAGGACTTTAGGATCTTAGTTATGGTTTCCCATTGGCGCAAGCCCATATGGTTGATTACCCCTCCTGATAATGAGAGAGAACTTTCAATTAAGGCTAATCGTGAGGTAGGCACTAAGTACCCAGCATATAATAGCAGCGATTTTCAGGGTTTTGAATTTGGTATTAAATTTTAGAATTTATGATTTGGAATTTCTCATCATATACTTAAAACTGTTGATAGGGGGAATGAAGATGAGCCCGATCAAGATCCTATAGTTCCATTGTCCCCGGTTGTCATGGTTCCTGGTCTACTTAGTCAGAAGAGGTAGTCGACCCAACTTGACAGAAGAAACCTTGTCGGCAACCATGAGTTGCTTCGTCCAAGGACACCTTGCAGACCTGGAGGTGGATGTTTGTCTAAGGTGGTAAATTTAAGTTCATCTTAGCTAACAGAGGGCATTTATATTTTGTAGGGCACACCTTATAATTCATTTCTCGATGGGCTTTTAATCATTAGGGAACATACGGGCTTTGGTCGTGACTATAATATAATGGTGTCATTTTGCAGCAAAACCACCTGGTTAAATGTCAAATGCCACATCCCTGCAAGCGATGAATCAACAGAGAATGAATTGTAGTAATACATTCTACAAGATATCTGCTCTTTGTGAGCTGAAGTTATCTATCAATTCATCATCCTCGCCAAAATGTTGTGGGGTGTGGATGGATTTTAGTTTTTAAATTTTTATAATAGATTTCCATTTAAATGTTTGAGATTTAACAAATATTAGATTTTGAAATTTTTAGGATTTGAACATAAACCCCTCCTGTTCAAATTCATTTTCAACACGATCATCATCAGGGTGATGTTAAAGTCACTTTAAATTTCTGTATTTTGCATTGAGGTTTAAGTATTTTTGAAAATAAGATTCCCTTCAGTTGAGATTTTCTGTCAACACGACCATCATCGGGGTGACATAATTTTCATTTGAAAAATATCTATATTTTGTAGAAATTTAGGATGCATCTTATAATTCAAGTCAGATCAACTACAGTCTTTTCAAGGATGAGGATGAAACTTGAATATTTAACCCGTGCAACATTCTCAAATCGTTGAATTTAAGAATCAAATATGACGGTCGGAGCACATGCAGGATGTGTTCTAGTATATTTATCCAAGTGTGATTAGGCATCCCTATAAATTGATGAAATAAATCAAATCAATAAGTAATCTGATTGACCCAATTTGTTGTTTCATTGGCTTTATATGTCTGCATAACCCTTTCTGTCATTCCAAAGTAAGCATCATCAATTATTTAAGGTCGTCCCTTCAAAGAAGTAATGATGTATTCTAGTAGAAGATTGCCTTTTAACAACATGGTGTGAAATCCCTTCTTGTTTAGAAGCTCTTATATGCAATATGGAGTAGTGAAAATCTAGTTGAGGCTTCCTTGATTTATATATAGTTGTAGAGTTGGGGATTTGACTGGTGCTTATAGCACTTGTTGTTCGAGAGATATTATGTCTGATTTAGAGTTTTATGTTAGGTTCAAAATTCACAAGCCAACTTTTGGCCTGATCTCAGTAAATGCCACGAAACATGGCAAATACCCCTTCGTTGAATGTGTATGGTGTCAACAATTCTACTGAAGTCCCTATAGTGATGATAGTATGATTTAAAACAACATGTGAGCTACCTTCACCTCAACAATTACACAGTTAAATGATGACCCTTTGAATATGTCTTCAAACAATTTATTGGCAATAGCTCATTATTCTTTAATAGGCAGTGCCAAAACCCATTCACTTCGAAGGAACTATATTACCTATGTCCTCAGGAATCAAAGACCCAAAATTCTTAAGTTTCAAAAAATGCAAAAAATGTTGAGCAGATATCAAATGCACCTGGACCATACATAGCTTTCAGTTCTTCCTGAATGAAAATTCTAGTTGGCATTAATACTCAAGTATTTTCTTTCTATCAAATCATTATTTCATTATGGGACTCTTCCACAAAAAATCTTAACAACTTAACAATTCACAAATACCTAGATCTCCCTCAATTGAAAGCTTACTTGAGCGTTTCTCGAATTAGATTTTAATCAGATTTGAAGCCCAAATTTCTTAATTTAGAGTGTAATATTTTGTGCAACTACATCCACATATCTTCATCAATTTCATCAATTTTAGATTTAATTTTCCATCATTGGCATCATGATTCCCCTAGACTTTATTATTAGAAAGCCTCCTAGATCTTTAACCTCTCAAAATTTCCCTTCCAATAATCTTCAAACTCCACATGATATTGTATAAAGAATGATCATGGAGAGCTTTGTATTTTAAATAAATTTTGTAGTCTTTTGAAAGGAAAATATTTCATTCATTTTTTTATCATTCATTTTTTTTAACTTAGATGATTTTATTATTATTATTATATTATATATTTTATTTATTTTAAATTAATTATGTAAGGAGTCATTTGTCAGTTCAAATTTCAATAGCCTCCCGACATCCCTTCCCCGTGAGGAGAGGTTGGAAGGCACTTACCTTTAGTTCTTCCCGATCAGATCTATAAGATACAATGGCGCGAAGTCTTCAATTTAAGTTTCTGGCTGGATCTAAGATCAGCGGCGCAGGTCTTCAAATTAAAAGTGTATTTGTCATTTAAACAAACAATTGAGCAAGGAATTAATACATTTTAGTTTTAATGGAACTAACAGTGAAGAATTGATCAAATCAAAGAGCAAGGGACGAAGTTTATCAAAGTTGTGGGAGATTGGGATCGGGTGAATCGTGAGTTGGATCGAGCGGCTAAGAGGGCAGAGATGAAGCGGGACCGGCATCGTCTGTGTGGGCTCGTGTTGGATCGGTCGGTTAGGCGGATCGGAGGTCAGTGCATGCAGCATCGAGTTGGTCATAGTCGAATGGCGAGGTCGGGTATCATGCGTACAGAGAAGTCGAGGTAGGAGTGAGGGCTTTAATCAAGGAGGATCAAACAAGGGAGGAGTCGACTAGGTCTTCTGCGTGCAGAGTCGGGCAACTATGGTCGGGCAAGAGCAGATAAGGGAGAGTAGAGCCGTTCCGTGTGTTAAAATGAATTGGGGTCGACGAATGGTTTGTATGAGGTGTTTTATGCCGTATGAGGAAGTTACAAGAGAAAAGAGTTGCGTCATTTGGGAAGATCGTACGTGCGCGTGGGTCGGTTGCTTGCGAGTGGGGGTTGTTGGTGGCTAGAGGTCAACATATTCGAGATAATAATGATGTTAATGTTTATGCTCCTCAAATTAGAATAATTTAATTATATTTTAGGCCTAGAAGAAATGCTCATTAAGATTAAAATAATTTAAATAATTTAATTAACAAACCTTTTTAAAGTTTAATTACTAATAAAATGTGAAATTAATGGAAATACAACATTTTGGAGTGAATTTTTAAGGACAAATAAGATATTTAGGATTCTGAAAGTTATATAAGAATCAAATTTTAGTCATACCATAAAGCATGTGAGATGATGAATAAACATTAGTTTAGAAAATCTTGTCTACAAGTCAGAGTCAATTTGTTATAAGCCACAGACTATATCGAGGAGTTTTTAATGTTAGGAAAGAATAAAATAACAGCAAGGATCAATGAAACAACTTACGGTGCTTATTGATTGTGAAATGAAATATAATTTAGTACCATGAGAATATATTTATCATGTATTAAAGAGAAATTATCAAGGATATATTGATTATTTAAGATGTTATATGAAAATGATAGCATTAGAACTAGTAGTAGACTTAGTAAATAGTTTACAATCATAATATAATTGCATCAAAGGCAATTGTTAAGTTTGTATTATTTTCCATAGGTTAAAATGCTTCTAAAAGAGATAAAAAGAGAGATAACTTAGCATAAACTACTTGCAAATGATATAATCCGAATATGTGAGATATCTCTTAAAAATAAGTCATAAGTTAGAAAATTAATTTGGAAGATGGGGGGGGGGGGGGGGGAACTTGGGATTAATGGAACAAAGAGCTTGATACAATAAATAGAATTTTGGTAAAATTGATAATTATCAAACAATATTGTTAGAATATCAAGTTAATTACAAAGAAGAATGGAGATAGATGAGGAGATAACCTCGGAATTAAAGTTGAGGGGCTAATTGTAAAATAATCTGAATAGTGATATGCATGAGAGAATATCATAGAAACTTTCAAAGTAAACTGTACGACGCAAATACATTAGCTATGTTACATTAACCCTTTCATTAGCAACGCAAAAGTTAATGATAGCCATATTGAAAAGAAGATGGACTAATAAAGGTTGATTTTATTGGATAATAAGAATAGCACCTATTGATAATAAGGTGGTTGAATATATAATTACTTAGTTTGGGCAACAACAATAATGCAATTAGATATAACTGATGTGGAAGTATTATAAAGGAAAGAAGATGATAACATAGTTAGAATTTCTAAAAATAAAAACTTGTGAAAAATAGTTTTAACACCTCAGCTTAGGCAGTGCTCAACAGAATTGCATTGAGAAGGGGGATTCATAAATGAAACTAATAATAGTAGGGATATGAACATCTCGAACTCATAATATCTTCTCCTTCTTCGCAAAAGCAAGCAAGCAATATTTATTGAAACTACTTAACTTGGCGTTACAATTATTTAACTTGAACTAACACCTATATCATCAGCAGCAGGGAACAAGATAATTCCAAACTCACCATCGGCCAAATATATTGCCAACAGCATCCTCGTGAATTGATAGTCCAGCTTGTTCCATTAGGCTTTTGATATACCTGTATATGATGTACAAGAAAAAAAATTTCGAATAAAATGAAAAGAAAAAACAAGAAGCACATTGCAAAAAAAAAACTTGCAGGAAGCATGCAACTAGCATAAGCGTTGGAACCACGTCAACCAAAACATAAATATGAGCAATGAAAAAAATAACCATACTTTGGTGTTAAAAACAAATGCGAGTATAAAATCATTAAGGATGTTAATCATTTTTCGAGTTTATGCTCTCCTAAATTTATACAAAAATCACCATGAAAGTAGCACACATTTATTATTTGACAGTGAAATTTCTTTCAAGATCCTAAAAAAATGTATTCCAAATGGGGAATATTTTCATTTGGGAAAATAGAAGTATTAGATTTGACTTATATTAAGAAAGGTGGAGTGTTGACCCGTATACAAGAGCCAAAAAAAAAAAATTTTTGTTTCTCTCGTACCTGCTCGGCGCCGAACTCCGCACGTCGTCGCTGCCCAAATCGCGAATATCCCGCGACCGTCATTTTCTCCCACGACCTCGCACGACCTTGTGTCGTTAAAAATGAAAAGAAAAAAAGAGGCAGAAAACTTCTCCCGCTCTCTTTCTCTCATTCCCCACGATCCCTCTCATTCTCTTTCGCTCTCTCGCGTCAACTCTCTCGGCTCTCACTCCCGTTCTTGCTCTCTCTCCTTCCTGTGAGATCGGAAGTTACGACATTAGGATCGGAAGCAACGACGGGAGTCGCTCGCTGTGAAATTAACTTTCTCCTTTTCACGGCTTCTTCGATCCTTTGTGGCTGGACGACTTCGCTCCTCCGACATTCCTCCCTGTGCGAATCGAAAGTTACGACATTAGGATCGGAAGCAACGACCGGAGCTCGCCTCTCCTCCGGCTCCATTATTGATGTTCGATTTCACTCCATTCCACGACTTTCCCTTCCTGTCGGGATCGGAATATTGATCGGAACCAACAAGGGGGAGCTCGCTTGCAGTGAAGATAACTTTCTCCCTTGCGTCGCTTCTCCGCATCCTTCCTAGCCGATCGACTTTGCTCCCTTGGACGACTTCCCTTCCTCTCAGATCGGAAGTTACTACCTTTTGATCGGAAGCAAGCAGAAGAGCTCGCTGGAAGTGAAGGTAACTTTCTCCCTGCTCGCGCGCTTCTCCGGCCGAAATCCCGTAAATCTGCCGAACAAGGGATTTAGTAAATACCGGATTAAGCTGTAAATCCTTAATCCGGGATTTAACCATTGCCGGGATTTAACGCACGCACCAAAATCATTGGCTGGATTTAGCCTGAATCCGGCCAAATCCCGCAGATCTGTCGAATTACAGAGAGGGGAGGGAGAGATGTAATTAGTGTTAATTAATCTTTTTTTAATTATAAATATTTTTAATTAATTATATTTATTATTATTAATTATATTTGATTTTAATTAAATGATTATAATTAATTTTTAATTAATTATAATTACTTTTAATTAAAATTAATTTTAATTAATAAATTTTAATTATTATTAATTATTTTAATTAATTATCATTTATTAAAATTAATTAATATGAATTAATTATAATTTAATTATAATTAATCATGTTTTAATTAATTTTATTAAGTGTAATTAATTATTTTAATTAATATAATTAATTATGAATGAATATGATTAATTAAGTATAATTATGTATAATTAATTAATGTCTAAACAACATATAAAAAAAAAAAGGCATGCCTCCTCCTGCCTCGATCCTCGAGCCGATACTACCAGCCCGCCGGGACTTCAAGGTATACATTCTAACTTAAACCCCGTCCTCGACGTTTGCAGCGGACCGGGGAACCACCTATACGCGCTCTTGTAGCACGGTAGGAGGGAGCCCGGTGCGAAGCATACGACGAGGCGGGTAAGCCCTATACACGCTCTTGTAGCGTGGTGGGGACGGTCCTCGACCTCGACACCGACACCGCCGACACTACCTCCACCGCCAGATCTTCAAGGTATAAAATTTCTAACTCCAATCTCATTCTCGACGTTTGCAGCGGACCGGTGAACCACCTATACGCGCTCTTGTAGCACGGTAGGAGGGAGCCCGGTGCGAAGCATACGACGAGGTGGGAGAGCCCTATACACGCTCTTGTAGCGTGGTGGGGAGTCACTGCTGTTCTGGTACGCTACTGTTGTTCTACTGTACGGGTATTGCTGAAGGCCCCATACACGCTCTTATAGCGTGGTGGGATAAAATTTTGTACGGCCGCGGTGTCTGAGGACACCTACCATACACGCTCTAGTAGCGTGGTGGGAAGGCCCAGCTCCCCTATTTTCCCCCAAACGGGGGATATGCTGGGGTGCTGCCGAAATTTTCACTGAAATCTACAAAGACTTTAACAATTTGAAAATCTTCTTGGGCAACAATATAGAAGATCTGTACTTGAACAGAAGAGCACAGAAATTGAACTAAAATGAGCAGAGGACCTGTACGAAGAACAGAGGACTTGTGGACCTAAATCAGAACCAAAATCCAAAATGATTTCTAAAGACCAAATTCAAATGAAATAAAATCAAACTGAAATCAAAATCAAATCAACTTGAATATGAAACTGAACTTGCAAGAACTTCAAAAGATCCCAGAAGATTTTGAACAAGCACTTGAAATTGTTCTTGGAACTTGAACTGTGTAACATCAGGGGATCCGAATATAGAACTCAAACTCGAGTGAACTCAGACTTGAACTCAATTTGAAAATGGGATGAATAAAAGACCATTCAATCTTGTACTCTGAACTCAAGCTGGATTCAAGCTCAATATGAACAATGAAGAATCCAAACTTCTAAGAATAATAAGGAACTCAGTTTCACATTTGATTTGGATATCAAATGAGATGAACAAAACTTTGAGCAAAGACTTGAACTTGTACGTTGGAACTCAGACTTGGATTCAAACACATACAAGGACAAGGCTTGAATCCTATGCAAGGGAGTTCAAACAAGAACATGTGTATGGTTAATAGTGACTCAAAGTTCATTACAAGACCTTGATGCACGAACTCCTACAACAATCCCTACAAGGTCAAAATTATATGCTTGCAAGCAACAACAGATAGTTGCAAAGCATACGAACAATAAAAATCTATCCCTGCAGCAAATGAAATCATAAACCACCTGAGATTGGTGAAAGGTGGATGTGATGCACGGACAGTGGCCCTCCTACAAATATTTCCTAGAGGTCGTAGTAGATACAAAAGTCCCTACAAAGTCAATGCACTACACCTATAAGAGGCAACAGACAGTTGTAAGATGTACGAATACTACCCACATGCAGCAATCAAAGATCCGTCATCTACAAATAAATACAATCAAGAACCACCCGAGATTGGTGAAAGGGTGAATATGATGCAGAAGCAATGGGTCTTCTACAAACATTTTTAGGAGGTCGTAGTAGATGCAGCAATCCCCTGCAAATGGATACTTGTGGATAACAACAGTGTATTGAAAGTACAATGAATCACTGTGGACACAAGTACGAATATCACCTACGACAGTGGTGATCAAGAGCTTTAAGTATGTCGAGTACAAAGGCAGCCCGATGTACGAAAATGACACCCACTGGCAGAAAGGAGGGAAATGTTTGAACAAATTAGAACCAAACTTCTTGGTGTTCCAAAGTCTCTTTTTGGTTCTATAATTAAGAAGAGAACAGTTCGGGTGTCCACAAACACCGGAAATAGCAAGTCCACTATGCCGAAGAGCCTAAAAGGAGTTCATTCCAGATCAGCAGTATTTGACTCCAAAATCCAGAAAATCCTTCCCCGGTGAATGAGAAAGGGGGAGTCAACATCAAAGTGCAAGCCACCGGATCTGCAACACATATACAAGCAGACAGAAGGCGTCTACAACCTATAACGCAACGCCATCGGATCTGCAACACATATACAAGCAGACAGAAGGCGTCTACAACCTACAACGCTACGCCACCGGATCTGCAACACTCCTACTAGCAGACAGAAGGCGTCAATAAGATCTGAAATAAATACCCCTGCACGTACACTATAAATTGTATACACATAGGTACACTAAAAGGGGTAAAAGAAATTATAAAACCCGCATGGGCCCCGGCGAGCGTGTTATTGGTACACACACGTGACGTCTAGGGATGCTGCGCGGGTTGACAAGTGAATTCAAGCTCGAATCCGATCCTTCTATACGAATCAATAGAAGTCGACAAGATTCGAATTACCTAACAAAATACACGGTTGTAGCGACCGGTGTATTTGTCTAAATACATTCTTTTTAGGCCTTCAATGTAACACCAAATAATTCAGGTTTTACTCAATTTAATTACTATAAAATTTTTCTGTTAAAATAAATCATTAGTATTAGTAATCAATAATATATTAAATTAAGTAAATTATCCCTTAATTCCCAAAAGATGCTTCCGATGGCTGTAGATAGGTAGCAGTTGCTGTGTGCGGGGTCCACTCCTTATATCATTATCCGGTTTGGAGATTATGCAAGCCACGGTTGGAAGGAAACGGCATAATAGAAATCTTCCCTGTAGCACATTTCGGAAGAAAAGCCTAGCAAAATTCGGTTGAGTGCTTAAACTATTATGCTTGGTTCGGCACAGTGATTTGCAAAGGGCGACATAGTGAAGGCTGCGACATAGTGAAGGCTGAGTAGAATTCTCTGCATAGTGCAAGGAGCAAAGAAGTGATCGGTTCAAGACAAGAAGAATCGGGTAAGCATAGCAGCCATGGAGATTGGAATCAATAAGAGAAATTGAGTAAAGGTTTTTGGTGAACGTGTGAAGCATCAGCAAAGTTAGTACTTCAGGTAATTGAAGAAGTTTAATAGACATTGTTATCAAGACTTAGATGTTTGCTTTAGAACTATATGAAGAATTATAAATCTGTGTAGATATACAAACTAATTGCAGTGTTGTCAAATTCCAATTAATAGTGAAAATCTTAAGGAGATTTTATCTTGTGGTATCTTAGATTCATCTGGTTATGCAAAGAGAAAGTTTCGAAGTGACTTACAATCGTAGAAGAGTTTGTGGTAGAGAATTGGAGGAAGATCATCAAGGCGGTAAGTAATGCAACATAAATTAAAAAGGGCAATGTTGTTAAATTTTACTCGAATATTTGTAATGGAATTAAAGTAAAGAAATATGTGAATCACAAGTTATTTACTTGAATTAATGTTCATCTCCAAGTATTCAAGTGTAAAGGACTGCTTATAATTTCAATATATGTATTCAAATTTATATTTGATATGTCATCTAAAGGGTTCTCTATGTAATACTGGTTTGGAAAGATATTAATTCCTTTCCTATGGTATACCTGTCAGTTGTATACAATTTTAAAAATAATTAATTGTAATAGTATGTAATGTCTAGTATCTAAGTTATACATGATGAAAATAATATATTGAATATCAATATGAATTAAAGTTTGGCTATTTATGATGTATAAGTTACAAGAGTAGTTGGGACAAAAGGGTTCCCAAACATGAAACTACCTTATAAATGGGGCAAAAGGGACCCCTAAAGAAATGAGACATGCATGTCAGGTGGGGCAAAAGGGACCCCTAAGGAGGCAAAAGGGACCTCTATGTAATTCAATGGCGATAATGCCAGGTTTACCTGGGCTCCATTGAATATGTTTAAGAAAGAATAGCCAAATCTTTTAATAAGTAAAATTGTTATTCAGTATGGATATGTTTATGAAATTTATAAAGTGTCTCAAGTAGTTTAACTTTCATTTCTGTTTAATGTTTTAAATTTCTTTATCTTGCAAGTTCAATATTATTAAAAGTGTATTACTTGCTGAGCCTCATAGCTTACCAGAACTTTCTTCTGGCTGTTGTTACAGGAAAGGGAAAGGAGAAGATTGATGCAAGCTAATTTATACAAGTGTTTCTTCTTTTCATCTTAAAGTTACCTTTGTTAGTGAGTTTATATTTTTTGGTATGAAAGCATATTAGACATGCATTACTTTGGGTTTTTAGGTAGTGGCTCTGTAAGTATCTTATGTTGAACTTTCAATTTATAGTTGCTTCCATTAGACAAGATGAATGAGAATTATTGGAGTTTTTAATTTTAAAGATATATCAAATGTTCAATGATCAATTGAGGACATGTTTATAATTATATTTTTGATGAAATTGTTAGTAATACTCCCCGTGCTATTTAGGAGTATTGTGGGGTGTTACAAAAGTGGTATCAGAGCAATGTTTAAGGTTCTGAGGACTCAAATACGGAAGCATAAACAAAGTGAATTATTTAGGAGAATAAGATTAGATTTGATGGAATTATTACAGAGCCTAGGAGAGTATAGTAACTCGGAGTTTATAATGAATCTAATTTCATTGATTTATAGGTATCCATGTTTAATTTCTATCTGACTAATATGTAAGTATATGAAAGTAATGTCTAAATGAGAATTCATGATTATATAAATGCATAACTCTTAATGTAATGTGATACAGATTTAATGGCTGAAAGAATACCTGAAAGAGAGGAAGGTCAGTCATCCCAGCCTATTAGGATCTCTGAAGATCCTGAAAATGTGGCACCAGTAGGAGGCAGTGCACCTAGTGTAAATCCAGCACCGGTAGGAATGGAGGCTATGAATGCAATGTCAGGAAATATGATGCAACTGCAGATGATGAATATGATGATGCAAATGATGGAAAAGATGCAGTCTATGGTGGGATCTGCTACACCTGGTGTTCCACCTGTAGTTACACCAGTTATTCCTACCACTCCTGGTGGTAGTACAAATGTAGAAGTAGGTGATCCTGTTAGTGCAGAAGTGGATAAGAATTTAAAACTTTTCCAAAGCCTAAAACCTCCTTTGTTTAAAGGAGGAGTCGATGCCAGAAGTGCTGAGGATTGGATCATCAGAATAGAGAAAATTTTTAAATGGAATGAGATGTCCTGAGAATAGAAGAGTATCTCTAGCAATTTTTATGCTAGAGGGTGAAGCAGAAAGATGGTGGAGAGGACAACAACTGGAGAAATTCAGAGGTAGATCAGAGGAACAAATTATGTGGGAAGAATTTGAACAAGTCTTCAGAGAGTGGTATGTTCCTCCATCAGCTCGGCAGGCAATGCAAGAAAGTTTTGTGAACCTTAAACAGGGAGCAAGGACTGTTATACAATATGAAGCAGAATTTACAGCTCTTTCCATATATGCACCACAACTCATCAGTACTCCAGAGGAAAAATGCTACAGATTTTTGAAGGGGTTGAGGGATTCTTTGAGACAGCCTTTAATCCCTCTTCGCATAAAGGAATTTTCTGAACTGGTTGAGAGTGCTAGATTATTGGAGAATGACATAGAAGTGGTTAAGCAGAAATGGGAGAATAATGATAGAAAGAGACAGAGTGATCACAGAAGTGGAGCATCCAAAAGGCAAAAATTTCATCAGGGGCAACATCAACAGTCTATAAAGTTTCATGTGATACCTGTTTGTACAACCTGTGGAAAATCTCACCCAGGAAGATGCCTAATGAATTCAGGAAAGTGTTATTTGTGTGGAGAATCAGGTCATATTAAGAGGAATTGTCCAAGGAATGTTCAAAGAGGTACAGAAGTTAGAGGTGGTCAGAAGTTGGATCAGTTCAGAGGTGCCAGGCCACAGATGCATCAACCTGCTTTGAAGATAAAAGGAGAAACCTCAAGTGAAGCAGTTAGATCAGTACCAGCTAGAGTTTTTACTTTATCTTCCCAAGATGCCAAAGACTCTTCTGAAGTGGTGACAGGTACTTTAATTATCTCAGATCTACCTGCTAGAGTACTTTTTGATTCTGGTGCGTCACATTCATTTATATCTGAGATATTTTGTGAGAAAGTAAATGCGGAACCGGTCACTTTTAATCCTGGATTACATGTTAGATTACCTACGGGTAATTATTTGAATACCAGTACTACATGCTCAATTGAAATTATGATAAATAGTAGAAGATTTCAAACTGATTTGATAGTACTCCCATTAGTGGAATTTGACATAATCTTAGGAATGGATTGGTTAGTCAAGCACTTTGCAACTATTGAATGTTGGAAGAAAAAGGTCAGATTTGATTTGCCTGGAGAAGAAGTATTTTATTTTCAATGTGAAAGAGGAGTAGTTTCTTCCTTGATTGCCTTTAGTCAAGTGCTTAAAAGACTAAGAGCTGGTGACTTAATCTTCTTATCAAAGTTAGAAGCAATTAAAGCGGAAAGTAATGATATACACTCCATTCCTATAGTAAATGAATTTGTAGATGTTTTCTCAGAAGAATGGAAGGATTTACCTCCAGAAAGAGAAGTAGAATTTTCAATAAATTTGCAGCCTAGTACGAATCCAATTGTAAAAGCACCTTATAGAATGGCAACCAAAGAATTACAAGAGCTGAAAGTTCAGTTGGCTGAACTGATTGAGAAAGGTTTTATCAGACCTAGTTCATCCCCTTGGAGTGCACCTGTATTATTTGTCAAGAAGAAGAATGGTTCAATGAGACTTTGCATTGATTATAGAGAACTAAACAAGGTGACAATTAAAAACAAGTATCCTCTTCCCAGGATTGATGACTTATTTGATCAGCTGGCAGGTGCTTCTGTTTTCTCCAGAATTGATTTGAGATCAGGTTATCACCAGGTTAGGGTGAAGGAAAGTGATGTGGAGAAGACTGCTTTTGGAACCAGATATGGACACTATGAATTTTTTGTTATGCCTTTTGGGTTAACCAATGCCCCAGCAGTATTCATGGATATGATGAACAGAATTTTCAGACCTTATCTAGATCAATTTGTTATCGTATTCATTGATGATATATTGATCTATTCTAAAAATGATAAGGATCATGCAGAACATCTAAAGATTGTACTTGAATTACTACGACAACATAAATTGTTTGCCAAATTTTTTAAGTGTGAGTTCTGGTTGAAAGAAATTTCATTTCTGGGACATATTGTCAGTGGTGAAGGAATATCTGTTGATCCAGAAAAGATTAACGCTGTAGTAGAATGGCCAAGACCAACAAATGTGGCAGAAGTCAGAAGTTTCTTGGGATTGGCAGGTTATTATAGAAGATTCGTTAAAGGTTTTTCTCAGATTGCTTTGCCTTTATCCAAGTTAACCAGGAAGGATATTAAATTTGAGTGGACTGATGAGTGTGAGCAGAGTTTTCATGAATTGAAGCAATGTTTGACAACGGCACCAGTGCTAACAATTCCTTCTGGGACAGAGGGATTTCAGTTATACAGTGATGCTTCTTTAAAAGGATTAGGTTGTGTGTTAATGCAGAATAGAAAAGTGATTGCCTATGCTTCCAGACAGCTTAAGCCACATGAAAAGAACTATCCCACTCATGACTTAGAGTTGGCGGCAGTAGTATTTGCATTAAAATTTGGAGACACTATTTGTATGGGGTAAAATGTGAGATCTTTACAGATCATAAGAGTTTGAAATATATTTTCACTCAGAAGGAATTGAATCTGAGACAAAGAAGATGGTTGGAATTAATAAAGGATTATGATCTAGACATTCAGTACTGTCCAGGAAAGGCTAATGTTGTAGCTGATGCATTGAGCAGAAAGAACCAAACACAATTGAATTTGTTGACTTGTGAGGAAAGATTGATTAAAGAAATGGAAGCCTTACAATTAGAAGTTAGAATGCAAGGAGATCAGAATATATTGAGTATTAATCAGATGACAATCCAACTGTCATTGGAAGAAAGAATTAAGGAAGCTCAAAAAGAAAAGCAATGAATATCAAAAGTTTATGGATCAAGTGCAAGAAACATTAAAGAAGGAATTCAGTATAGATGAACAAGGAACAATCAGGTACAATATGCGGTTGTGGTTACCAAAAGAGTCAGACTTGATTCAAGACATATTGTTTGAAGCACATAATACCAATTACTCCATTCACCCTGGAAGTACAAAGATGTATAAGGATTTGAAAACTTCATTTTGGTGGCCAGGAATGAAAAGAGATGTGGCAAATTATGTGGCTAAATGTGAGAAATGTCAAGTTGTTAAAGCTGAGCATCAGAAACCCAGTGGAATGTTACAATCTCTACCAATTCCAGAATGGAAATGGGAGGAAATAGCTATGGATTTTGTTACAGGATTTCCAAAGACAAGACAAGGACATGATAGTATATGGGTGGTAGTTGACAGACTCACCAAATCAGCCCATTTTCTACCTATCCGTCAGACTGATTCAGTAGAGAAATTGGCCAAATTATTCGTGAAGGAAATTATCAGATTACATGGCATTCCTAAGGCTATTGTATCAGATAGAGATGGGCGTTTCACATCTAAGTTATGGAAGAGTACACATGAAAGTTTCAGCACAAAATTGAACTTTAGCACTACATTTCATCCACAGTCAGATGGTCAATCAGAAAGGCTGATTCAAGTGTTGGAAGATTTATTAAGATTATGTATATTGGATTTTGGAGGTCACTGGGAAGATCATGTTCCATTGATCGAGTTCACTTATAATAATAGCTACCAGTCCAGCATCAAAATGGCTCCATATGAAGCTTTATATGGCAGAAGATGCATAACTCCCTTGAGTTGGTTTGAAGTTGGTGAAAGACAATTGTTGGGTTCACGGTTAGTGGATCAAGCTACTGAAAAAGTAAGACTGATCAGAGACAGATTAAAAGCAGCTCAAGATCGCCAACAAAAATATTATGATCCCAAGCATAAAATGATAGAATTTGATGTGGGAGATTTTGTATTCTTGAAGGTGAGGCCAATGAAAGGTATTTCTAGATTTGGCCAAAGTAGGAAACTCAGTCCTAGATTTATTGGTCCGTTTGAAATTATTGAAAGAGTGGGACAAGTAGCTTACAAATTGGCTCTACCTTCAGATATGTCCGAAATACATAATGTTTTTCATGTATCAATGCTCAGAAAGTGGGTTACAGATGAAAATCAAAGAGTTCTTAAGAAAGATATTGAACTTCAGAAAGATTTGACATATGTTGAAGAACCGGAAATGATATTGGATAGAGATGTTCGTAAACTCAGAACCAGAATGATTCCTTTTGTAAAGGTGAAATGGAAGCATAGATCAATAAAGCATGCTACTTGGGAAAGGGAAGCAGAATTGAAACAAAGGTTTCCTCACTTGTTTGAAAAAGTATGAAAAGCCAAATTTCGCGGACGAAATTCTTATGAGGAGGGAAGATTGTAACACCAAGGAATTCAGGTTTTACTCAATTTAATTACTATAAAATTTTTCTGTTAAAATAAATCATTAGTATTAGTAATCAATAATATATTAAATTAAGTAAATTATCCCTTAATTCCCAAAAGATGCTTCCGATGGCTGTAGATAGGTAGCAGTTGCTGTGTGCGGGGTCCACTCCTTATATCATTATCCGGTTTGGAGATTATGCAAGCTACGGTTGGAAGGAAACGGCATAATAGAAATCTTCCCTGTAGCACATTTCGGAAGAAAAGCCTAGCAAAATTCGGCTGAGTGCTTAAACTATTATGCTTGGTTCGGCACAGTGATTTGCAAAGGGCGACATAGTGAAGGCTGCGACATAGTGAAGGCTGAGTAGAATTCTCTGCATAGTGCAAGGAGCAAAGAAGTGATCGGTTCAAGACAGGAAGAATCGGGTAAGCATAGCAGCCATGGAGATTGGAATCAATAAGAGAAATTGAGTAAAGGTTTTTGGTGAACGTGTGAAGCATCAGCAAAGTTAGTACTTCAGGTAATTGAAGAAGTTTAATAGACATTGTTATCAAGACTTAGATGTTTGCTTTAGAACTATATGAAGAATTATAAATCTGTGTAGATATACAAACTAATTGCAGTGTTGTCAAATTCCAATTAATAGTGAAAATCTTAAGGAGATTTTATCTTGTGGTATCTTAGATTCATCTGGTTATGCAAAGAGAAAGTTTCGAAGTGACTTACAATCGTAGAAGAGTTTGTGGTAGAGAATTGGAGGAAGATCATCAAGGCGGTAAGTAATGCAACATAAATTAAAAAGGGCAATGTTGTTAAATTTTACTCGAATATTTGTAATGGAATTAAAGTAAAGAAATATGTGAATAACAAGTTATTTACTTGAATTAATGTTCATCTCCAAGTATTCAAGTGTAAAGGACTGCTTATAATTTCAATATATGTATTCAAATTTATATTTGATATGTCATCTAAAGGGTTCTCTATGTAATACTGGTTTGGAAAGATATTAATTCCTTTCCTATGGTATACCTGTCAGTTGTATACAATTTTAAAAATAATTAATTGTAATAGTATGTAATGTCTAGTATCTAAGTTATACATGATGAAAATAATATATTGAATATCAATATGAATTAAAGTTTGGCTATTTATGATGTATAAGTTACAAGAGTAGTTGGGACAAAAGGGTTCCCAAACATGAAACTACCTTATAAATGGGGCAAAAGGGACCCCTAAAGAAATGAGACATGCATGTCAGGTGGGGCAAAAGGGACCCCTAAGGAGGCAAAAGGGACCTCTATGTAATTCAATGGCGATAATGCCAGGTTTACCTGGGCTCCATTGAATAAGTTTAAGAAAGAATAGCCAAATCTTTTAATAAGTAAAATTGTTATTCAGTATGGATATGTTTATGAAATTTATAAAGTGTCTCAAGTAGTTTAACTTTCATTTCTGTTTAATGTTTTAAATTTCTTTATCTTGCAAGTTCAATATTATTAAAAGTGTATTACTTGTTGAGCCTCATAGCTTACCAGAACTTTCTTCTGGCTGTTGTTACAGCAAAGGGAAAAGGAGAAGATTGATGCAAGCTAATTTATACAAGTGTTTCTTCTTTTCATCTTAAAGTTACCTTTGTTAGTGAGTTTATATTTTTTGGTATGAAAGCATATTAGACATGCATTACTTTGGGTTTTTAGGTAGTGGCTCTGTAAGTATCTTATGTTGAACTTTCAATTTATAGTTGCTTCCGTTAGACAAGATGAATGAGAATTATTGGAGTTTTTAATTTTAAAGATATATCAAATGTTCAATGATCAATTGAGGACATGTTTATAATTATATTTTTGATGAAATTGTTAGTAATACTCCCCGTGCTATTTAGGAGTACTGTGGGGTGTTACATTCAAAACCTAAAATCAAGAGAATTCACTAAACAAAAGGCACAAAGCCTACGAGAAACCCGATCCCCTATCGATAAGTTGATAGGGTCGACAAGGTTCAATCAAATGGAAATGACCCCTAAACACCCCGATGATGGCCGCGTTGATTGAAAATCTCAACCGGATGTGTTCTCAAATACTTTCAAATGCCACCCAAATACTCCAGAAATCCAAATCAATCCCAAATTCCAAGATATTTAAATTCGAAATCAAACTATCAATCACTCAAAGCAAAAGCCATCCACCTTCCGCAATAGTTTGCCGAGGTGGATAAATTCAAAATTTACTTCAGCTCGCAAAAGAGCTAAAATGCCTAGTCGAAAATATCACTAGGATCCATTCTCAAACAATCTCCTGCCAGTAAGGACGTGGTAAGTGTCCTCTAACCGGCGGTCTGCCGCTAAATGGCCACCGTAGGATAAACGGTTACGACGACCCGAGGGCCCTCTGAACCGCGTGGTTTCGCTGCCAAACGGCACCACGATATCTCGGTTATGGCCAGAGCCAATACGCTCCTTACTGACATCAAATCCTTGAGATATGAATCAATAGGATATGATCGATAGGGCACAAAGCCCTCTGTCAGCTAAGGTGGATTCAAATTTGTCCCCTTAGACAAACATTCAACTCCGGTCTACAAGGTCCCCTTGGACGAAGCAACCCATGGTTGCCGACAAGGATCCTTCTGTCAGGTTGGGTCGACTACCTCCTCTGACTAAGTAGACCAGGGACCATGATGGCCCGGGACGACGGAACCATGGGATCTTGATCGGGCCTATCATCCATTCCCCCACCATCCGCTTTAAGTGCCAGATGGTGCAATTTCTATTTTAAATATCAAACCTTTCAAATTTTCAAATTATCAAACTTTTCAAACCTTTTCATATACCCAAATCCAAACCCAATTCTTCAATTCTCAAATCCAATCTTTCCAAAATCCATACCCATGCTGCTACTATATGCCAGATACATGTATGTTTCTACGTATCTGATTGATGACTAGCCTTAATCGAAAGTTTTCTCTCGTTATCGGGAGGGGGTAATTAACTATAGGGGCTTGCGCCTATAGGAAACCAGAACTCAGATCATAAAGTCCTCACAAAATGAGGGCGAAATCTCTGGGTAGTGTCTTATCTACAAACCCATCTGCCTTCCAAAATTTACCTCGAAACTTATTCAGTTAAAACTCCCTCGCCGAATAAGAAAAGCGAGCGGAGGCCGGGGCCGAATTTTCGGAGCCCACATGGAGGTAGGCCTAAAAAGACTTGGTTAGAAAATATTAGAAATGATCTTTCTTTATTAGATTTAAATGAGAATTTGACTTTAACATAATACAATGGAGAAAAAAGGATTCATGTAGCCAACCCTAAGGCTTGATGTTGTTGTTGTTGGAGGATCCTTGAATCAAGTTTTAAATCATTCTTACTCTATTACTTGTAAATTTACTAAAAGATTTTTCCTTCTTGTGGTGTATAACATGGCCTATTTTATTTGGCATGAAAAAAAATAATCATACTTTCAGGAAATGAGGTGTCTAATGGCCACTCCTTGATTGTAAATATTTTGTTTGCCATTACATACAAAAGTAAGACATGAAAATAGAGGCTTCGCTTCCTAGCAGCATTTCCCAATTATATTTCAAATAATGCAACTCATTTTATTTTCCTTCACTGTTGGGTTGGTTGTTGTTGTGGTTTCTAGATACAGTGGTCTTGGCACTGGTTTCTGGATGTATTTGACTTGCCAACTGATTTTTTTTTCTGGGCTATTATTTTATTGTTCGGTCTAACACTATATTATGTTGTTGGTTCCAAGCTTCTATTGGGTTTCAGGAAGGTCTTTTCTTCCATGCTTCATCCCTCTTTTACATCAATTCTGCCTATGTATTTAAGTTTTCTAATATTTGTTGATGAATTTTTCGATATTTTTTATGGTTATATGAGGGCTGATGCGTGGCAGATATTTCTGAGGAGCTCTTATTAAATATCAAGAGGGAATTGCTTTTATTTTCTGGAAGATCTATGAAAGCACTTCAATTTTTTTGTACCTCTTTAGGTTGGATGAGGAGGACCGCCATGTTTTCGACTTTTCGCTTCTCCTGATGAAGACGAATGTGAGCATCTATTTTTGAGACGTTAACTAATATACCCTGCTTTTGCTTATCTTGATGAGGATGACTGCAATATTTTTGCATCATTTGTTTTGGGATCCGATATTTATACTTTTTAGCTATCTTGGATGGCAACTACAAAATCACAATTAAATTTTGGGTTTGTTTTTTTTAACCTTTTTTCGTTCCCTCTTGCAGTTTATTTAACTATTGAATATAATTGGAATATCCTTAAGTTTCATTTTCCTTTCTACTGCTTGGTAGTTCTTTTTATGTGAAAACTGTAATCACTTTTTGACTCTGTTATTAATAAAAATGTTGAGCGTGGCCCTCAATTTCCTCTAAAAAAATTCCTAAATTTATTATGTAAACAAAAACCATTTTGAACCAAAAAGAGGTTAAGGGTTCAAGATGACATTTGAAAGCATAACTAATCATTCTGCAAAGGCCATTACCTGTCATGATGGTTTAGTTTCATCATTGTAGCAACCAAAAAGGCTTTCATCAACCAATTTTATGTTTCTTATTAATAAATCATGCCAACAATTTCCAATAAATGCCTTATATGGTTAGTGTTTCTTCTTGCAGCCTTGCAAGTAACACGATATTTAAAGATGTGCTTGGAGTATCAAAGGGAAAAAACTCCTAATAGTAAAAATAGTTGGTGGTGGAATCCAAATGTGCAAGAAAAGATTAAAAATAAGAAGATTTGTTATAAAAATTAGTTTAATTTTAAAAAATTCTGATAATTGAGAAAGATATAAAGTGGCTCTTAAGGATTTTAAGAAAGCAATATGCGATGCAAAGACCTTAGCTTTTAGTGATTTATATAATAGATTAGATACTAATGAGGGAGAAAGATATATGTATAAGTTAGCCAAACAAAGAGATAGGAGTAGTAAGGATTTAGTTCAAGTGAAGTGTAGTAAGGATGAAGATCAAACCATTTTGAAACACAATTGACCTCCAAGAATAATGGACCATCCATGCTAGATGAAAAAGTCGTTTGATCAGATGTAGACCCTATCGTCAGGTTAAATCATCTCCTCTCACCATTGGAGGTCAACTGTGTTTCAACGTAGGAACTTCCTTTAGCTTATTCTTGGCTATCCATTTTGAAAGGTGTAGAGCTGGAATTTCACCACTCGACAATCTTCACGACACAGACATTTCTGACCTTGAAGAGTTAGGAGAGATTAGCGCAATTCTTGTGAGGGTAGACCCTCTTTACGAAAACTTATCCTTCATCACTATTAGTGAGATCTTCCTCATAAGATCCATATATAAGTCCACACTCATCTCATCAAAGAACGTTGAAACTAGCATAAGCTCGTAAGATTAAAATTGACAAGACCCCGATTGCATCAATAGTGAGACCAAGAAGAATCAAAGACAAAAAGAAGAATCAAAGAAAGGGGAAGCACATTGAATTGGAATATAAGGAATAGATAATATAAAGAATATAGGACCAACGAAGGAGCAAATTAGGTTGACCTAGCCAGAAGCTACTTAGGATGTTTCTAAGAGGTTGAACAAGC
Source organism: Dendrobium huoshanense (assembly GCA_016618105.1). NCBI lineage: Eukaryota > Viridiplantae > Streptophyta > Magnoliopsida > Asparagales > Orchidaceae > Dendrobium > Dendrobium huoshanense. Next base: position 51,381,068 of record CM028355.1, on the reverse strand, counting down.
TTGTTGCCTACTCAAATAAGTATATATCTCCTAACTTATTCTAGGGCACCCTAATAAGGGATGTTTAGTTATAGATGTAATGGGTTGATCTAAATGAGTCATACCGATTCAAATGAACTGACATAGTTTGTTCATTCAATCAAAAAAGTGAAAGTTTATCTCTAATCGAGTGGACGTGATCGAAACGTGCACAAGAAGGAGGTCTGAGCAACTTCATCAAGTTTAACACAAGAAGGCAGAGAGGAAGGATGGAGCTCGCTGGCGACACAGAGAGATTGGAGCACCATGTGGTTTCCACATGGAATCGAGAGGCAGAGGCGGGAAAAAGACACTGGTGGGGAGAATAAGAGAAGAGGTGAAGCTTCTCACCTTTGATGTTGACTTTAACAACGTTTGGCACCATCTATAATGTCATTCGCACATTCGACGAAGGCCTCAACATAGAAAGTATATCTTATTTTATGTTTATTTTAAATTGTTATATCATAGCCATATAATTGTAATTAGCCACTAATTTATTTGAAACTCACCCATTAAGGGGTTGTTTGGTTTGCTGGAAAAAAATGCAAATTATTGCAAATGAAGAGGATTTAAATTTTTTGGTATTTTGATTGATGAAAAAGGAATGCATAAAAAAGTTTTGGTGAATTCATTTTTCACTATATAATTAATTTTTTGTGTATTCTAAACTAGTCCATATTTGGATGAATTTCTTGTTAATCGCAACCTGACTCGGCTGCCGGCCACGCCACCCGCAACAAGCCGCCTTCTATTAACCAGCGGGCACAACCATCGTTGGGCTTTACAGTGTGTTCAATTTACCTCAAGCTAAACCAAGAAAAAAAGTAATCACTTGCATACATTTTATACACATCCAAACAACTCCAAATATTTCAAATACATTGCATTCCTTTTATATTGTATTCCATTTTACCATGCATTCATTTTTCAACAAACCAAACAATACCTAAGCTTAATGTTTCGGATGAGGCTCACGTAGATTAAATGGCTGATATAAAAAAAAGTGTATGCAAATAGAATAGGAGCGAATAAGAATAGATTCTAGTATTTAATTCTAGTTTAATTGTATTGAAATATTTGGAGTAGACTTAAATTGTATATGATTTAAATTGTAATGAAAAATTAGTACCTCTTTCAAATTTTGGAAGATATTTAGCTTATTTAAAAAAAATGTTACTACCGTCTGATCATTTATTTCCAACTTATTATTCCAAGTACTCGAGCCAGGCCATCATAATAGGCGTTAGTGAAAAATATGGTTAATTCATTCTTCTTCATGACCATCAAACTATCTGCACCAATAAAAGTGATTGTGACAACATTGCCATGATCATACAATAAAGGATGTAGTTATAATAGCCAAGTTAAATCTGCACCTTTGTCATTTAGACTATTGTAATGCTTACCAGGTGCAATGATGGAGCAAGCAACAACCATAGACTGAAATGTATGGCAGTAGTCCTCTACAATTAGGTCCAACGGATGATTGCATCGTGTTTGTCCAAAGGAGTTTGGGCATACAAACTTAACGATCAAGTGTCATAGTTTAGGTCAATAAATTCATATAATGTTTAGTTTATGAAATAAAATAGCTATTTTCATAACTAAATAAGTTCATCCATGTCATAAGTATAAGATAGTTTGTTCAACCTCCAATATGGGCGGAAACAATAAATAAATAAATAAAAACACATTCATAAAAGAATCTAACCCCAATATCACCATCATTTAACTCCCCTAACTTCATTAACCCCGGAAACAATGAACCGTGAATCTATGAATACTTAAACCAACAAATCCGAGATCACTGCCCAAAACAATGACATGATGCATCCATCATCTTTTAAAGTACCTCCGAGCTAAAACATCCTTCTGACTGTACAGAATGCGAGTCACAGCAGGAGCTGGAGCATCAGAAAACGAAGATAACTCCTCAATCTGCATCATCAAAATAGAATCAACACAATCAAAACATGAAACCCTAAAACCATCACACTGAGAATGGAAAGATAAAACAGATAAGTTAATTGAACGAAGGCTTATAAGTCGCCTTATCCAATCTGCATTAGTAACACCTAATCAACGTAATCCACAACAAAACCACAAAAAATGTCGCAATAAACCAGAGTAAATCACCAAAGAATCACATAGTAGATTGAAGAAAGCTTGGTAATTCTTCATTATTTTCCTACCTGCCTCTGCAAACCCTGGATGTCAACAGAAAGTGAAGATGGGGAAAAAGAGTAGTGGTGCGGAGGTGAATCAGCCGGATACCCAGAGAACTCCTCCATGGTCTTCCTTGCATGCTCCTCATGGCTTGCATCGGATAGACACGGAATCGAGATAGCTAAGAACAGGAGTAAGAAAGGCTGGAAAAATTTCGTTTCCATCTTCGCGTCCGCGGTGGTGCGGAGGTCTGGAGTGTTTTAACTGCAGGTGATGAAGGCGGGCTTTGGGTATCCAACTATCCAAGGCTTCCAAGCGATGCACGAATGTAAGGCAAATTATTAGGTGCGGTCACCCGACCCAAAAATAGGTCCGTACATCCAATTTTAACTGAGCTTTAATTGAATTTTTTTTTTTTTTTTTTGGACATTTAGGTCATTTAAGGCAAATTCACACACACAATGCATACATATGGACTCAAACCTTGGACCTCTTAGTTGGAAGCCTAAGCTCTCAACCCAATAGGTCAAGGAGAGTTGTGTTTAATTGAACTATGACTGTGATTTACGTGCATTTTTTTTTTGCGCTTAATTTAAAATAATATTTTATTAATATTCGAATCTATCTCTACGTCTGATCACCGGACGTAATAAACTTTACAGTGCTTTCAATGCTTTTTTTAAACTATCACTCTAAATTATTTTATTTTTATATTTAAAATCAAAATTTCTATTATTTATTTGATGGACAACTTCGTTAATTCTATTAACCCTAATAAGAAAGTTGTAATATGAACTCGCTTAGAAAATATTTTACGTGTAATTCATTGAGTTAAGATCTTATTGGGGAAGATATCTATAGGATTAGCAATATGTGCACTACTATGAAAATTGCCTATGGTGAAAAAAATGAAAGAAAGTTGTGTGAGATCTTATTGGAGAATCGATGGTGTTTTTTTTATAATCGCTAAGAAGCTATTGGTTGTAAGCATTTGAAAATTAGATGTATTTAAAATACAATGTAAAGTAAAATCATGTATTTAAAATATTTTGCAGTGTTTAGCTATTTATAAAAACATTAACATGTTTGATTTTTTGTATTCGGTTATTTGCAAAATAAAACAAATATATTTGGATTTGGGGAGTTATGTGGTAGAAGTTGAGTGGTGGTGGATATCATTAGCAGTGGCTGGATTCTAAGAACTAAATTTGAAAAAATCGTATATCTAATCTTATAATTAATCTATCAAATCTTCTAATAATCCATTAATATAAATAAGTCAAGCGAAAGCGAAAGCGATTATAAATCATATACATCAAAATATAAATTATATTCATTCCTCATAAATCAGTAAAATAGTTTGAAATCAATCAATACATTCATCAATCTAACTTTTTTAACTTCTTGCTACAAAAGAATAAGATAAAGATAAAAATTAAAATAAATCGTGAAGCCCTAATTTGCCTCATTCCATAGATCATGTCCCATTCCTAAAAATATTTAAAATTACATAATGTGCTAATTAACAGCTCAGTATGTTACTAGAACCTATAATTACAATAAATGCACAGCAATATAAACAATATGTATGTAACCCATTCAATCAAAAACGGAGTAAATATGTAACTATAAAAACATGTAGCAGTCATTATAAAATGTATCATACCATATGAGCATTAAAAATCAGTGCAAGTTGTATATCTTATTAGTAGTGATCAGTAACCATGAAAAGGATCAATTGGTTCGATCATTCCTATACTCATTAGTTACAAAATAGAACTTATATCATTTTGTGTAAATCAAAACGCCTATTATATGAATTATTTACAAATATTCATCACTTTATGTCTATCATAGATATGTGTGTGTATATCATGTTATATATCTAATGCAAGGTATTTAATATAATATAGTATATCATGTAATTCATATATATCATATAAATTATATAATTCATAAAATGTGATTCATATATATCATATATCATTATATTAGCCTTATCAATTTATCATTTACTAGTATCAGTCGTGTCATGAATTTATACAAATTTTAATATAGGAGAGTTTTTTTTTTTTTGCCCCTCCTACTAAAAAATCACTTCTGCCCTCCCTAAAAAATTCTTTGTCTTAATTTGCCCAATATTCTTTCCAAACCCCCCCCCCCCCCCCCCCCCCCCTTTTTTGTACTAATCATAATGATGAAAAGTTTTAATCTACTGCTAATCATAAATGCATACTCTAAAATATCTATGTATTTCTTCACATTTAGTTCTAATATTTTCTTTCATACTTTTATAGCATTTTCATTACACAAATTTTTTTCTTTATTTTTCCCGCTTAACTTTTTAAACAACTTTTTTGTAATATATATATATATATATATATATATATATATATATATATTATTTTTTATTGAATTTGATCCCCTCAAAATTGAAGCCGATTCTGCCCCTGATTGTGGTTGTGCTGAACTTAATTGAAAGCTAAGTTGATAAATTCACTATTCCAAAATATTCATACTTGCATACAAAATATTATCTATAAAATTTATTTAATCTATAAAAAAAAATTATCAACTACTAAGTGCGAAGCTTCTTTATGAATTTGATACAAAGCATCCCATATAAACATTCATATCTCCACCACAACTTCCCCATCACAATTATATTCTTCAACAACTTTGATTGTATTTTTAAGCTCAGCACTTCTATTTTGTATTTTCTGACACAGTCAACTATTGATATAGTGATCCTTTTCTATTTAACATCATTATCATCATTACTATTATTTGCATTTTACTTTAATAAGGTTGCTTTCAAACTTTACATAAAATGACATTTATCATGATGTGGCAGCTTAGAAGGGCCAGCTGAGTGCCAAATTGATGAGAATTTATTACGTCCGGTCACGGGATTCCGTTCGGAGATGAATCAGGACGCGCCACATCACTATTTTGTTATGTATCAGTGTTGCATACCGTTTTGTACTAGATGATGTGGCGCATCCTGATTCATTTTTTGACGGTTCAGTAATTGTACGTAATAATTTCTCATGTTGACCAGCCATTTATATCTCAACTGAGGGATTTATTATTAAATTTCCCAATTTAATTGATAAGGCTCAATCATGTAGCTAAACTCCATACAAGTGTATTCAATATATCGCATGAGCGTTATTTTATAAATTTGTATTTAATAATTATTTTAATTTATATTATTATATTTCTTCTTATCCCCACAAGTTGGGGGGTTATTTATTGCTGCATTTAGGGTTTTCTATTTTGAGGGTAAAATTAAAGTGGAGTAATAAAAGGATTTTGAATATCCAGACGTTTAGATGATTGCATGTTAAATATAAAGTATTTTAAGTAAAAATTTGCAATTCATTTTTAGTGCATTTTAAATTTACTATTTTTAGTAAGTTTTAAATATTAAATTTGGGTAGAAGTAATGATAGTCGCTTGTTTCCACTGTTGCGGATGTCCATTATCTGCTACTAGTATTAGAATAAATAAGTTTTTGTATTTCCACGTCAGCATGTATTAGAAGTCTCGAGACCGGTTACATCAGTCCTGGCGTTAGTCTATATATTTGCATTTACTGTACCGTGTAAACGATCTATTATTGAATACAATTTCTATTTCCAGCTCTTGTATTTTCATCTGCGTTCCTCTTTGTCGTGCTGTACCAGTTTCTACATGGTATCAGGCCTCAAGAACCTGTGATTAGATCTCCATGGCCTCCTCCGATTTGTCTTCTCCACCCGCTCAAGACTCTACGTCTGCCATCACTACGTCCAACATTCCCTCATCCCTCAAATTTATGATATCAAATATCAAAAATCTTTAGGGCCAATGGGTTTTCCTCTTTTCTTGAATCACCTTCTTCATCTCCTTCGGAACATATCTTGTCATCGGACGGGATTCAAACTCCTAATCCTACGTATCAACCTTGGATACTTCAAGATCAAAACCTGGCGGCAACTTTATGTTCCACGATTGCTCCGACTGTTCTTCCTTACATCTTGCATCTTGAATCTACCCATGCCATTTGGACCTCCCTTGAGCTTCGGTTCCAATCCACTAACCGTTCAAAGGTTATTCAGTTGAAAAATGAGCTTCACCATATCTCTATGAACTCTTCTACCATGACTCAATATCTGACCAAGATAAGGTCTCTGGTTGATCAAATGGCGCCAGCTGGATCAACTATAGATACTGAAGATGTAATTTTGTACATCTTAAACGGACTCCCGACTACCTACCAATCCTTCAAAACATCCATTAGAACTATGTTAAATCCCATCAGTCTTGATAATCTGTACGCCTTGTTACTCAGCGAGGAGATCAATATTGCAATGGATGCAGCACGTATCACACCCTCGGCAGATCCAACGCTTGCGCTTTACTCAAATCGGGGCCGTGGAAGAAGGGGTCGTGGTCACAACAGCTACAAGAATAGTAATGCTCCTCGTCCAACTGCAGCAGTCATTTGTCAAATTTGTACCAAGAAGGGTCACTCTGCCTCCTCATGCTAGCACCGCACAAATCTTCAATTCACTCTAACGACAACTCCGGCTACCAACACGGTACTGGCTGTAAACTCTAATCAGCCTTCTCAAGAATGGTATCTGGACACAGGAGCTTCATCCCACATAACGAACTCCCTTGACAGAATGTCTACTTCTAACTCTTATCAAGGGACGGATACCATAACAGTAGGTGACGACAGAAACGTCACGATTTCGCACACCGGTGACGGTATTCTTCCGATGCCGGATCGTAAGCTACACTTGACTAAACTTCTTCACCTTCCAAATATTCGCTATAATCTTATTACTATTTCGCAACTAACGAAGGATAATAATATTTATGTTGTTTTTTATCCTTATGGTTACACTTTCAAGGATCTCAAGACTCATCAAACAATCCTTGCTGGACCTTGCCGTAACGGGCTCTATGCGGTACCTTCTACAGATAATAAATCATCCATCACAACTCTCAAGATCAATCAACATAGCTCTACCTTGTGGCACAATCGTCTTGGGCATCCCAACAATAATGTGCTAACTATGATTTCCAAGATTAATCCTACTCTCAATATACCTTTAAGTCGTCATGATTGTATAAACTGCAAAGCCTCCAAAGGCACCAAACTTGTGTTTGAACAATCAGAAAATAAGCAATCAACACCTCTTGCACTTATTCATTTTGATGTTTGGGGTCCATTCCCCATTACGTCTGTTCAAGGCTTTCGTTATTATTTAATTTTTGTTGATGACTTTTCTAGGTACACTTGGTTGTTTCCTATGAGACAGAAGTCCGAAGTACCCAATATTTTTATATCGTTTAAAACGTTTATAGAAAAACAATTATCTACCCAAATCAAATGTGTCAGGACAGATGGTGGATCGGAATATCTAAACAATACCCTAACCTCGTATCTAGCGGCAAATGGCATTCATCATCAAATTTCGTGTCCTTACACGCCCGAACAAAATGGCGTGGCTGAAAGAAAACATCGTCACATTGGTGACACTACCCGCACTCTTCTTTCCACGTCTGCGGTTCCTTACATTCACTGGCCGGAGGCAACTCTCACGGCTGTTCACCTAATAAATATCATGCCATCCCCTAATACTCAAACAATTTCTCCTTATCATCGTCTGTTCAACAAGAACCCGGACTACTCTAGTCTTCGCACCTTCGGTTGTGAATGCTATCCCCTAACTCCCGCTCATCTCCGGCATAAACTTCAGCCCAAAGCTATCTCGTCAATCTTTCTTGGCTACTCTGAATCCTATAAAGGATTCAAATGCCTTAACCCCACAACAAATAAAATTCATCTCTCTAGGAATGTCACTTTTCTTGAGCATTCATTTCCATTCAAGAACAATACTACATTGGCTAACTAGGATCATATTGACATTCCTCCGTCTCTGTTAACTCCCACGGCCACACAATATTCCACAACTCCAACCATACCTCTCCCATCACCTCACAGCAACACTTCTTCAAGTCACTCGGCTCCGTTTATCCCACCTTTACCTAGCCCACCTCATATCTCTCGACCAAACTCTCTGTGTATTCCTCCTCGGCATCCCATGACTACTCGCACTATGACTGGAACTCTTAAGCCAATTCGCAAACTCAACCTTCTTCACCAACAAACTCCTTCTGCGAATCCTGAACCCACTACCTATACCGAGGCCTCTAAGTATCCGAATTGGCGTCAGGCAATGTATCAAGAAATATTTGCTCTTCAAAAATAGGGTACTTGGAGTATTGTTCTACCTCCACAGAATGCCTCAATTCTTGGATGCAAATGGACCTTCAAAACTAAACTTCATGCCGACGGCTCGGTAGCTCGTTACAAAGCACGTCTTGTAGCTCAAGGAAACCATCAAGAGTACGGAATTAATTACACCGAAACGTTTAGTCCTGTCGCCAAACTTCCGACCATCAAAATCCTTCTCACCTTCGCGCTCCATCACAATTGGTCGGTTCAACAGTTAGATGTTGAAAACGCCTTTCTTCACGGTAATCTTAACGAGACTGTCTACATGCTCCAGCCTAAAGGATTCAAAGATAAAACCAAACCGAATCATGTCTGTCGTTTACACAAGGCCATCTACGGACTCAAACAAGCCCCTCGTCAATGGTACAACATGTTCACTGCGTCACTAACAGCTCTCGGGTTCAATCATAGTCAATCAGATCCATCTCTTCTGATATTCAACAAAGAATCCATACAAATCTATATTCTTGTGTATGTTGACGATATTCTCATTACCGGAAATAATGTCACATAAATATCCAACCTCATCAACCAATTAAACAAATCCTACGCTATGAAACATCTTGGTCACGTTAATAACTTTCTCGGCATCAATATTCGGTCTGATCAAAACAAGTATTTTCTTTCTCAGGCACATTATGCTAATTCAATTCTTGAACTTGCAGGTCATGCCAACAGCAAGCCCACGGCAAACCCGGCATGCACAAAGCTGCCTCTCACAATTGCTTCGGATCCTGGTCTGTCTGATTCGGCGCTCTTTAGGAGGATCATTGGATCACTTCAATACCTTACTCTTACTCGTCCCGACATTGCGTTCAGTGTCAATCTCCTGTCGCAACACATGCATAATCCGCTTCCAAATCACATTTATCTTCTTAAGCAACTTCTTCGGTACATTAAAGGAACACAGAATTTTGGAATTCCTATAGCTAAAGGTAATCTTTCTATTCGTTCTTTCTCCGATGCAGATTGGGCAGGTGATCCCGTATCTCGGAAGTCCAAGTCGGGCAACTGTACGTTCATAGGCGACAATATCATCTCCTGGAAAGTTCAAAAGAAAATACAGTCGCTCGCTCTTCAACCGAAGCGGAATATAGATCGCTAGCTGCACTTATTGCGGACATTATATGGCTTCGTCAAGCACATTCTGATTTCGGCATCAAACCCGATCAACCGGTTGAACTTCACTGTGGTAATATGTCGTCCATTGCTATCGCAAACAACCCGGTCTTTCACGCTCGTACCAAACACATTGAAATTGATCAAAGATTCGACCGCGATCATATTCAGAAAAATAATATCAAGATTCTACCGGTCAGCGCGATTGATCAGATTGCAGATATTCTCACTAAACCTCTCTCCACAAAGCGATTCCGCCAATTAAGAGACAAACTGACGGTTCTTCCAGATCCCTCTGTTTGTGGGGGTGTATTAGAATAAATAAGTTTTTGTATTTCCACGTCATCATGTATTAGAAGTCTCGATACCGATTACATCATTCCTGGCGTTAGTCTATATATTTGCATTTACTGTACAGTGTAAACGATCTATTATTGAATACAATTTCTATTTCCAGCTCTTGTCTTTTCCTATGCGTTCCTCTTTGCTGTGTTGTACCAGTTTCTACAACTAGTAGTCTCCAACATCAACTGTCTGCTATCATTTGCAATTTATTACCACCGTCGCTAGTTATGTTGTCACAATTATAGTCAAAATCATTGTCATCACCACATATCATCGCAATCGATCGATATCTGCTACCACCGTCAAAATAGTTGTCAACAATCAACTATAGTTTGAAATACAATGTTATTTTTACTTTGTATTCTCATACTTAATACTCGATAAAAATAATTAAATTCCGGTATTTATAGTGTACTCAATCAAATTATTTTTTATTTTGCACTATCTTTTTTATCATACATTTCTTTTTCATCTTAAAAATTAAAAAAAAAATTAATATCTTTTAAAAATTAATGTATTCTTCTCATAAAATACTTCTACAATACCAAATTTACCTCACTCCAAAAAAAGCAATGGCAAAAAAAAAAAAAAGAAATTTCTCTTCAAAAGAATTTCATTATATAAGCCTCACATAGGCGGAATTAGTTTTTTTTTTAGGATGAGCAAAATATGATTAATAAATGCATAATTTATGTATGAAATAAAAAAAAAAAAGCATTTCTTAAAATTTGAGTAACTGTATTAATTAAAGTTGAACAAATTAAATTAAAATACTTCTTCCTCTAAAAAAAGATTTTAGAGTGGGCATTGGATCCACCCTAACTAGCAATTATTATATCTGGAAAATTCCGACAAAAGTGGCATCGCCAGATAAGAATTTGATGCTTTGAAGGGTACGTTTTTTTAATAATTCAGACATAAGTGGTATTCCAAAAGTGGTACTCATCGATAATTAGCTCGGTTGGGAACTCTTATCTTGAGTTCGATTCACTTGAGTGGAAATAGTCCTTTTATTGGGGGGCTCAAAGTGTCGGCTTTGAATACAATAGCATGTGTAAATTGTCATGATTTACGGACGGTCAAGCGCGCTCTGCGAAATCAAACGTGTCAGCAACCGGTTCCTCATCATTAAAAAAAAATTATATACAAAAGCTGGAAGTGAGGCTATTATTCATTCCCTTCTACTTTTTCTTTAATGTTGCATTTTTTTTTTTTGGAACATTTAGGCTATTTAAAATAAACTCACACACACAACGCATACACATGGACTCGAACCTTGGACCTCTTAGTTGGAAGCCTAAGCTCTCAACCAATAGGCCAAGGAGAGTTGTGTTAATGTTGCATTTCTGTTAACAAATAATTGGACTTTCTGACATTTCATTTCAGCGAAGAATTTGTGTTTCTTTTTTTTTTGTGTAGGCCCCACATTCCTACGGCTTATAATGAAAGCTTTCTAAATTTGGTATTTAATGAATTTTAACTGACTTTCTTGATCTATTTATTAGATGTTTTAGCTACTAATTAAGAAACTACATCCCAATTTTATATCTTGGGCAATATTTACAACACCATTAGGTCATTACAAATAGGAAATATTGACTTTTGGATTAAAAAATGCACCTAGTATTTTTTAGAGAAAAATGAATAAAATCTTTGGACATTTAGATTATGTCTTAGTTTATATAAATGATATTTTAGTAACATCACATACATTAATGCAAAATATTACAAATACAAATTATGAACATATGATTTTGTGCAATCATGTTATCATTAGTAATATGGGCTAAATCAATCTTATTAATATTTGTTATATCATTGTGTGTGTGAGTTCGGGCGTTATCTCTTAATTCTAAAAAAAAATATTTAATGAATTGTAAATTTAAATAATAGTTTTTCCAAAAAAAAAAAAAATTACTGATTTATTCAATTCAAATAGATTTGTGGCAAAAAAAATATTAAGAGATCCTCACCATGTAGAGGTGTAAGTGAACTGAGTTGGCTCGAGCTCGACTTGTTAACGGGCTTACGAGTTGAGCTTATCGAGCAATGAATTCGAGCTCGAGACTATACTCAAGGGCGTATATTAAATGAGCTTGAGCTCGAGCAGAAGACTGGCTCAGCTTGAAAGCTCTTTGAGCCGCTTGATTAAACTAAATGTATTTAGTAATTAATTCAAATTAATATTATATAATATATTTTACTAATTTCAGATTT